>CM057225.1:48551691-48936691 GCA_029891385.1 Erythroxylum novogranatense | reverse complement strand
TCTTAATCTTTCACATTTACCTGATTTCATTATAATAGAACTACTAATATCCTTAAAAGTAAATTTATTTATAGACAATATTTTTTATCATTAGTACTATAGGCTAAAAATTAGCCTAACAATCCCCACTTTTTAAATGATGACAAAATACTTGGCGACATTAGATAAAATTTATGACAATGAATAGACTCCCTCCATGTTAAAATAGTACATTGTCCCTTATGTACACAATAGAAGTAAAAATAAACAACATAGCCATAGAATCATAAAAGTGAGAAAGGTATGAATTGGTACTTCCCTGAATAATAAGATTTTGATACTTCCTTGAATAATAAGATTTACAAAGTTCTAAATTCAACGAAGAGTCCATTCGATACTATATACAACCATCCCTAACTAGAGCACCCATACTATCTTTGTATTCATCAATCTATCGATGAGATTGGTATATCGATAATTAAAGGATCCTCAGGTCTTCAGGCCTTATATTGCTACAGAGTTGAAGATGATGTAGCTGCTCTAATTGATGGAGGTGGTATGAATATCCCAAGATGTCCCACCATCTACACTAAATCCTACTCCATCCATCTATCATGCACCTCTCGTCTCTCCATCCACTTCGTCAATGCTACCTCATTCACTCGGATAGTGAAATGGATTCCCAAGATCTACCCCATTTACTTCTCTAATTGAGTTATTTTTGCTAGCTACAACATCTAGGTGGTGTTGGTACCCTAGATGATCATACACTAGCCTCCTCCTGGGTTGCTCCACGCATTTAGGACAACATGATTCCTGTCTCAGTGGCCACTTTGCTATATTGGGATGATTCTTGTCTACCCATGAAGCTACATGCTTACCTAGAAGCCCAATTAGGCAATGAATATCTGTTGGACCCCGTTTTCAGAGCCCAACTCTATAACGATTACCTTATGACGATATCGTACTCCGACGAAGTTTCCTAATTCATCTTCTTGCTTTGATATTACAAATGCGATCCAACTTGGCACACATATCATCATACTGAAGTGCGGTTCGTTGAAATCCTTTCTTTCTCTGCTACCATACATGATGAGCCCCGCTCTCGAAGTCCAACCGTTGAACCATAAGCGTGGCGCACTCCAAAGAAAATCGTGAAGCTTAAAGTCTCATACCATTCGATGTTCTCTTTTCCATAAAATAAAATCAACAATAAATCACAATCAAACATATTCATATCCAATCCATAACTTTCTCCGAATACCACATTTCTACTCAATCGATCAAGCTCTATGGCATTCCAAGCCACAATACAATATTACTATCAAAACCAAGATACAAAATATATAGTTCCCAAAATTCTCAATACCAATCTAACTTAAACAATACAACATAGATACATATACAAATCGAAAACCTTCACTTCCCTTCACCCGATCTTCTTCTCATCACCTGTGGATGGGAATGAAGGGGGGTGAGCTTATAGCTCGTGGGTAACAGGTTTATAGCAAAGAACAAGCAAAACCGTTGAAAAGTTTGTTTGTTATACAAAAGTCATAATCAATTCATAAAACACTTTGCTCCCAAATTCTCGGTCAAATCCGAAATCTTGAGTTCAAACTCATATTTGAAAAGTGTCATTTCATAGTGAAAAATGTTATCACATCAACATAATATGTTCATTCAATTATCAATACAAATGCTCAATTTATGCACATACTTGACAATTCATCGATGCAATGCACAACCAAATGGCTCGAGGGTTCCATGGAAACAAAAGGGAGAAACCGAAGTTTACACCCTGAACAAAATGAGTCCATTCGGAGCTCATATACCACAAGCGGGCAGCCGGGAGAAGGCTCTTGTCGACGTGCACGTGACGAACGAAATGGTTCCACTCTCGCCCAAACAAAAGCACATAATCATACTCTTTCGTGCTCTTTTCTTTCTTTTTCGAATATACAAAATGCCATGAATTTCACAAGACATGACATAAATGTCTCAATGATATGACATAAATGTTTCAATGCATTATCATCTTTATTTTGCAAATCATTCACAAGAAACAAAACAATATTTATGAAGTAGTTGAAATCATTCTTGATTTGGGAGAACACTTTAGTGGCTCATTACTAAATTATAAACATGAAACCCACCTTGCGTTCCTTGCTTATAAACTTATTTAGGTATGCCTCTCCTCTTGTTCCTCTTGCCTCACTTGGTTTCCTTAACCAAATAACCAAAATCCCAATCAATTTGGGGTAGAAATCGGAAAATCAAACTTTAACCATTCAAACTACAACCAAAACTGAAACAAGAATTTCATGCTCAACTTCCATCCAAATTTTAAGATTCTTAGAGACTGATTCAGAACTTCATTTCTTCATGAAACTTGTAGCCCTATGTCTCTGGTTTACAACGCAAAAAGAATCACCTCATTTTAACATCTACATCAAAAGTTATGCCCAAAATACCGAAGCATGTCGCAGCAGGAAATTGGCCGTTCGCCACGACGAGAAACTGAAGCACGTCGCGACGAGCACGCGCGCCGCGACGAACACATCTGCAGGTCGCGACGTGCGATGGCGTAAACCTCCCGAAACTCATTTGTTTCACTTTTCTCAACCATAATCCTCCCATCTTTCAATTATAAACACATCTAAATATTAAAACACCTCTAATACTTCATTTCTGACATCAAAATCATCAACAAAACAACAACCCAAGCAAATCTACCAAAGTTCACCATAAACCCTAAACCAACGATTTCTACTCATTCCAAGCAAAACTAAGGTTAGATTCAACCTAAACAAGAGTAGAAGAGTTAAACAAACCTGAAGAATGCTTCGATCCTCTGAAAATCGACAAACCGAGCTTGCCCTTTTTCTCTTCTTCTTCTCCTCTCACTGCCGACCCTCTTCTTCTTCTTTCTCTTCTATTTTTCCTTTCTTTCTTTTCTTTAAGTCCTTAAACCTACAAGATAGGGCAATGACTAAAATGCCCCTCCATACTTAGCCTAAAACATTCTAACTCAAGTGCCTTGACCAAAATGCCCTCATAAACTTTTACCCTATAATATCCATTTATACCACATTAAACTCAAATAAACCGCAATTATCCACTAATATTCTCAAATTAATCAACTAAGCCATAAACACATAATTATCACAATCCATGCTTAATGACATCATAAAAAAATTTCGGGGCCTAACATTTCTCCCCCTCTTAAAAGAAATTTCGTCCTCGAAATTCTTATCTGATCGAACAGGAGTGCAGGATGTTCCCGCAGTTCTCATCAAACTTCATTACTCTAACACTTTCTTCCAACTGACCGTGGTCAACAGACTCACTCGGTCTTTCAACCCCTTATTTGACCATTTACCGTCTTAACTCGTTCCTCAGTATTCTTCGGATCACTTACACTTTTTCCACTTTCTGTGTCGATAAAACCAATACCATATCACATCAATATTTCCTTAACATACTCACGAATATCACATTTCGAATCCAAGACATCTCTTGTCAGAAGCACTAACTCATAATCATTTCATGCAGTCCAATCATATTGGGCTTAGCAAATCCTTTGTCATAACTTGAACACACCTTGTACCCCATGAGCACACCCTGAAAGGTGATACCCTCAGAGACAAATCATCTTTCACTTGCTAATTCACATCACTTAGTATCAGTACCTTTAACCCTTACGATTATCTCACTGTTTTCCATGTCCTTAGCACGGATCCACCTAATTCATCCATCTTTCTTGAATCACTGTATATTACCTGTCCATAGCATCTCCAATTCTAGTCTTCAATGGCTTTACTCAACATAATATGAAAGCAACGACTCTTTCTATCATCAAACTCCTCATACGAAGTTCGATTACAATCACGATGACAACGATTGTGATGCTTAAGGTCAAATAGAATCATACCTTGGTCTCATGTCCATATGAACTCCAAACTATAAACTTGAAGCATATCTCCGATAGTTAAAATCGTCGACAATTCAAACTTTCTGTCACTTGACATTCTAGGATGTATAGCTTAAATCACCACTTATACTTTTTCGATGACCTCTTTGCTCAATCATCTTTACCAGACGCATCTTGTTTATCTCAACCACCCAATATCATTTTTCCTACTCGAGCTCAAATGCACATTCATTTTCGTTTTCTTGGAAGGGTTCGCAATCTCGAATCCTTACTTTGAGCTTTGTTCATGTGAAACCGATCTTCCACTTGGTGACTAAGTGGTACGTCATTTTCCCGAATTCAACTCCGTTCAACACTCTTTATCGCACTAGATCGATAACCTCTAAAACTGAATTCATCTGCATCGCTATTGAATTCTCTATTCAACGCGTCGATTACAACACTAGCTTTACCATTGTTGAATACTCATTTGTACAACATAAACTTCAGTAACTCTATCCATTGTCTCCATCTCGCATTCAATTTCTTCAACTCAATACATACTTTAATTGCATGATCGTATATCTTACACAGTCAAATCTTCTTGTACATATAATGTCTCCAACTTTTCGCAAACACCGCTGAATCGCAAATCATGCGAACTTAATATACAAATGCCTAATTCAATCCGAACGTACCCCAATCAGATTCATATACAATCACAATTCATAAACCATAATCATACGCAAATTTATAACTTAATTCCTTACTCAATACATATCTATAACAAAACTTATATGCCTTTTTGCCAAAGGATCTCACACATGACTTATACAAAATCTTATCATTACTCTCTTTTACCAACTGACATTTACCACACAAATCCATAGACTATCATACAGCATCACGGCTGTATTTCAAAACCCAAAACCTGCAAATAACCTTAAATACTTCTGTACGCCAGCTCAAACAAATCACAAAATTCCTCGGACCTCCGCCCAAAAATCCACACTCAATCCTAATCACATTATCCAAATCCAATCCACAGTTATTTTACTTCGTGGATCTTATCCTGATCTCTCATGCAACACCATTGCATACTACTAAATTTCCAATTCCAAATGATATATTTAATATCCTCAAAATTTTCCTTACCTTCGTCTCTCATATACTTTTCTCATTTTCCTCAAGTAGTCAAACTATTTTTCCCCACTCTTCGAATACACTTAACATATCATCAAACCTCGCTTGGATCACTTTACTCTTCATTCCTATAGCATTGTCAGGAAATTTGCTAACTTGACCAAACATCGTCAAAACTCCATATGTTCACCATTGGTTCTAGTCATTCCGCAAATAACTGATTCCTCAATGAGGAAATCTTACCTCTTGTTATTTTCCAATTCCCAATTGTCTTACCTTTCTTGACTGATTTTCGCCATTCTTTATATTTCCTCATAATTCACATTGATGTATTCTAACGTCTACTCATTTATGCTCGTTCCTCCATACACTCTAGTTTACTTGCTATCTGAGCTTCCTGAGCTTATCACGCCTTCATCGGATAAACTTGCAATTCCGAACATACTTACCCAGAACATAACGTGAACTTATATACTCCTCATATTGGCAATTAATGCCTCCTCACTTTTAGGAATCCACCCTCATAGTCGGATCCTTTACATCAAATCAAAAATACATACCTTCTCAGTAGTATCTTCTACCTCTTTTACTTGAGTCTCCACTGGAATAGAATTCCAATACTCACTTTCAAATCATTACATATTCCTTTTCGATCGGTTCTTTCATTGATCATTCTCCATATAAACTATCTGATCTGCTTAATCGAACTTAGTGAAGTTCTTATTCAAACGAGAATTTCTTGCTACTATCATATATACCACCCATTCTATTCAAACTAATCTTTATCAATCACTTACTATCATCATCACATTATCAGTTACCTTTAATCCCTTGAGAATACCAACTTTTCTCATCCTCATACGGTGATAATGTCCAAGTCACTCAAAACTCAAAGGAGTAACGAACATACTAACTATCACATATGCTTGGCTGGGCATCGTCAATGTCATGCCATTTATCTTACACAATTAATACCTTGACCTTGACAACAGTTCGCTCCTTATCGAATATACTAACACAGATTTTATGTTAGTTTTTCCAAAATTCACTTTTTCTTATACTATAGCATTTCATCATGGATCCATTACCATATTGAGTGCATAAGGCTCACTTCTTTGCCCTACAAAAGCTTCATTCTTTCCTGGAGCTACCGATTCATCAGTACTCTCCTCTCTTGTCAGAGAGTCGGATGCAACTAATCCTTTCAGAACTCCTCGCGTCCTTCTACGAAGTGGAGTTCTTTATTCTTTTTCCTCAATCTCATTCACGCATGATCTTATACACATTTGCGATTGTCCCCATACTACATATCATTTCATTCGTCTCATATAAGGTCATTTATGTCTACTTCATTTCCCTCTATTCGTTTCATCTTCCACATGTAGATCCTCAATAAATTCGAAATTGTCGATGCATAATCATCATGAACTTCTGACCTCAATTCTACCAATGTCCTCGTACTGCGGATCATCACTCTTGTCGTCTTATCAAACAGCCATTTCGGTTTCAAATTTCCTCGTCTTAAGATCATACCAAAGTTATGTTTCCATTGCACTCTACTCGAACACTCTAATCTCATCGTGTATACTCATATCCCTATATGTCTCAAACAATCCATATCTATATCACTTTCGAAAACATAACACCATAGTACAATATTGCCGTCATGTTCCATACTACATCCTCCAGAACAATTACCTTGAATCATTATCAGTCCCGTTTACCCATCCACCACAGTTCACTAGCTAATGATCCCATTTCGTAAGGAATCCCATATGGACCAATCCTCATTTCATACTCAACCTATTGATCTTCCACATTCTTCATCCCATCGTTCAAACTTTTATCTCACGCATGGAGATTCAACATCAACTTAACCCAATTCATCACGAAATTCAAATCTCAAATTTCGTAACACATTCCTCAAATGAATCAACATTCTTGTCAATCTAAATCAAACAAGCACCTTGGTTCCTCACGTAATTCATGAAAATTCCTCCACAGCAAAATCACATTCTCACCAGCCATTCAGACACTTTACAAACATAAGCGCCCATGCAAGATCATAAAACCTGGCTCTGATACCACAAATGTTGGACCCCGTTTCCAGAGCCCAACTCTATAACGATTACCTTATGACGATATCGTACTCCGACGAAGTTTCCTAATTCATCTTCTTGCTTTGATATTACAAATGCGATCCAACTTGGCACACATATCATCATACTGAAGTGCGGTTCGTTGAAATCCTTTCTTGCTCTGCTACCATACATGATGAGCCCCGCTCTCGAAGTCCAACCGTTGAACCATAAGCGTGGCGCACTCCAAAGAAAATCGTGAAGCTTAAAGTCTCATACCATTCGATGTTCTCTTTTTCCATAAAATAAAATCAACAATAAATCACAATCAAACATATTCATATCCAATCCATAACTTTCTCCAGAATACCACATTTTCACTCAATCTGATCAAGCTCTATGACATTCTAAGCCACAATACAATATTACTATCAAAATCCGAAGATACAAAAATATACAGTTCCCAAAATTCTCAATACCAATCTAACTTAAACAATACAACATAGATACATATACAAATCGAAAACCTTCACTTCCCTTCACCCGATCTTCTTCTCATCACCTGTGGATGGGAATGAAGGGGGGTGAGCTTATAGCTCGTGGGTAACAGGTTTATAGCAAAGAACAAGCAAAACCGTTGAAAAGTTTGTTTGTTATACAAAAGTCATAATCAATTCATAAAACACTTTGCTCCCAAATTCTCGGTCAAACCAAATCTTGAGTTCAAACTCATATTTGAAAAGTGTCATTTCATAGTGAAAATGTTATCACATCAACATAATATGTTCATTCAATTATCAATACAAATGCTCAATTTATGCACATACTTGACAATTCATCGATGCAATGCACAACCAAATAGCTCGAGGGTTCCATGGAAACAAAAGGGAGAAACCGAAGTTTACACCCTGAACAAAATGAGTCCATTCGGAGCTCATATGCCACAAGCGGGCAGCTGGGAGAAGGCTCTTGTCGGCGTGCGTGATTTAACGAAATGGTTCCACTCGCCCAAACAAAAGCACATAATCATACTCTTTCGTGCTCTTTTCTTTCTTTTTCGAATATACAAAATGCCATGAATTTCACAAGACATGACATAAATGTCTCAATGATATGACATAAATGTTTCAATGCATTATCATCTTTATTTTGCAAATCATTCACAAGAAACAAAACAATATTTATGAAGTAGTTGAAATCATTTTTGATTTAGGAGAACACTTTAGTGGCTCATTACTAAATTATAAACATGAAACCCACCTTGCGTTCCTTGCTTATAAACTTGTTTAGGCATGCCTCTCCTCTTGTTCCTCTTGCCTCACTTGGTTTCCTTAACCAAATAACCAAAATCCCAATCAATTTGGGGTAGAAATCGGAAAATCAAACTTTAACCATTCAAACTACAACCAAAAACTGAAATGTTAATTTCATGCTCAACTTCCATCCAAATTTTAAGATTCTTAGAGATTGATTCAGAACTTCATTTCTTCATGAAACTTGTAGCCCTATGTCTCTGGTTTACAACGCAAAAAGAATCACCTCATTTGGACATCTACATAAAAAGTTATGTCCAAAATACTGAAACATGTCGCAGTAGGAAATTGGCCGTTCGCCGCGACGAGAAACTGAGCACGTCATGACGAAAGCACGCGCCATGACGAACACATCTGCAGGTCATGACGTGCGGCGTAAACCTCCGAAACTCATTTTTTCACTTTTCTCGACCATAATCCTCCCATCTTTCAATTATAAACACATCTAAATATTAAAACACCTCTAATACTTCATTTCTGACATCAAAATCATCAACAAAACAACAACCCAAGCAAATCTACCAAAGTTCACCATAAACCCTAAACCAACGATTTCTACTCATTCCAAGCAAAACTAAGGTTAGATTCAACCTAAACAAGAGTAGAAGAGTTAAACAAACTGAAGAATGCTTCGATCCTCTGAAAATCGACAAACCGAGCTTGCCCTTTTTCTCTTCTTCTTCTCCTCTCACTGCCGACCCTCTTCTTCTTCTTTCTCTTCTATTTTTCCTTTCTTTCTTTTCTTTAAGTCCTTAAACCTACAAGATAGGGCAATGACTAAAATGCCCCTCCATACTTAGCCTAAAACATTCTAACTCAAGTGCCTTGACCAAAATGCCCTCATAAACTTTTACCCTATAATATCCATTTATACCACATTAAACTCAAATAAACCGCAATTATCCACTAATATTCTCAAATTAATCAACTAAGCCATAAACACATAATTATCACAATCCATGTTTAATGACATCATAAAAAAAATTTCGGGGCCTAACAATATCTCTCGTTGGTCCTAGCCTTTTACTTATCATATGCACATTCTTCATGATATCCAAATTAAGGGCGACAATGATACTGAGCAGCCTCACTAATGTTAACCTTATGAAGACTCCCATCCTCCTTACTAACTGCATCACATATGGCCCAGCGCAGATAGTCCTTATCTTTTTCTCTTCACTCTAACACTTGAAGAATTATGCTAAGGCATGCCCCAAATGAATCGACATCCTCTTGCTCATACTCCATAAGTAGAAGACATCCAAGTTACTGATAACTCTGAAGCTATCACTTTGCCCACTCAATGTATGAATGTTTTTGAGTGCAAGATGTTAGAGGGTGAAGGCTTTTAATTTGTTGGGGTAATAAAATATTCCTAAAAAAAAGGAACAATAGCCAATTTATTGTTCTAACAAGAGGTTTGGTATTGCTCCTTTTTTTTAGTAATAGTTTTTAACAATGGGATATTCGATCTCATAGAGTTCAATTACAAAAAAAAAGTTGTCCCTATTATCCAACTCAGAAGGAGAAATGCACTGGAGTACCAATGCCCCACTTCACACCTCATAATGCATTGTTCTTATAGAGAGAGAGGCACCTTCGCATCTTCAAAGGTTTCCCATTCCTTAGCCCGAAAGATATGTGGCCTTTAAGAAATTTCAAATTTATAATAAATTGAGACTCATAATCCACGCGGTTATCACTAAAGTAAAAAAGGATCTTAGAGCGTCTAAGGTTCCTCTTAGTTAATGGTGCATCAGACCTCTCGAGGCCACATTTTGTATGAAAAATCTATCCGCATGGCTACGTACTTATGTGTCCTCACGAAATCCTGGTCTTAAAGACCCATCATCGTAGAAAAATTTGTGTAACTTATCCTAATCATCTTTCTCAATATCCTAAACAAAATTGTGCCCGATCAATCTCAATCATAGTGGCCTTTTTCTACGAAGAACGTGGAGAGCACCTCGAATGTAAGCTCCCAGTATAAGGGCTCCAACGAGACCATGGTCTAACATTAATTAAGTCCTGAACTTACTAGTCCAGGTCGGCCTACTCTAGTACCTCCCAACTGATACATCTACAGGTTGCGTCGCTCCAATGGATATACTATAGTTTCTTGCTCTTATGGTTCATGAACTCCACTTGAGTCTTTAGATGACCCTTCTCCTCTTTGCCTTTTTCTTGGTACTTCCTTTGCTCTCCATTGTCACATCATTGTACCTGAAACTAAATTAAAGTGTGAAAAAATAAAAATAAAAAATAAAAAAACTCTTCCCCACACTTGGTCTATATGCTCACTAAATGGTGGAATTATGAAAACACATAATCAAAAATAAAAATAAAATCAATTTAACTAAAAAGAATAAAACAAAACAAAACAAAATGATTAGAAAACTAAAAAATGAAAAATGAAAACAAACTAAAACATACAATTTATCAATAAAATTAATCTAAAATAAAGCAAATCTTGAAACTAAAAATCCAATTATATAATCTAAAATTACATATATGCTAAATAAAATTAACACCTAATTCATGCAAAATACAAATTTGGATTGAACTTAAACTAGAGAACAACATCTAATTAGTAGAAAAGCTACAAATTAATCTTATTTAACAAAAATCAATACAATTCTAACATATAGTGAGCGAAATTGTGTACCTCAAATTAAATTTCATCCAATTTTAGTGCAATTCAACGAATTAATCTAACGATTCATATGGGTCAGGATAACATTCAACTTCAAATTGAAAATCAAGCATATAAAAAAGGTTAAGTGGAAATGGAAGTTACTCAGCCAAAGTAAGGTGAATTAAATTTCGGGGACTTGGTATCTTACCAATAATGAGGTGCCAAAGAGAACTTGGAGAATTATAAATGAAAAAAGCTCATTATAAATTAGGTGGATAGACGAAACCGCTGGAAATTGGAACCAAAGCTAGACAAATCATGACAATGACTCTTTATTTAATTTAAAGCGCAAATATAGAATGGAGTTCCAATATCAGATTGGCAATGTATTTACAATTTTCTTTCAAAACAATACTTGATCCATAACCAGGATTTGACACTGGAATGGAGAATCTCGTAGAGTATCAGAGTTGAGTTCAATAGTATGGAGGAAGAAAACAGCTCAAGTCTCCATAATGCACATCTATAGTTTAATCTTTTTTTTTTAATAAAGGAAAATGAGCAGTTCAAATTACACGACTAAGCGGAAAAAACAGGTTCCCGACAGATCCTTTAGAAGGATCAAGTGGCACCCTATGAGTGTGGAATTAAAATAAGTAACTCCATCGGCCAGCTGCTCCGCATAATTGACTATCCAGTCGGTACATCTGTTTTTGTCTCGATAAACAAACCGATAAACAACAGTCCAATTCTTCTTAAACAGTAGATGGATGCGGCGGACTATAGGATTGAGAGCCCGAGACCTCCTGTCCACAGAAGAGAGAATGTCAAACATCATCTTGAAATCAACCTCCAGCTCGATGCGGCGAATAGTTTAATCATTTCATAAGGAAAGACTTTATATGGTTAGTGTGGACAAATCCTAAAGTTTTTTACTTGGGGTTAGCTTTTTCATTTATACTCAAGCTAATCCATTCGCTCGATTCATTTTTTACTTCTATAAAAAAAAAAACTAAATTGAGATAAAAAGTCGGTGAGGATGTAGGTGGCAAGTAATGAGTGGTTAAGCTACACCAGTCTTGATAGTGGCGCGACATACAGAAGCCCACTCTCTTCTCTTCCTGAGAAAAATGTTGTGCCCCAACCCAACGACCGGTTCAAAACTGGAAGATCCATTTGATTGATTAATTGATTAATCTCCACCACTCGATAAATCATCGTAATCTGTTTTTTTTTTTCCTTCTTGAAAGAGGCTTCTTTTCTTCTATCGGATCAAATTACGGTCTCTTCAGAATCTCCATGGGCCAAGTCGTCGACAAATTTCGCGGTATGAGGGTTGTTGATCTTGTCTCTTTTTCACTGCTATGTCTGTTAATTCTTCATCACCCTTTGCTTCATTTGTTAGATTGTTTTTGTTCTGGAGTTCTAAGTTCTTGGTTTCCCCGTACGGTGGTACTGCGGTGAAACTTGCAGCTTTCCTTTTTGTTGTTTTTTTTCAGAGTGTTCGGTTTAGTGTTTTCTTTTCAATTTTCTCTTTCATGTGATATGGAAATCATTTATCAGACCAAATTATTAACCTTTCATAGTGGGGCTTAATGTTCTAATTTTTTCCCTTCTATGTTTGGAATTGATCTTACGAAGCATATAGCTTTTTCAAATTTTCTTTAGGAAGTGATAAGGAAGCGTGTGTTGGTGTGGCCACTTGATTAGTTTCAAAATGTTAGTCATCAGGAACTGGGTATTTAGTCTGTTAAATACAAAAACAGGATGTGTGTTGGGTGATGACTAAGTACTTGCTGAATTTTGAAGAAAAGGCAATGAAAAAGACATAGTTGCAATTTGTGAACCTTGTACATGCTTAAAGATTAAATTACTTGCGCAGGTAAGCAATGGAGAGAAAGGCAGATAAGACTGATAACAGACAAGGTTTACAATCGGATAAAAAATCAGTCTGGAAGGGCGAATCTCACATTTGAAGATTTATACATAGCTGTCCTTCTTGTTTATAAGTGAGACTTTTATAGCTCCATGTGCATTGTAACGTGTAAATAGCTCGCTCCTTGTTGAGACTCAACATTTTATAAAGTTATGATGCAGTGACATAAACAAGCACTTGCCCGGCCCCCATTTTGACCCACCCTCCAAACAAGAAGTCAGAGAATTGATGAAGGTGCTAAACTTGAAAATCTGTCGTTGTTTTGTATCCGCCGCTCTTTCATGTGATTATAGTACATAGTTGAACTTGCATCATGTGATCATATCATTTTTTTGTTTGTTTGTTTGTTTGAACTAATCCTATTCCGGGCTCATTGTTGTTGATGAATCTTATGCAGGATTGTGACATGAACATTGACGGTGAAATTGACCATGAAGAATTTGTGAAATTTATACAGCAGCTAACTACAGACACATTTATTGTCGTCAGTCAGGGACTGCTCGTCACTTTGGTTGTTGCACCAACAGTTGCAATGGCAACGAAGAAGGCTACAGAGGGTGTGCCAGGTGTTGGGAAGTTGGTACAAAAACTGCCCAATTCGATTTATGCATCCCTCGTCACTCTTGCAATCCTCATGTTTCAAACTTCCCGCCCAGATGTTGACTAGACCTGAATATTACCTCCAACTCAAGGCATATTACGTGCTGCTGTCAATAACTTAAAACAGTAATTAATTGGCATGTATGTAGTTGAAGTTTGTTCATGGGCTTTCCTATTTGCTTATGGTTTTACTTTCTACTATTAACGAGGTTATGTAAATTGAATGAATAAAAGCTCTGAATAGTACGAGCAAGAACATTTTGCCACAAGCATGGGCAATGAATTCCCTTTTTGTTCTGCCGCCAACATCTTTTCCAGCAGTTAATTTCAACGTTGAGAAGCTGCTGCTTTCGAGTCCAGATTTTTTGTTTAATATTATGGTGTCTTATTGTATCTAATAAATCTCAGTCGTTTATTTATGTGAATCTTGTGTAGATTTTACGTAAGTCCTGCAAAATAAATAATTGAGATTTCATGAGACAGAATAAGACAGAATAATATTGGACAAAAGATCTTAGTTTGCTGCTTTCCACACAAGAATCAAAGCTTCACTAACAATCAATTTTTTCCGCAAGTTTTTCCCATCAAGTGACCATTGCTATAGTAATCCTTCGAAAGATGGAACTTGTCCTGTTATTATTTATGGAGATGTAACATTGTTGCAATATTATACCAAAAGAAATTGTTTGATAGAAATGATTCTCCATTAACTTCTGGAACTCAATACAGCCAAGCCCAACTAAGTTTTGTAGGCTTCCTTCTTGATTTCCCGGTTTTGAACATGGAAAGTTTTCTAAACAAAACATGGAGGAAAGACCTAACTACTAATTTCTCATTCATCAAAGAGCACTTAACTTTTACCAAGTGCAGAAGAAGGTTCAATCATTCCTTCGGATCAACGTGACTTCATAAAAAAAGACCTAAAATGAACGTCTCAAATTCCAACACCACGTTCCCAGATCTCACATAAAGGGGATGGTAAATTCATTCAGTGCACTCTTCAAACTTAATGCACAGTAGCGCCATTCTAAAGCCCGCAATTTACAACGTTTGCTCCTAAGTTTCAATAGTACAGTATGTTTCAGCTTGCAAACAATGCACTGTTGTGATCAAGCGGAATTCAGCTTCTCTAACTTAGCTTTGGCCAACTCGAGTTGTTCTGAAGCAAATTGACAAGTTGAATGAGAAACCAATATCATCAATTGTTCTTACATAATACAATAGAAGATAAGAGTCAGTAAAAGATTGCTCACTCTGTTCATAAGAACTTGCTTTTTGCACAGTTGTTCGGAACAAAATGTTCCCATTTTTCTGATAGACAGCCTGCAATTACGTAAACCCATTTCATTCAAAACTTCCTCTTACAGACAAAAAACAGGCTGAGTGAGAAGTTTTAGCTTCCAAAATAATATGAAAGATCAAAACGGCAAAAATAATTATACAAACTAGTATTATCTGTAAACAATTGGAGTTGAGACAACCAACACGGATGTTTCATCAAGTGGCCAGCCCATCATCGTGAATTAAACGTTACTATTCAAAACCCAATTTGTTGGATAAGTAAATGATAACCAAATTAGTAAGAAATCCGAACCTATTCTTTGAATGCCAGGATACGTTTTAAGGTCAATCAACGTACATAAATATGATCGGATCCAATACAGTTTCAGCAAACATTTGAATGTATCGAACTAATCAAGAAGATAAAAGAACAATGACAAAAGAGCATAAATTAAAGTAAAGCAAAAGCCGTAGTTGGTAAAAACTTCAGATGAAACATATCCCAGCAGAATTGATCGTAGTGAACGATTGGTAGATTTCTTTAGGTTGCCAGCTATAATCCCACAGGAACACAAATAAACACAACCTGGGGATATGGACCAGAGAATATAGATTATATGAACCTGTCATTTCATTCTTTGAATCTTCAGAACGAACTCACGGATAGAGGGCAGTTGTTCAAAATATTAAAGACAAATTAGAAACTAACAGTAGTTGCAGGTTGAAATTAGAGGGCTTACTCGAGAAGATGAAATATGATTCAGCTCTGCTATTGCGACTTCATGAGTTCTAATCTGAGAAAAGATATTGCCAAAGAAATTAAGAGAAGAAAAAGTGATGAGAAATAAGAACATTTACGAAAGGAAGAGAAAGAAAAACCTCTTTTACTAGATCGAGTTTGAAGGAGGAAGTGGAAGAAGAGGCTGCCATAGATCAAACACACAAATCCTCTCACTTGATAATTGCCCTTTGTACAACGTACAATTAAATAACTCAATTTTCTATAAATTTTAATTAATTAAAAAATAAAAAATAAAAAATAAAAAAATACCTAACCCATCTAGTTTCACCCTTGGGCTTGGCAAAAGAATGCCATCTCTGCCTACCCTCTGCTCACCAGCTTGCCCACCTGTTTGCCACTGTCTGCTTGCTGCTCTTTGCCATCTTTCTTCTCTTTGCACGAGATTGAACGGTACGTCTTCTCTCTGTTGTCCAAGTGATTTTCATTACTTTGATATGAATTAGAAAAAAATATGATTGGATTAAGAGAAGTGCGTTGTTTTAGGTGTGTGAAAAATACAATTCCAATTACACCTGCAATTTCATAGGCGGTGTAGTGTTGAGGGTGATGTTGGAGATCAAACTTTTGGCGTTGATAAGTCTTTTACACAAGGAGAGTTTGGTAAACAAAAAGCAATTAAAATGATCACTAACCTGATTAGTTGTTTCTGCCACTTAATTATCACCCAACTGAATTGATGAAGATTGCCTTTTTTACGTACGACCACGCTAAAACGCCATTTCGCCTTCTTGTGTTGTGCACTTGTCAATCTATCTACGTGAATCCCATCCAATTTAGGTCAAATATTATGCGTAGGAGACCTATTAAACTTGTTGACATTGAAGTGGTGATCTAGGATCAAGTTCATATGATCAAAAGATTTAGTGGAGGAAGTACTGTATGTTAGGCCACTCCTGGACATGATTGGTTGAGGCTATGGTTATCATTCAAGAATTGCATCTTTATTATATATGAAAGTCACAAATATTATTCCTTGGCTAATTGATTTGTGATGTATTATATGGACGCTTGAGATAATAGCCCTTCCAATCTCAAAGATAAGAACTCCATTCTTCATAGGCATGTCAGTCCTTTTTCTATTATCACATTTTCTTGATCAATCTGCTCATTAAGATTGTAGTTGTAACATCCTGTTACCTATGATAAAGCTTGAATAGTGAACAAGAGAAATTACTAAAAAATTAGAACTTACAATTCATGCTTAAGCTAAACATGACATGTATATTTTTTCACGTTAAAATAATTGTACATATATTCATTGACGTTTTCTAGGTATAATTGCGTTAGTAATGCGATTAAAATATGAATTGTGGATTATGTGTGGTAAAACTTTAATTGGAGACTATAAGAATTACTTTGAAATTTTTGGTGACTTTTTGAAGTATTTTTGGACTAGGAAAAATAAAGAAATATGGACCAATTATAGTCGCACCAGTGAATTAAAGTTTAGGACATGCACAGGCATGAGTTAAGTTCTCACACCCGTGATTGAATTAATTTTGGACTACACGGCCGTGACTTTTTTTGGTTAGTACGCACGGGCATGCGAGACGAACACGCCTGTGACTTAGCTCTTAAATTGAAAATTGTTTTTGAGGGCTTTGTGAATGATTTGGTAATACGAATTACAATAAGATATCCAGGATTATCATTGAACATGCATTGTGCATAATTTCGATATACATAGATGTGCATACGGAAATAATTATACACTTGTGCAAAAGTGTAATATTTGTAAATGTGTTTTGTATGATATAGAGGAGCATATTAGACACCAGTTACACATTATCATATCATTCAGGCAATAACATATTGGAGCGTACTATGAGTCAACCTAAATGAATTTCCTAAGATTAATTGAATTTGTATAAATTCTAATTATTAATTGATTATGACTTGCTTATGAATGCCGAACATAGGTCCGAAGATTATTAGATTCTGATTTTGTAATCTGTTATATGAATTTTTAACGAAAGTTGAATGCTGGATTTAGATCTAAAGGCTGAGATTCTGTTTGTGTATGATGCTATTGAATTCTCAATGAAAGTTGAATGACGGATTTAGATCTGATGGCTATGAGATTTTTGACTGTGCATCATATGTGATTGTTATACATGACATATTTTGTATTTGATGCATTTCATAAAATGCATGCTCAGATAAAAGCTAACAAATAACCCACATTCTAATTAGTTTTTAGCACTCTAATAAACAATTGGGTCCTCACACACGATGTCTCATCGTATAATTATTGATTTAATTATTTGTATGATCTATTAAGTTGCTAACTCTCATTATCCAACCTAATCATGTTACTATTGGTTCACTATCTTAATCTATTACCAATGTATGCAAAAATGACAAACAATTGCAATACCCAATACATTAACATCAATAGAAATCAAATAATAATTAATTTAAGAATAAATCCCAAATAAAGTTTAGAGCATCCATAAACAAATATTCATCATTCTCATATCCATCTCATACATTAAATGAAATAAACATAAAGATGAAATGAGACATTAACTTGGAAAGGATGGCTGAAGGTGGCTGCAGTAGCTCCTTTTCTTCTTTTTCTTCTCTCCTCTTTCCTCTTCTTTCTCTTCCTTGACTCTTTCTTGAAATGGTAAGATGGAGGCTCTTTGATTAAGTCCTTTCTTTTCCCTTTTTTTTTTCCTTTTAGGATGAAACTATGATTTACCCAAGCCAAAAGGTCCTAAACAATCCTCTAAAATTTGAAATGGAGGTAGATCTCCGTGTCTATATCGCGGCTACCAAGATCATGGCAAGTATGTCATGATTGTGGCCCTTGAAAATGAAATTCTGTTATGATCGTGACATAACTTCCATGATATTGACCCATGAAATGAGCTTCTGTTACGATCATGACCCATTCAGTCACGATCGGGGGCCATGTTTGGGTTGTTTTTGTCACGATCGTAACCCTACCTCTTCCTCCAAGCTTTCTCCGACTTCTCTCAATTTTCTTCATCTAATCTCAAACACTAACAAACATATCAAAATTCCTTAAATACACAAAATTAAAGTCCAATAATATGCTCTAAACCACATAAAACTCAAAAACACAAACACATAATCACATTGACGTAATTCTAAACTAAACCTGCACAAATCATCTAATCAACAACAAAACACATACTAAAATACTCATTAATACATAATGTAAACTATAACTATCAATCTGCTAAAATCTTTTTTATTTTTAAGCTACTGATTTGACAATCGATAATAGAACTCCTTGGGTATTTGAGCTTCTTTAATAGATTGCTTTTTAGAATTGTTTAGCACCTTCCACTTAGCATTACATTACCAGCTCCTCTAACATCTTTTTAGTTGCTAGTAACTACTTCATGAATTTTGAATGCTACAACCTTTGCATAAGAGCTTCAATAGGGGGTTAGTTAATCTAGAGTTGATTAAATAGTTCAAGGACTTTACCAAATTGCCCATTCATTAGATCTTTCTTCACGTTGGCATAATAAGGGATGGCAAGTTAAAAGTCCTTGACGTTTCTAAGATTTCCTTCACTTTTAGCTTTCTCTCAACTCTTGATGTTATTGTCCTTTTTCTTTTGGGGTTCATTTTCATCTTGTAGATCTTTTCCACTCATAAGGTTGATTTTTATGACACGTTCTTTGGAATTTATCTCGGTTGTACTCGATAAATTGCTTTGTGGTGTTTTAGATAATAATTTTACAAGCTACCTGACCTGAATTTCCAAATTATGTATAGAAGACTTCATTTTTTGATGTCTTGCGTATAGCTCTTAAATAAGCCTAGACATCATGTCTTCTAGATTTAGCTTCTTAGCCTAAGGTGGATCCTATTGAAATCCTGGTGGAGGGTGATAGTGTTAGATTGTATAATGTTTTAGTGGGTAATAGTATGCATTTAGTTATTAAATTGAATGTTTAGTGCATGTTTAGGTTAAGATTTTGTTATTTAGTTAAATATTTGTGTTTTATATGTTTTGAGGGTTAGAGCATGCAATTGAGCTTCAATTTTATGTGTTTAAGGTGTCTTGATGTATTTGTTAGTGTTTCAGAGCAAATATTAAAAAAAGGAGGAGAATCGGAGGAAGTCTAAGGAAAAAACCATGGCCACGATGGTGGCCAATGTGCCATGATCGTGACAGAAGTGTGGAGGAAGGGCCAAAATTGTGGCCAATCTATCATGATCATAATAGAAGGTTAAATCAGGTGCCATGATCGTGGTATTATGGCCTACGCGACAACAGACGCAGATAACCTTCTAGATTCAAGTTTTCAGGGTACTTTTTGGACCCCAAAAAACCTTAGGGTTGCCTAGAATAAAAAAGAGTATATATAAAGAAAAGAAAGGAACCCTAAAGGCAGCTCTCCATTTTGCCACTTTTGGGAAAAGCTTCAAGAGGAAAGAAGAAGAAGAGAGACAAGGGAGAAGAGGGCTTCTGATGCTGCTACCTTCCTAAGTCATCCCAGTCTCTTTCCAAGTGATAATTTCATTCATCTTGTTATTTCATTACTGAATGTGTAAGATGGATACGAATATGTTTATGGATATGGATTCAGAGAAGATGTTCTAACTTTCTTTAGAGATTTTGAATTGATTTAATGTTAATATAATCATTTTTGTGTTACTGCAATTGGGTGTTGTGATTGATTGCTGTAGCTTCGCATTTTGATAATAAATTGAGAGAGTGAATTGAATACGAAATGATTGGGTTGTTTAATGAGAGTTAAATAATCTAATAGATCATACAATTAATCAAATTGGTAATTGTATGGAGAGAGATCTTGTGTTAGACCTAATTGTTTATTAGAAAGATTAAGAAATAATTAGGGTTATATTTGTTGGTAATTGAGAAATTACTTGTTCGGTACTAAACTTAATTAGGGTTTATTAATTAAGGTTTATGATTATAACTTGAGAGAGAGTAATCTCCCTTTTCATAGTCTAGAACTGACACCACAATAACACACAAATGGTTAGGTTAGCATTGATGACAGGAAAAATCCCATCTTTTATAATTTGGTAAATTTTGTTTGTGTGTTTACATATTGTCAGTTGACATTGATTAATTTGATTTCCTTTGCGTTAATTTTACGAATTAATCATACCTTATAAATCAAAATTTTAGGCATATGACAATGGTTGGGGACCTTGCTTGGATTTTCATTCACATGCTGCAGAAGAGGAACCTTACATACCTTTGGATAAAGTACAAGTTGGGTAATAGTGAAATCATATGGTTTTGGTATGATAACTTGTCAAAATTAGGCCCTCTATTATAAAGAAATGAGATCTTCCAACTAAGAAAGAGAATTCCTCCTAATGCCAATGTTTCTTCACTTATTTAGAATGGAATGTGGAGAGGTAACATCTTTTTATTAGGGTACCTACCTTAATTAATCATTGGCATAGGGAAGACAACATCACCTAGATTGTAGATTCCAAAGGAGTTTTCACTAATAAATATTGCTACAGAATCCTTCAAGATAATAGGGAGAATGTTCATTGGTTTGATTTGTTTTTGAAAAACTCCCTAAATTCTAAAGACTCCTTGATTACCTAGTTGTTCATTAAAAATAGAGTTAAATCTAAGAATAGGTGGTTTGGCTCATATGATCTAATTTGTATGATGTGTAAAGAAGTTAAATAAGATAGAGATCACTTGTTTTTTCAATGTAGCTATTCCAAATGTGTGTGGAGTAGAATCTTGCATAAGTTGGCAAAATATTTCCAAACTTGTGACTGGTTTGGAGCATTTGATTGGATCACTAGCCCAAAAAAATCAAGAAACAAAATGGAGTAATTTTCTAGACAACCTTTACTACTACTATCTATTCCATATGGATGGAAAGAAACAGAAGAAAATACAGAGGGGAAGAAACAAGCAAATCCAACAAGCTGAGGATATAATCAACTAGTTTATATCCATAACAGTTGCCCAGAATGCTTATAACAACCTATCTCTTAAAATGAAGACCAAATGGAACTTGTAAACATAGAAAGTATTTTTTCTGCTTTTTTTTCTTGATTACCTAAATGTTATAGGATCTGGGTGAGATTGTTGTAATGTTGTAATGTTGAAATAACTTTTCTATGGTTAATGAAATATTTATTCATTTTCCAAAAAAAATTGCACATAGTAGTTGTATTTACCACTGCTAAGTATGGGTTGATCCCACAAGGACTATAAGTACTAATATTAAAATATTAACCTTTTTCATTATGTAACCATTAAATTCGGTTGTGAATTTAACTGGAAATTAAACTAAATAAATTAAAGTAATTTTTAACACAATAATGAACTAGGATGAAGAAAGCACTACGATTAAACAGTATCAAACAAATACTACCTAGGTGATGAATCCCCCTAAGATATCTTAAATTTGAACCTTTTATCATGCAATTAAATTATTGATTATAGGACCATGGAAACTCCTACATTATGTTAATATCTTTCTCAAGAATATGAACAACTAACCTTTGGTTGATTAATTGAAACCTTATTCTAGTTTAAACCCCTAAGATTTCATTCCTACATTTATGAATTTCACAATTAGGTTTGATCCTAATCTAGGCGATTTATATCAAACTATCTCTAGGTTTACATGCAAATATGATATGTGCTTAATTGTTTATACATTCACTTCTTGTTAGTGATTATTGTTATGAAATACTTAAGATATTCATTTTAGTTCATTTAGTTAAGAGCGTATTCATTGAGCCAACATTTTGATGTTTAAACTCAATTACCCTTGTGGAACAAGAAGGAGAAGGATTAGGGTGAGGATTGGATAAGAAATCACAAGAAGAACAACAATTTAACAAAACCTGGGAGATACATGATCATTTATATACTTATACGATCATATATGCAATTGGAAGATATATTTTGCACTTACACGGTTGGATACACGGTCATGTATCCAACTGTGTATACTCACGAGTTTCACATTTTTTGACTTATACGACTTGATAAATGACCATGTATCAAATTGTGTATATGCCTATAAACCTATTTTTTTTAATAAACAGAACATTTTGACAACAAATGAAGGTAGATCAACTTAAGACTTCATAAAGGGTAGAAACTTACTCTTTCAAGACACCCATGGAGGGCTAAGCTTCCCCAATCTGATTCGAAGGTGAAATAGACGTCAAAGAGCACATTAAGCATATCGTTTTTATGCATCATTATTCTTCCCCTATTTAAGGATTGTTTATGTTATTTTATATTTATTGAATTGAGTATTATGTAAGAATGATTGAATGCTCTATTTGATTTTTTTTTAAATCTAAAACCATAGTTAAAAACTTAAATACGATACATAATCACTGTGTTTGGATTCATTTGTGGCAACTAATGACATTGAATCATTAAAGATAATGTAACATAAGCCAAATAACTGAAACTTGTGTCGTTATTGCTTATATTGATATCTTTTCCTAATCATAATGCAGTTGTCTAACTAAATCTAAAGAGTTTGTTGTAGGTTGTTTGATAGTTAGGTTTAATTAAACAACTTATTTTAATTAAATGCAATCTAAGGGAAAACTAGGATTAATAGAACTTCTTGTTAATTCATGATTAATAGTTCTAAGAGAGGTGTGAAAATAATAATGCAATGGCATATGTTTATTTGTGTTTAGACTGAGATTGATTCGAGAACAAATTCTAACACATTCATTACTTTTGACTGTTTTCTATTATTTCCTTTCATACGTTCAATTTTACTATGTTTTCTTAATTTCATCAAACCAAGCCCTTTATGCATATAAATAAAATTTAGAAAGGTGAATTGATTTAATATCTGTGGGATCGACCTAGACTCATCACTAGCTATAGGGTTAAGTTTAGTTATTTTGTGTAATGCTACGATGTGTTACCAATTTTGGTGCTGTTGCCTAGATTAATATCGATTGCTTTTTTGAATATATTTATTTGTTTTATTTTTCTTTTAATTAATATATTTTCCTTTTTAGTTTAGTCATGGTGCATGACACGATCTCCTTACATGGGTGAACTAAAATTTGATCCAGAAATTAAAAGAACTCTTTATAAATCGAGAAGAAAAGTTGCCTAAATGTTTGAGGATCTGTCACCATCTGATAGGAGATTTGGTTTTCACTGACAATTTAAATTGTTTTACTTTTAATTCTTCGAGTGATTCTATTTCTAAAATATATTCTAACATGGTAGAGCAAAATAATGATTGAACTTTTAAGCAGTTGAATGCTCCTAATCTTAACCATCAACCTTTGTACATTGATTTTCCTACTATTGATGTTGCTTTTAAGCTTAAATTTGGTCTAATTCATCTTTTGCATACTTTTTGTGGTATGCTAGGTGAAGATCCTCATAAGTACTTCAAGGAGTTCCATATGGTCTATTTTAGCATGAAGCTAGCTGGGGTCCAAGAAGAGTAGAACAAGTTGAGGGCATTTCCTTTCTTATTGGGGGACACTGCCTACTACTTACCCTTTCGTTCAATCACTAATTGGAATGAGATGCAAAGACTTTTTTAGGAGAAGTACTTCCTTGCCTCTTGAGCTACAAATATTCAAAAGGAAATATGTGTAATTAGACAACATCATGGGGAGATATTATATGAATTTTAGGAGCATTTCAAAAGGTAGTGTGCTAGCTACCCTCACCATCAATTCAGTGAAAAACTCTTGATCCAATATTTCTATGAGGGAATTATACCATAAGAAAGAAGTATGATAGAGTTGCAATAAGCGAGGGTGCGTTGGTGGATAAGACATCTATTGAAGCCAGAAATATGATTTTCAACATGGATGCTATGTAACACCCCACTCCCACAAGATCTGAACCCGACATCAATAGTGATATCCGAGTCTGTGCCCTGTGAGGGTGGCGTGCTACATCACTCAGTCTAAACCTTTTTTTTTTTAAAACATAAGCATACACTAGCGGAAAATCATTTACATAAATAATTACCGATAAATCCAATAGCTACGAGGCCCTTTTCATAAATACAATTTATTTCAGTCTGTTGACTTAACAAATTGATCTAATCATAATATAAAGATTTAGAACAGTATAATTCTATCAGAGACTAATGCAGACGCGAACTGATCCTGACTTCTTCTCTCATCATACGCCCGTTGTCTAACGGGGTATTCTTCTAAATCCTGAAAAATAATTGCAAATTGTGGGTTAGTTTTTGCAAACTCAGTGAGTTAACCATCATCGATGATCCACTCAGTCACATAACACAATTTATATATATCTAACATTATCTCATAACCATCATCGATGGTCCACTTAGTCACATAACACAATTTATATACATCTAACAATATCTCATAAAACACATTCACCAAAGTTTCACATTCACACATTTATAGAAGTCCACACATTCACATTTTCCTATTTGATACATGCATATGAGACTCATTTTCCTTTTATTATTTTGTTCTGACCGAGTGCCTAAACTGTCCCTTGTAGGGCTCATTAATAACTGTCCCTTATCCATTAGTGGATACAGAGCTCATTAAACGTTGAGCCTGAGACTCTGAATCACTTATGAGCTTAAAGCTCATTTTCACTCGTTGAGCTTAAAGCTCCATCGGTGGCTACTCTGGTCACAGCTCCTGTTATGTTTCATGCATTCATGAAATGGAATGCATCATCTTATTGGCATGTTCTCATTCAATCTCATTCCCATATCATCAGACCTTCAGTCCAGAATTAACAATCAAGACGCATTCATTTAGCCATTCAGTAGTCAATTAATACAAAAATCAAATAAAAAGGAAATGAGACCATCAAGATCTACTCATTTCCACATATTCTCGGACCGTAGTCCGACCCATATCAAACACATCACAGTTATATCATAATTTCCTATTCAGAAGAACCACACAAATATAAGGCATTATGCCTTTCACTCATTCAATAAGATTTAATCAGATGCACATTGAATGCATATGTGACACTTTTCTAATTGATACGTTTTTGTGACCGAGCGCCTAAAATTGTCCCAATCTGGGCGCATTAATCGGTGAGCCTGTGGCTCTGGATCAGTGTGGGCTCAAGGCCCAATACGTTGAACTTTTAGCTCTCGGTGGCTGCTCTGGTCACAACTGTCATTATCTGATCATGCATTCATGTATGAAATGCATATGTCCTAATTTAACAGTAAACGCATCACAATTAATCAACATGTCACAATTAGGCAGTAACTGTATCACAATCAATTCACGTCTCACAATTTATCACATCAGAGACAAGGAAGTCACGGATTCACAAACAAATAATACTTCTATGTCATAATCTCCCAATACATCTGTAACATCCCATCACCGATGGGAAGGATATTTTGGTAAATTGGGACGAGTTAGGAATGTTTAAATATATCTCGGCATGCTAATGCATCTTATAGCCTCTATATAAATATGAATGGTAATTTTTGCACATGCACATGATTGTACATGCATTCATGACATTTCTCAGCATTTTTAAATGAAACTTTTTGTGAATTATGTGATATTTGTGTTTAAAAAATTGAATTGAAGTGCTCCAGGTATGTTTTACATTTTTAGGGATTTGTGGAATTTTTTTTGGAATTTTTCGGGGTACTTGCCCGGACCGGAAAATTTTCAACTGGCTGACTGAGTGGATTTTTCGTACTGAAAAGTACTGCCTAAGGCACTGAAATATTGGATAAATGATTTTTGGGATTGTTATAAAGTCATTAGCATTAGAGGGATTAAAGATTTAGTTGTATTAATGTTCTTTTATTAAATAGGATTACTTGATTTTTGTCTTTTTCCAATTAAATGACAAGTGTCCATATTCATTTATTAGACTTGTCTCCTTCCATTCATTTATCTACGACTCTCTCATTGCAAGTTTAAAAAAAAAATCATTTGAAAGCTTAAGAAGTTCTCTCATACGTAGGTGATATTCCTCCCCTTCTTCGATGGTCTCTTCTTCTTCTTCTTTATTGAATTTTTTTCCACTCACCTAGCAAGTTGTTACTCCTTTCTCCCACCCTAAGTGTTTCCCTTCTTGTAAACAAGTTCATGCCTACTACCCCCTTCCAAGATAGATGATCGTGTGTGCTTGTGTGGGGTGAAGTGTTGAGTTGGTGTGATAATAAAGAATTGAAGAATTGAAAGCTTGTTAGGTGAGGATTGTGTTTTGCTCCTTTAATGGTTAGTTAGATGCATTTATTGTGATGCTTTGTGCATTAATTTTGTGAACTTTGGGTTGGTGGATATGGGTAGGTTTGTTCTTGATTAATTTAAGAGTGATGATAGATGAATGGAATAGCATGTGTAGTGTGTCATTTGAGTGTATTGGATTGCTTTTATGATGTTGGATGAGTGGAAATGAAGTAAGGAAATTGTGCATGTTGTTGCTGCCAACTTGTGATGGATTACTCAAGTAATTGTTTTGATGAATTTATGGCTGAATTAGAGGTCTAAATGGATGCATATTGATGTAGGTAAAGTGATGAAATGAAAAGAGTTGAGGTAGGGAGGAAATCTGGAAAATGTGACTTTGTGTAGGTTTCAGATTTTGGCTCATAACTTTTGATATGGTTGTCTAATTGAGCTGAGGTTTGTTTTAAATTAAACTTAAGAAGTATGGCTAGATTTATTTCATATGAAGGAAGTTTTGTCCAATTCTGACCTTAAGGATTTTAATTTTGGCATGCAAAGTGAATTGTTAGGTCTGTGTGAACAGTATCCGAACCTTGTGACCTGAAACTTTGATGATTTTTTTTAGGATTGAATTGGATTGTATTTGCTACTTTGGTCTTCATGAAAGTTGAATATTTTTGTGTTAGCTTTCTAACGCCACTAAGTATGAATTTATTTGATGTGTAGATTGAAAGTTATGGTGTGTTAATGTTTAGATGGTCATTCAGCTGAAAATGTGTTTTGTGTGTAAGTGACTCTGAGTGTATAGGTTTTGTGTTATTTATGTTCTGGTATTTATTTGGGACTTTTAGTGGTGAAATTGGCTTAAGTGACCTTCTGGAAAGTTGTAGAGGATTGTTTTAGCTTTCTAATAAGGTATTTTGTGTAAATTTTGGATGTAAGTATTGTTAGATATAAATTTGTAAAATTTTGTTATGGTTTGGGTTAAATGCTGATTTCTTAAACCCTAACAGGATAGCCACCTTAGTGAGAGGATTTGACCTAGTTTGAATGGAATTTGCTTTGAAGTCCTTCAGAATTGTAGTATATTGTCTGAGCTTTTTATTGCTATATGGTATGTAATTTTTCGACAATGGGTTGGAAAGTTATTACTGTTGGAAGATTCTGTTATTGTGAGAATGAGACTTATATAGGCAGAAGTTTTGCTTGAGAATTTGAGTTGTTTAGAGGTTGATTTTGCTTCCAAGTTATTCATGAAACTTGTAGAACATGTTTTGATCTTTCGTTTGACATAAATTTTGGAATTTTCAGCATAAGGAATGGAAAGATAGGATTTTTGTAGTAGAGTGCAGTTACTGTTCATATGATAGTTTTACTGTTTCATTGGGCAGAACCTTTGTTTGTATTTTTGACCCTCTTATAGATTGAATTGGATTGGGGAGTATTCTTGAAGATTGTAGAAAATGTTTAGAGATTTCTAATGGTGTATAATGTACCTTATTTGGAGTTATGAGTAAAAAGTTTTGAGGATTGGAAGAACAAAGTTACTGTTCATATGGTCATTTATGGGCAGTAACTTTGAAGTAGTTTTTGGCACTCTTAGAGGTGAGATTGGTTTATGAGCCCTTCATGGAACTTGTAGGGTTTCTTGTTATCTTTGCAATGAGATCTTGTTTGTAATTTTTGGATAAGTGTGTAAAAAGTTATGCATGTTAGAAATTCAGATGGTGGAAGAGATGGAAATAGTGCAAACTCTCTTATCTTTTGTTTTGTCCTAAAGTTTTTTTTGCTTATATCTTCGTCATCTGACCTCCGATTGAATTGATTCTCGAGGCGTCGGATTCATAAGACGATGATCTACCTCTCTATATGGAATTGTGGACTTTGTGGGATTTAATTAAGATTTAGGGATTGAATCCAAGTGAGAGAATCGAGTAAAGTTTGGCAATATCCGGACCTATAGAGGTCCAAATTGAGTAATTCTGGTGTCTATAGGTTCCTAAGACATAGGGGAATCTTTTGTGATGTGAATTATAAGAAATGCCGGGAATGTCACGAAAATGCATTGTACACATCTAAATTGCTACATGTGCATTATTTAATATTTCTAATTGTGCATTTGGTGACATGTGAATATTGTGATTATTATAGAGGCACAGTTGGAACGTCATCCCACGGACATTGCCGAGACTTCCCGGCATTAGCTCGGAAGCTATTTGGTGAGTAACCTAGATGGTTTCTCGATTATTAATTGTTTATATTTTGCACTTATAACACTGTGAAGAATAATGGTGGGCTTTGTGTTAGATATTGGAAGAATATGACATAGAAGTGCTATATGTGATTTAGAATGTGATTAATTGTGAATTACTTGTGTGAATGTGGTAATTTGAGACTGAATATGATGTGGGTTTTGCTTTATATTGCCATGTGCATTCCATGCATAATGCATGATCAATAATTGACAGTTGTGACCGGAGCAGCCACCGAGAGCTTATAGCTCAACGTATTTGGGCCTCGAGCCCACAGTAATTCAGAGCCTTAGGCTTAACGAATAATGCGCCCTTATTGGGACAGTTTAGGCACTCGGCCACAACAACGTAATAAATTGGAAAAAAGGGTCACATACGCATTACATATACATTTGACTGAATATCTGTGATTTGAGTGAAAAGCCAAAGGCTTTGTATTCATGTAAATAATCATCTGGTACACATGAATGAGTTATTATGCTATACTGTGATTTGTTTGACTATGCATGAATTGGGTGAACCATCGATGATGGTTCCTCACTGAGTTCGCAAACTCACCCAAAATTGCAAATTATTTTTCAGGACCGAGGGAGTAGACTCCTAGCTCCAGAGAGAGACTTTTCCTGCCGTGTAGATCGTGTTGACAAGAGAAGTCATGACACACAGGTTGGTCAGCTGGGATCTTTTGGGGATGACCTAGTTAGGCTTTTTGTACTAAATTTCTTTTGGAGTATTGTACAGACAGTGAAAAATAGACAGATGTGTAAATTACTATTTTTGATGATATGAAATGAGAAAAAGAAATTTATGGTTTCAAAAAATTAGTAATTTTTAGTATTGATGCTTTATGATTTGATGCCATGTGAAGTGTTAATGATTGCTCGTAGCGCACCCTTTTTGTAGGGTATGTATCGGGATGACCTACGGGCGTCCCGGTGTATACCCTATGGTAAGGGGGTGCTACAACATCGGACTTTCTGTCTGGAATCCAGTCATAAACAACACACAAGCTCACCATTATGCTCCACAGAGTTATAAGTGCAGAATTATAAACAAATAATGATTGAGAAACCATCTAGGTTACTCACCTTTGCTCCCGAAGTAAATGCCTGGAAGCCTCGGCAACGTCTGTGGGTTGACGTTCCAAATGCGCCACTAAAACTGTCAAAATATTCTCATATTACCCTTTGTCCAATCAAAATCATTTAATAATGCATATGTAACAATTTAAAATGTGTACAATGCATGTTCGTAACATTCCCAGCACTATTCCCAAAAATTCCTGTCACAAAATTTTCCTCTAAATTTTTGAGACTCAATGACACCACAATCACTCAATTCGGACCTCCATAGGTCCAATTATTGCTAAAACTGAGACTGAACACTATACCCAATTTCACTCCAGAAATTTGATTCCTTCAGATAACTTGTAGCCCCATGTCTCTAGTTTACAACAAATCACAAATCACTTCATTTGGATATCTACATCAACAGTTATGTCTAAAATACGAAAACATATCTGTGCAGGCAAACAGGAGCTCGTCGCGACGTAGAATGTTGGAGCTCGCCGCAACGTGAAATCCTGCGTGCGTCGCGAAGTGCGAGACCAGAAACCCTTCCGAACACTTTTTTTCGACATTTTTCATCTTCCTTCTTCCCAAATTTCACTAATAACTCATCATAACCCTAAATAATCAATCATTCATCAAAGAAAACCCACTCTCACACTCATCACTAAGCATGACATCCATATACTCAAAATCCCATCTCATGCACTTAACCCCTAAACTTGCTTTACAATTGTTCCATGCAACCAACATAACAAGATACTTACTTGATTGAGCTTCCAAGCTCCAATTCTTCACCAACTCACCAATTCCTCCTCTTCACTTCGCATACCATACGATCATCACTATATGGGAGGCAACATGCTTAGGCTTGGACACATGAAGAGGAAGGAAGAAAGAAGTTACGGAAGAGAGAAAAACTTACCATTTTCATCACCTTTAACCCTTTTCCCTCTAAAGTCTTATACAAGACTCAATGAAAGACCAAAATATGGTCTTTCATTTAACATTTTCATGGATTATAAAAGGGGTGGGGCAAGTGACACATTTCATATTGGACCCCGAACTTTTGGTGAAAATTAGAAATATTAAAATAAATTTAAATGAGAAAGAAATTGATGAGAAAATTTATGAATTTAAGAAAATTTGATGAATTTAAGAAAAATATATGAGAAAAGAATTGCTTAGTTTTGATGACTTCAATATTTGAGTCGATTTGTATGATTTATGAAAGTTTAAGAGAATGAGTTGATTTGAAATGGAAGTTGAAAATTGAGAACCAAAGAGAAAAGTGTAAAAATGTGAAGAATTAAGAAAAGTTTGATTTTTTGGGGTTAAAAGTTGACTTTTGATTTAGGCCAAATTGGAGAAAATGATCTTCATGAAACTTGTAGCTTATGTTAAGAGTTTTCTGTCTTCATAAAGTTTGATATTTTTCGATATCGGGAGAAAAAGTTATGATCAGTCAAAGTTTGTTTTGTAAAAATAACCATAAGTGTATATTTGTGTGTGTTCTATGCTTCGAGGCCACTCGTCGTGAGGATTTAGTCTGAATTGGAGTAAGTGGTCTACATGAAAGTTGTAGCTTGTCTATCAATCTTTCCGACGCTATAAAGCATACAATATTTGGATGTGGGAATTGGAAGATATGAATGTTGAAAGTTTGGAGTTTGTTTAGGTGATGTTTAACAGGGCAGTAACTTTGACTAGGTTTTTGAACCCTTTAGAGATGAAATTGATTTTTGAGTTCTTCATGGAAGTTGTAGATCTTCCTTTTATCTTTCCATAGACACCAAATTTGTCAAATTTGGAGTTCAGGATCAAGAGTTACGATTTTTAAAAAATTCGATTATATATGTATAATTGAGATTCTGTTCTTTTGCTTTTGATCCTACCCTTTTTCAATCTTTTGCTTATAATTCCTTCGTCCGACATCCGATTGATTCGATTTATGAAGCGTTAGATTCCTAAGACATTTAGTTACTCCTTAATGAGTAATTATGATTTTTAGGAGATTAAATGGAAAGAGATTGATTGAACCATAGTGAGAGGGTTGTTTAAAGGTTATGAGTTAGATAATTTTCTGAACATGAGTCAGTATTTTGCAAATTTTGGGAGCTGTGGAGCTCCGATTGATTTGATTCTTGAGGCAGATTAAAATTAAGATATGGGGCTACAAATCTTGTGAATGGATCGAAATTTGATTTCATCCCTAAGATTGTTAATTTCTGGCAGGAAGTTTGAATTAATGTTCAGTCCCGATTTTGTGAAGGTTCAAAAGTATTTTGGCCATAACTTCTTCGTTTCTGAACCGATTTGATCGTTTTTGGTGGCGTTGGAAACATAAGACATCAAGGAACATTTTTCAAGAAGAAAGTTTCACTAAATTATGTTATTTACCTGTCGAAAATTTGGAAGCAAGATGGCTGTTTTTAAAATGAAATGTGCAGAGGCAGATATGGAACATCACTTAAAGGGAAAAGTTTTAGGCTTGCATGGAGGGGCAATTAGGTCTATTGTCATTCTTTAAATGGAACACATGAAGGGGGTGTCATTTTGAACAAGGAGGGAGCAGCAGATACACGAAAATTTCATAGGAAAATAAAGAAAGAAACGATAGAGAGGGAGAGAAGAAGAAGAAGAAGAAGAAGAAGAAGAAGGAGAATCGGATGAAGTGGAGAAGAAGGGAGGAGAAGCAAGTTTCGACTTTTCTCCAAGTTTCTAAGAGGGTTTTCATTGATTTCAAGAGGAAAAGCATGGAACAAGGTGAAAGCTCCATGACAAGCCAATAAATACGAAAATGGAGGAGAAAAAGGTAAGAGAGAGAAAGTTTGGATTTTGAATCTTTTGATGAGTGTATTGGTTTAGGTAGTTTGGAAATGTTATGGATTGAGTTTTCCTATGGTTACTTGAAGGGATTATCCTATGATTATGTTTAATTTTGGATTATGGTGAGTTAGGGATTATGCCCAATTTTTGGGGATTTGGGGTTTATTGAAATTATTGATTTAGATAGCTTAGAAATTTGATCAATTGGTGAATTCCTAAGTTAATTTGAGTAATTATGTATTTTTGATGTTGAATTTGGATGTTTATGGCTTAGGAAATGTTTAATTGGAGGAAAGACGAAAGCTTTGGAGAAATTGAGGTGTGGATCAAGATTCTAACATGGTATTAAGGTGGGTAGCATGTTTATTTTTGATTTATAAGCTGTATATGAGTTAAAAAAAAAACGAAAAATAATTTTACACTATTATTTTTCGAACGATTAATTTCGTTGGTTTGAAATGACTTAAGAAAATTTCATAAATTGGTTGAATTCATTGTGATTGATTTATTGAGATTTTAATATTTATTGAGATTTTAATATGATAATTTGTGTGACCTTGTGATTTTATGAATGTTTTGGAAATTCCTAAAGTGTTGCCTTCTTTGATTTTTACAAATTGAGCAATTCTTTGTGTTTGAACAATTGAAAAATGGTTATGAGAATTGTGGTGGTGGTTATGTACGTAAATGGAACGGAGGTGAAGATATTTCTATGATTTTGACTTAGGAGGAGAAATAGTGACATAAGTGGAAATGACAAGTTTGGAAGTATACAAGTAAAGTAAAATTGAAAGGTTGAAATTGGAAACTTAGGAGGATTGTTTATGTGTTGTGATGAGGGTTATGTTTTAGTATACAAAGATATTAGTGGAATTGAGATTAAAACTTCAAGATGGTGATATGTTTACGTTTCTAAATTGACTCAAGATATGTAGTAGATTATGAAACAAATGATAGTGGTATATGGAGAAGTTCTCATGGTGATGTCGATTAGTTGTTAGGAATACATATCCTATAATGGGGTTACTGATGGTGAATAATGCGATTAAGTACATATGAAATATATATATATATATATATATATATATATGGATATGGGATAGGAGATGATCTATGACCCTTATAGTTAAAAATCATGAGATGAATCAGAGTAAATGAATATGGTTCTTATTTCATTGAGTTTTATTTTAAAGAGTATTGATCATGTATGGTGCGACATAAATTGAAATTATTGAACTATCCTGAATAGTCGAAAGTGATCTTATGGAGGTATTAGGAGTAGCTAAACAACATTGACAAACATAGTGGATTGACAAAATCATGGAAACTGTGTAGAGAATTGAGATAAGAAATCATAATTCGTGAATAAAATGTTCCAATTCGGGCGATAAAAAAAAGTGATAGGATTAAGTCGGAACATCATGTAGTGGCTAAGAATATAAAAATTAAGTGACTGAATGTTCGAATTGTTGACGGTTTTACAGTTATGCTTCTGTTCGACTTCACTCCCTGAAAACACTATCGTAGTGATTTCATTAGAATGCTTCATAAGAATTTAGATGACAAAGGTTAACAATGGTTAAATGTTATATTGATTGGAGAGGTGGTTGACAAATGAACTCGATAGGTAGTAGAAATTAAACACTTCAAGGAAGATGAATAAATCAGGTGAATCCACGCCAAAAATATGGAACACAGTGAGACAGCTATAAGGTTTATATGTACTGATATTAAAGTGAAGTGACATTATTATATTGAGATAGTGCTATTGATAAAAGATTTCTTAGATTCGAAATGTGGTACACATGAGTATGTTTAAGGAAATGTTAAGTGATATGATGTTGGTGTTATCGACAAGTGAACTTTGTGAGTGAGTTGATTAAAAGGAGAAAATTGTTACATGCATTGTTTTTTTTCTTTCGAATGATTTGACGATGTTGTGGAAAAATGGTTTGATAATTTGAATGATCGTTTTATGAGTTTTGGAATGTGTGAAATTTTGTGAATGTCAGAGTGTTTAATATGACAGGATGTGAAGAACTTTAAGTTTTTTTTTAAAAATACGCCTTCTGGAGTTCCAATTTTTGAGTAAGAATTATGTGTATTATAAGGGTTTGGTTAAGTCCCCTTCGTAGAGTCAGTGCACTGGTCTCTCCTTTGATAGGCTTCTCCCGCCTGCCCGCTAGTGGCATAGGAGCTCCGATTTCGGACTCCCCTCCATTCACGACTGCACAGAACCGCTATGCAGGAATATGCAGTTCGTTCTGTTAGGACCGACCCAAACCATTTAATGTGATTTGGAATTTGTGTTGGATGCCGCGGTATAACCAGCAAACACACGCCGGGGTATAACCCCCAAACACCTACGGGTGGGGTGTGGGGTCTAACATCAAATCACTTGGATATGTTATGTATTTTTGATTTGTTACTTTGGAAAGCATTGTTATGTGACCTTTGAAATTATTTATGAATGTTTGAAAAGTTGAGAAGTTTGAAAAATAAACCTTTGGGCAAAACTTTGTATAAAATGATTTCTGCTTATGTTTTCTTTTTATAAATGTGGTACCCATTGAGCTGTCAAGCTCACCCCACCTTTCATCCCCATCTCGTGGTTCGAAAGGGAGATCGGATGAGGGAAGGTCAAGACATTTGTTCGATTATGCTCATTTTGATGTTTGGTAACTTTTGGGATTTTTGTATAGGTTTTGTATATGGCTTAATTTGCCATTATGTAATTTAAGCAATTATTTCGGGATGTATTGACTTATAACTAGGTATACCAAATTGAGATATAAATGTGACTTGGTTTATGTATTTTGCTTTTGGAATTGTATGTAGACATATGAATGGTTTTGATATGTGAATAGAATGGGATATAAATGGCAATTGAATATAATTATAACTTGAGATATGATTGTGATTGTGTATGAATGAAGCGAGATGATTATGTTGGCTGTTTTGAGATCATTGAAGTGGTTAAGATTAGATTTGCGTTTGTTGCTGTTGAAATTTCGGACGGGGGGTCCGATGGTGATTTGTGCTGATTGGTTGTGATATTAGAAGTGTATTTTGCCTTTGCAAATTTTTGGACTGTTCAAAATGTAGCCGTTATGCTGCCCGATTTTCGATAAAATCGGGTTATGGCAAAGTAAGATTTAGAATAGATTTTGTTATCAATGAGATAAGATTTGGTATGAATTGAGATTTAGTTGAGGATAAAATTTCCACTGGGAAACTAGTATAAGTTTGATTCATATAAGATTTATTAGGAATGAAAGGAATGAAATAGAAAGATAGAAAAAAAATTTACCAGTTTTCGGGTTGGGTTTTAGTCTAAGGTTTCCAGCGCGACCGTTTTCTATTTTCGCTTCGGATGTCAGATCCATTCTTTTGCATTTCGCTTTTGTTTCCGTTTGACTTTCATTTGTTTGCAAGCGCGTTTGCTACCTCTGCCTTCGTTTTGCATCCGTTCTTTCGCTTCGGTTCTTTGTGCTTCCGCTTTTCAATTCTGCAAGTTTCCATTCATTTTCTGTTTTCCGATTCGCTTTTCTGGTTGGGATCCGGTTACGAGATCGGGTTCCAACATGTCACTTGCCACATGTCAATTTCTTCTGCCACTTAGTAACTAGTCCATTTGGTCTCCAATTTCTACTCCAATTTCTCTCCAAATTCCAAGGGCTCAAAGTTCGTAATTCCTAAAATTATGTATCTAATGTTCCAGTGCCATTGGATCGTCATTTTCAGTACCGGAACTCCAATCAGTCTATCATTTGGCAATTTTTTCGGTTCGGACATTGTCCCCCAAAAATTTCAGAAAATTTCTAAAAATCCTCAAAAATGGAAAACACACATAAATCACTCCAATTCAATTTTTCAAACACAAATAACATACTTTTCACAATAAACACATTTATAAATACATATGCCGGGAAATGTCATGAATGCATGTACAATCATGTGCATGGGCAAAAATTGCCATTCATTTATATATATATAGAGGCCATATTATGCATGATCATGCTGAGATAAGTTTAAACATTCCTAACCCGTTCCAAAATACCATTTTACCCTTCCCATCGATGATGGGATGTTACAAATTCTCCCCTCCTAATAAAAATTTCTTCCTCGAAATTCATTTTTGATATAGAATAAGACAGGGTTGCTATTCTCTTTCCACTCGATCACTTCTGTCAAGACAGATTTAATAAGGCTACCAATTCCTTGATTCCACAAAACACTTGCTTAACTAATTCCTTGATGAGTTTTGTAGATTGCTCAAGTTTTCACTTCCAATCTCAACAACACAATTTCATATTATAACAATACCAATCTTAAAGCAGCTCATAGATTCATAGTTCTATTATCGCCATAGTTTTAATTGATTACATCTTGACAAAGGTGATACACTCAAGGACAAGTCATTTGTTTCACTTCTTATCGGTGTTAGTACACTTAACTTCCAAATCATTTTCCACATAGTCATAACCTTGATATGATCCCCAAAATCCATTCATGCTTCAAAACCCACTTTATTTAGATTCCAACTTCATTTCACTAACTAATGGTATTCCCAAATTTGTTCCGACTTTTAACTAGGGTAACGATTCTTTTTTTCGTCTGTCACCTCTAATCGTATCACCAGGATAATGGTGATTATGTCTGTAGTCACATTGCACTAATACATTAATCTTATATGCTGAAGCATTCCAGACATGTAAGCTTTAAACTTATTTTCAATAGTTAAGACTACAAGAAAATCAAACATATAATCACTCCGTTTGAAATTCTTAGCCACCAATTGCTCTTTTGAGGTACTCTAATTAGGACGTCTCTTTATCAAGTAGTACACATTCTTTCTTCCTCAAATCCTCAATTCGGGCTTTCCAAATTCCTTTTTGCAAAACTGATGTTACTTTTCCATAAGTAATAAGATTTCCTTTTTGCTCCATTTTTAACTCGTCACAATACCCTCTTTATTGCACTAGATTGAGTAACCTAATACCCACATGTGTAGTACATTGCTATGAAATGTTCTATTCAATACTGATGCTTGGAACATTGGCTTTATTAGGACAGGTCCTTCTACACAATCCGTTCAATCCTTTTCCAATTCCAATCTTGCCTTAATCTCTACTAAGCTGTCTAGTCAATGTATAACTCATATGTTTCTGTCCACATCATGATTCTACGCTTTCAAACCCATTACTATTGCAGAAGTTTCCTAGTTATGTATCTAAATTTAACTCATACAGTTGGAGGTACACAAAATCACCTTATACAGTACAACCAATTCCCTCTTGATCACGATTGGGAACCTCTATTGTATATACTACAACATCTCCAAATCCGAATGGCATACCTAACACTATAATTATTTTGTTTTCAGTCTTCACTAACGCGGCTTATAAATCTTTTTCCCTCAAGTATTCCATATAATCTCCTTACCTTTATGATCATAGTCACTAACTGATATAATTTTGCTTGGGTCACATTAACCTTCAATATCATAGTTCTATAGGGATATGGTAAACTCCAATAGATATAACGTCAAACTCAGTGTGCCTATGTTCAGTTTTCGTAATTTCTTAAGTAACTAAGCAGTAGTATTATCACATACTATCCTCAATTTTTCATTGAACTTCCTTTTTCTCGACAGATTTTCACAGTTCTTTCAATTTCCCGAAGATTCCACATTGACCTTGTTGGAGTTATGTAAATATAATGCCCTAGAAAACAAGTGTATTTACATGTAACTTTATCTTCTTCAGTTACAGTTTTGTAATGAAAATATTTATTATTAATAAAACAAAAGAGTTTGGTTTTATCTGTATGAGCATTATATATCTGGTCATAAGGTACCAAGATTCTTTTGCAAGTAATATACATATACATAGAGATGTATGGGAAACATGTATATTATTAGAATCTGAATTAATTGATTCACAGTTGAATAATCAAGTTGGTCGCTTGATTATGGTTTAGACTGTAGTGTTGCGATTTATCTCCATATAAGTAAAGGAGTTTACTTCAAGGGAATGATGAGTTTTATATCATAATAGTAGTTGATTATCGATAATGGCACTATTAAATGAATCTGGAATCAAGTATGTTTTCAAGAATAAAGTGGGCCGTTACTTTAATCTTAAAACATACAACTTAAGCATTCGCTTATTATGAACCATAATCTTGATGAGTGGTGAACTCATATATGTTTCATTATAATTCTTGATATGATAGGAATGGATTTTACAGAGTATTAATCCGATTATCGCATGTTGGAATTATTAATTGAAACATGTATCAGGGAACATTCACTCAAATAAAGAGTTTATAGTGTTATCATCTCTTCTAGATGTTTTAAGGAGATTTGGTGATTAAACTGACGCCAGTAGTTTGATGGATTAGCTACCCATCAAGTCTTAACACTGAGATGAGATCTTATGTATTAATCACCATATAAAGTAAAATAAGAGATCTAGAAGGAAAAATCAACATAAGGGCAAAACGGTAATTTTACCCTTTTTTGTGCGGATGGCTATAATAAGGTTCTAAATAGGGTTTGCAATTGGACATATTCTCATAATATTTAATAATTTAAGAGTTCAACTAATTGTCTTTAATGGAATGACATTTAGTTAATAAGCTAGAATTAATTCCAATGAGATTGAATTAATTCTGGGCTTATTGGAGCTTGAATTATCAAAGTCCAATAAGATTCCCCACTTGGCTTTAAGGAAGGTTATCAAGCTAAGTAAGAAATATAAATGGAGGTTAATTAGAAGCCCATAATTGAATCTTGGGCTTGGTCTAATTAAAGAAGCCCAAATGTACATTTAGTAATGGGTTGGTTTTTGGTTTAATGTAATTAGATTAATTATATTAAAACAATTTTTTTTAAGAAGAAGATAGCAATTTCGGTTTTTCCTAGGTTAAATGTGTAACCACACATTTGACATTAAAAATGCTAAATAAAGATGGTCTTTATTATGGTTAATTATCATTAAATGGAGTTATGAACTTACCATTAAATGATTTAATAGTTGTCTTTTAATGTTGGCTTGTAACCTATTTGCATTCATTAGATTAAAGATGAAAGATGTACATTAGATGGACCATCTTCCTTCTTTCTTCTTGGCAAAACCGAAATTGGGTATTGAATTTTAGGTAATGATCTTTTCAAATAGCCATCATAAAGATAAGTGAAGATAATCTCAATTATTGGCTATTTTATGAGTGATTAATGAAAGAAGTGATGCATTTGATGCCTCTCTCTCCTTCCATCCATGGATATACGAAATTGGTAGGCAAGAAAGAGTTCTTGCATGTTCTTTACACCTTCTCTCCTTTCATGAAAGAGTGAATCGAAAATACCAATTGAAAGAGTTTCAATTTTGTTTCTTCTTCTTCTAAGAAAATCTCCTCCAAATATTTATTCTCCTTTCCCACCAAAGGATTTTGTTAACCTAATTGTCCTTGAAGAACAGGTGGTAAATCTAATTGGTTGAGGATACTACAACAAGGAGAAAGTAGATTGCTAAAGGAAAAGAGTCAAAGGCAAAGGATTTGGATACACGAAGAAGGAGAGGATAAGCAATGAGGATTTAAAGTCAGAGCGAAGGAGTCGGTAATACTCTTGATCTTGTTTATATTTTATTATCCTTATACCATATCATGTATGGATTGGCATGTTGATTTGGATTTGTTTCTTCCGCTGCAAGTAATGATTTCTTAAAAGTTTTGAAATCTACCATTTTTCCAAACAAAGCATGTTTTTTTTTCGATCCAACAATTGGTATCAGAGACAGTTTCTAATGCATGATTTCGGTTCCTATATATTGAATGCATGGGTTGGAAATCTTTTTGTGTATGCTGCATATTTTTATGTGATAGAAATATACATGGTGTATGTTTGCTCTTTTGGTTGTCCATAGAAGTTAAATTTACCTTGTAAGATTTCTTCATTGGTTGTAACAAGGAGGGTAGTCTATCATCACCATGTTTCCTCCTTGTTTTTTTTTCTATTTTCTTTGATTTTGTAATGTACAAATTGATGTAATGATGAAGATGGAGTAGCCATGGATTGAAGAAATGGAAAGGTAAAATTTTCGGTGTATCCTTTTGTGTATTGGCATAAGTTTTGTGAAAACATATTTTCAAAGTGACAAAATTTGATTTTCATATATGCCATTATATTTTGTTTACCGAATGGGCCGGATCATGTTTGTGAAGAGTTCGAAGCGGAAGATCCAAGTCCAAGAAGAATACTTTGGGCTTAAAAGGCTTGTAATTATTTAATTTTTCTAGGATGGACAATCAAAAGTGGCTTTATTAGTTCATGTGATGAATGGAGAAATGAATGCTTATAATATGTGATATTATGTGATTGCATGTCATTTAGAAAATTGCCAACCCTAGGCTTTGTCATGCATTCATTATGTATGAGATGTATAATGAAACAATATAGGATGGATAATAAATTGCATCTAGACAAGATGGTATTTAAAACTTAAAGCCCAAAAAGATTGAGTGGGAGAGGATGCTCCTGTGAGAGTCCACAGTCTCCAAATGATGGTCCGTTTGCATGTGGTGAAGTGTTACTCCCCATCGGAGGGCATGGATCCTAGATCTTGCATGGTTTGGGTCTCCTTAAGGATAAGTCCACTTAATGATAGCAAATGTGATCTCCCACCGAGGCATGGTTTGTAAGTATCTTTAGTGAATGAATCAAATGGTTAAACACTCAATATTTTTTATCAATAAACTGCCCACCGTAGCTCTGTTGGTAAAAGTATGGACCAAATTAAGATGTTTCTTAAAAAATTGGGCATGAGATGCTTGGTAGTTTTTTGAGTGGGAGGGTCCCAGTTTTTCTTTTAATGGATAAGATGGCCCACCGTCACTTAGTCTGTTATAGATAAGAAAATAACCGTCAGTATAATGTTTTAATTTTTTAAGTTTTGTTAAATCTATCATCATGCATACATGCATCATGATTTTATACAAAGTTCCATAAATTGTTGACTAGTATGCTCATGTTTTAATAATTTATATTTTCAGACATAATCAACCACAAAATGAATCCACTCACCCTGCTCTTGACTAATAACAAATTGGAAAACGGAGACAATTTTAATGAATGGAGACGTAACCTTGACATTGCTCTTCAATATGAATGTATTTCATGGGTGTTAACTGAAAATGAGCCTACACCTCCAAGTGGAGATTCAACTCCTGAGCAAGTCCAACAACATGAGCGTTGGCAGAATGCTGACAAGACTACTAAGTGTTATATTCTGGCTTCTGTCAACGGCATGTTGCAAAAGCAAATTGCTTATATGAAAATTGCTAGTGTAATGGTCCATCACCTACATGAGATGTTTGGTGTGAGGACTAGGTCTGTAAGAGTGAAAGCTATCCAAACCTTTCATAATCTCAAACAGAAACCTGGTGAACTGGTGCGGGATTACATGATGAAGGTAATCTCTGCGGTCACTGAGGCTGAGATGCTTAGGGCGGATATGGATGCGGACACGCAGATGATTATGATCATCAATAGTTTAAACTCTTCTTTTTAGCAGTTTAAGTTGGACTATGAGATCAACAACAAGGATTACACCTTGAGTGAGTTGATGAATACCCTCCAGAGCACGGAGGAGATATTGAATATTAAGGCTTAAGGGCTAGAAGCTAATGTAGTTTCTTCTTCTAAGACCAAGGGTAAGGGCAAGGAAAAGAAGAAGGGTCCAATGAAAAAGAAGGCCCAAATAGGGGTCAAGGCCAAATCCATGAAAAAGAAGGCCAAAGAGAATGTCAAAGGAAAGTGTTTCCACTGTGATGAGATCGCCTTTGGAAAAGAAAGCTGCCCGATTTACTTGAGTCCCTTAAAAGCAAACAAGGTATGGGCTTCCTAAGTTTGTTAGGAACTAGAAATGTGGCAGATTTGTCTACTTCTTGGATATTAGATTCAGGAGCCACTAACAATGTTTGTAATTCTTTGTAGGGGTTCCAGCAAAGGAAAAGAGTACCTCAAGGCCAATTTCAAGTCAAGATAGCAGATGGTTCCTATGTTTCAGCAGAATCAGTGGAAGTAGTTATCTTGGACTTTCCTAGTGGTCATGGGTTATATTTGGAGGATGTTTATTACATGCCAATGATTGTAAGGAACATGATTTCTGTTTTTTGTCTAATAAAATCTGGTTATTCCTTATATTTTGAAAAGGTTGTTTCAATATATGAGAATAAGGATTTTATTTGTGATGCGATAACTAAACAGGGATTGTTTTTATAGAACCTATGAAAGGCTCACTAAACACCACGTAATTGATAAAACCAAGACAATCCAAAATCTCTAGCATTAATTCAAAGTATCTGTGACACTTAAGAATGGGTCATATCAATCAGAAAAGACTTGACAGGCTAGTAAAGGATGGGATCCTTATGAGCTTGGATAGTGATCCATTACCCTGTGAATCTTATATTGAAGGAAAAATGACCAAAGCCTCATTTCCTTATAAAGGAAACAGATCTGAATCCACATTGGACCTGGTACATACTAATGTGTGTGGGCCCATAAATGTACAAGCTAGAGGAGGTCATGAATATTTGATAATTTTTATAGATGATTACTCAAGACATGGCTATTTGTATTTGATGCATAAAAAGAGTGAATCTTTTGAAAAGTTCAAAGAATTCAAAGCTGAAGCTGAGAAGTAACTTGGCAAGCCATTAAAACAGTTTCGATCAGATCGAGGTGGTGGGTATTTATCTGGAGAGTTCCAACAATATTTAATTGACAATGGAATTGTTTCCAATTTGTCAGCTCCTCGTACATCTCAACAGAATGGTGTAGTAGAGAGGAGAAATAGAACTCTATTGGAAATGGTAAGATCAATGATGTCCTACGCTAGCCTTCCAGAATAGTTCTGGGGATATGCCATACAAATGGCAACATATCTTCTTAACTTTACTCCGTCTAAATCGGTGCCTAAAACACCTAGGGAGTTGTGGACTGGCCGAGTGCCTTCATTGAGGCATTTGAGGACTTGGGGCTGCCCAGCTCATGTTCTAAAGCCTGAATCCACAAAGATGGAACCAAGGTCAGAAGTATGTTTGTTTGTAGGATATCCTACGGGAACTCGAGGGTACTATTTTTATAGTCCTCATGATAAGAAGGTATTTGTGTCGACAAATGCAACCTTCTTAGAGGAAGAGTTTGTGAAAAATCATAATGGAAGAAGTGAAGTAGTAATAAAGGAGTTAGCTATTTCATCTAAACCAAGAGTTGTTTTGGATATGCCAGAACAAGATGTCGAAATGGATTCAAGAGTTGAATCAGAAGTGCAACCTGAATATCAAGGTGTGCCTAGACGTAGTGGGAGGGTTGTGAGATAGCCAGATAGGTATCTGGGTTTAGGAGAAGGCTTAATTGCCATCTCGGACCAAGAAGAAATAGATCCCATTACGTATACACAGGCTATTAATGATGTTGATGCAGAAAAATGGCTCAAGGTGATAGAATCGGAAATAGATTCTATGTATACTAATGAAGTCTGGGTCCTTGTAGATCTACCACCAGGTCTAAAAGCCATAGGGTGTAAATGGATCTACAAAAGGAAAAGGGGATCGGATGGAAAGGTAGAGACTTTAAAGCTAGATTGGTAGCTAAAGGCTATACTCAAAAGGAGGGTATAGACTATGAGGAGGCTTTTTCTCCTGTTGCCATGCTTAAGTCCATCAGGATTCTTTTGGCCATAGCAGCTTATTTCGATTATGAAATATGGCAAATAGATGTCAAGACCACATTTCTTAATGGGGATCTTGAGGAGACCATTTATATGGCCCAACCAGAAGAATTCATTGAGCCAGGTAATGAGTATAAGGTTTGCAAGTTGCAAAGGTCCATTTATGGACTTAAGCAAGTATCTAGGTCTTGGAACATTAGGTTTGATAAGGCTATCAAAACCTATGGGTTTATACAAAACCTAGATGAGCCTTGTGTTTATAAAAGAATACAAGAAGGTAAGGTTACTTTCCTAATCCTGTATGTTGATGACATTCTACTCATTGGGAATGATGTGGGAATGTTATCTGCGGTTAAGGGATGACTGAATGAACAGTTTTCAATGAAGGATTTGGGAGAGGCTACCTATGTTCTAGGGATCAAACTTATAAGGGATCGAAAGAACAAGTAGATAGCTTTGTCTCAACTAACCTACATTAAGAATATGCTCAATAAGTTCTCCATGCAAGATTCCAAGAGGGGTTTTACTCCTACTAGACATGGAATCAAACTTTCAAAGGAACAAGCACCTAAAACCCAAGAGGAGGTTGAACGCATGCGTAACATTTCGTATGCTTCAGCAGTTGGTAGTTTGATGTTGTAGGAAAATCCCGGGAGGAACATCACATGTTCCAGCAGCGGAAACAAAAAATTTTTATTCCCGAGACCTTCCCGAAACCCAGGATCCCGGTGTCGGTATGAAAACCTCAAACCTGAATAGCCAATAGAGACTATCTCTAAAGGTATCCACGTAGAGATCAGAAAACCTAACCGAGTCAAACCCTTTTGACCCGGGAATAGCTAGAACAGAATAAGAGCTGCTAGACCTACCTACATCTGAGAGCTTGAGAAAGCGTTGGAACCTTGTGCTTGGAGAAGGAGAAGTCGATGGTTGCTTAAGGAGAAGAAGAAAATGAACCTTTTAAAGCAAAGCTTAACTATTAAGCTTTCATCTTCTGTTCCTTTCTAAAACCTACGAACCATCATCTTCTTTTTACATGTATATAAGTCTTTTAACTTTTAAAAGACTAAGCATGAGATGATGCCATGTGGAAGCTTCATTACCATTCATTTATTTAACTAATTAAATAAACAAACTTTGACTTTTCAATGGCTTTATCTCTTCTCCCTTTCCAACGCACATGTACATATATATATATAATAATTAATTAATTAATTACTTAATTAATTAATTAGAATATATTTGCTAAGGTCCGATCTAGGTGGGAATTGGTCCTCTACCGCCTCTAGGGCCCCGATCTTTGAAAATGACCGAAAACCTTTCTTAGCAATATTGATGTCGCGATCTCATCGGGACATATCCCAATCCCATTGGGATCCATTTAATCCTAATGCTCTCCATAATTGGAACTCGTCCAATTACTATTTTACAGATTCTCTGAGTCACTCTTATGCGTGTGACCCTTTAGGTTTCCGGTTATGTTGGCCACTTAGATTAACAATTAATCTGAGCAAGTCATGAGCGGTATCTAGCAACACATCATGACCCCCAATTGACCGGAAAGTAATCGGTTTGATGAATTCATCACGAACCGGATCACGAACCCTTCCATGTATACAATTCTTGTGCAATTCGTCCTTTCATCATCCTATACCCCACTTAGTTATGAGTATGGCTAATATGTCAACTCTTACTAGACTAAGTCTAGCCAAGTGAAATCAGTTCGCCCGAGGAATCATTACTTTATATGTCCATGAAGACACTCTTCATGACATAGTCATGCTCGCCGAGACTTAAAGTAATGATCCCGACAAGAGGCAGGTATCTCTTCTCTCGCAAGTGATGAATCCTTTATTGGCTACTCAATTACCTTCGAATACCTCAAACTGTACCCAAGCACCACCCTATGAGTAACCTCTAGAAGGCCACAAGGAATGGAGTCAAAGTATAGGATCAGTATCCAAGATATCGTTGAGTACCTCAAGTCTTAGGATACTTGCACCATTGCTATGATGAGATTATCACTGACATTAAATCCATGTGATGATCTCATGGCAGGTCATCCAATGAACTTACTACCACTAGTAAGCATCCATATGTCAACTCTAAATATCTCATATTTACAGTTTCGAGATTCACCGCTGATCCAATCAAGGAGTATGACATATGTTAGTCCGTCCGGATTAATGATGTCCGATCTCATTAATCCTATGACTAGGAAAATTTAGATATCTTGACATAATTACACATGATAGGAATCTCGTGATTATGATCACATCATAATTTCCTTCATGCTATGTCATATATCATGGACTTCATTAATTTGATTAAAGATCAATATCAATTCATAAAGAACATCAAATAAATGAAACATGCCTTTCTTTATTTATTCATAAAGTCTGTACAAGACTATGAACAAAAAGCGCTAAAGGGGATTGCCTTTAGGGCACTACTCTAACAGATGTATGCAATGCTGTGCACTAGACCGGATATCTGTTACGTAGTGGGACTAGTAAGCAGATTTCAGTCCAATTGTAGCATCCCGTTACCGATGCGATGAGCATCGTGTTATGAGTGTAGAGTTGTTAGTGCTTAATTTGTGATCGAGCGTTTTGTGGCCTCTGATTTTAGAAAGATAAATCATTTTGCATATGCATATACATAGTGACATGCATTCATGATTGTTCCGGCATTTGATAGTGATTGTGTTTGGAAAAGTGAAATTGAGATGATTTTGTGAATGGTGATTATTAAAAATGTTGAAATAATTGGGTTAGTGAAATCTTGCGATTTTGAATTTTGGTGGAATTATTGTATTTGTATATGTTGGTAAAGTTATGGTGTATTGAAAGATATATTTATAGTTGGGAGCAAGAAATAAATTAAATGAAGTTTTGGAGATAGTTTGGTTATATTGGAAAGGGGAGAATTAAATGGAGTTAGTTCAAAAGTAGCTAAGTTAGAGTTTATTCTTTAAGAAAGTGACATGTGTACTTGGACTTTGTACTCTAGCTAGGAGTAGGTGGTCACTATTCCTTGAGGGCTGATGGGTTAAGTCTTGTCCAAGCCTTCTTTATTCCTTTCTTTCTAAAACTTTTCTCTCTCGGAGACATAGAGCTTTCCCACCTAAAATATCTTCTAAGGGACTTTGGTGTTCTTCCTTTCTTTCACCAACCTTTCTCTGCCATTGGTGTTTTCGACTCTAAGGAGAACCATAAGCTGATCTTTTAGTGTGGAGTTTAGGGCTTGAAGATTTGTTTGAGTTTTCAACGGTAAGTGTTAGAAATCCCTTCTTTGTTAGGAATTTGTGAAATAAAGTTGAGAGATTTTGTCATCTTCATGGAAAAATGTATTTCATATGTTTGTTCATAAATCACAGGTAGTTGGGAGAAATAAATTCTGTTATAGTGTTAAATAAGTTGTTGAGAAAACTTTTGGTGTTCGTGATATGATCTATATAAGTGGACATGTTCGGACGGAAAAATCAAGTGAAGCAAAAATCAATTTGAAGGAAAATCATTTGTTTAAAATCATTGAAGGAAAATCAGCTAGAGCGAAAATCAGCTGAAGCGAAAATCAGCTGAAGGAAAATCAGCTGAAGCGAAAATCAGCTGAAGCGAAAATCAGCTGAAGGAAAATCAACTGAAGCGAAAACCAGCTGAAGCAAAAATCAGACGGAAGGAAAACAATCTGTGCATAGATCAGTGTTTTGAGGATAACTTGAACTATAGAGCTCCAAATGACCTGATTCTTGAAGCATTGGATTCCTAACACATTTCTTTATCTCTCCACAAACAATTTATGGTTTTTAGTATTAAATTGGAAATGATTGATTGAATCAAAGTAAGGGTATTGGTGGAGGGAACATGAACTAGATGTTTTACTGAACATGTTTCAGTATTGTGATGATATCTTGGTCTGTGGTATTCCAATTAAGGTGATACTTGATTCGTTATGAACTAGAGAAAGAGGTCTATAATTGTGATAAAGATTGAGAGTTTGAATTTTAATTTACGGGATTGCAATTATCGAAAGAGAGTCCACTATAGTTTCTAATGTGACCAAAGAGTTATGTTGTAACTAGCGGAGTATGATTAGAGTTTGAGTGAGTGAAGTTGAATTTAAGGGAATGCTATTGATCTAGTGAATAGTGAATTGTGATTGTGAAGCGAGAGATAGCGATTTGGGTCTTAGTGCTGGGAAATCATGATCATGCATCATATAGTTTGAATTAAGACATGTGCATCAGTGAATTGAATTAATTGAGCAAGTGGTGATGATAATTCATTTGAATTGTTATAGAGGCGCCGTTGGATCGATTGGACCACGGACATTGCTGGTACTTCCAGGCAATAGCTCGGAAGTTACAGGTGAGTAACCTAGTTAGTTCCTCAGTTTTTATGTGATTAAATGTGCTGTGAATGTGTGTGAATTAAGTGTCAAAGTGAGTGATATAAATGTGAAGTGAATGAGAATCATCGTATAAAATTATGAGTAAGTGTTTTGATTATGATTAGCGAGTGAAGTGAGATAAATGTATTAGAGACTGTGCAAGTGTTAGTGCATGCTAAGCATGAACATAAGTGGTAATTAATCAGTTGTGGTTAGAGCTTAGTGATCAGAGCTTTAAGCTCGATATCAGTGAATGGGCCTAAGGCCAAAAAGGAAATAGTGCATACCCAGAGGGCTCTCCTATTCCTAAAGTGAGTGGGCAGTAGTGTATACCCTGAGGGCTCTCCTACTTGCCAAAATGTGAATATTGCCGCTCAGTCACAACAACATCATAAAATGAGAAATTACATACATTATGCATTTGTCAGTGTAGCGAAATTGTGAATACGTGTGAAGTGTGCATAGTGTGAATTGATATGTGATAGTGTAACTGTGTAAATTGTGTAAAGTGTTTATAGTGTTATAAATTGTGTTAAAATATATCTATGAGATATATATTAGATGTATATGCATGTGTTGGGTGAACCATCGATGATGGTTTCTCGTTGAGTTCGCAAACTCACCAACATTGCAATATATTTTTCAGGACAGCGTCAGTAGGACTCTAGCTCCCGTGTCAGACGTTTCTGCAGTGTGCGTTCATGATCAAGAGCAGTGATGGATCGCAGGTCGGTCCGGGGTGACTTCTTTGGGACTATATTTTGGGATGACCTAGTATAGACGTTTTTATCAGTTTTCCCTTTTTGGATTATTGTAATTAGTTGTAGGGGACTGATAGACTTGTCTATATTTTGGATTGATATTGTGAAATGAAAGAAATATTGTGGTTTTAAATATTAGTGAATCGCATGTTGTGGTTTATTTTATTGATGCCATGCGAGTATCTAGTGATTGTTTCGATTAGTAGCACTTCCTTGTTGTGGGATATGCGTCGGAACGACCCACGGGCGTCCCGTGCGTACCCTACGGCAAGGGGGCGCTACACCAATCCAGGAATGGAACATTGGACTGCGGTTAAGTGTATACTTAAGTATCTTCGTAGGACGAAAAACTTAATGCTTGTTTACTCTGTAAGTAATCTGATTCCGGTAAGATATACAGATTCTGATTTCCAATCAGATGTTGATTCATGGAAATCAACTTCTGGTTCTATATTTACTTTAGGAGGTGGAGCCATAGTTTGGAGGAGTGTCAAACAATCTTGTATTACTGATTCGACTATGGAGGCTGAGTTTGTTGCTGCTTGTGAAGCAGCAAAGGAAGCAGTCTGGCTCCAGAAGTTCCTAAATGATTTGGAGGTAGTTCCAGAGGTGGAAAAGGCCATTACACTTTATTGTGATAATAGTGGGGCAGTGGCTAATTCTAAAAAACCTCGGAACCACAAAGCTGCCAAACACATTGAGCGAAAGTATCATCTTATAAGGGAGATAATACAACGTGGAGAAGTGGATGTGGTAAAGATTCCCATCGAGCAAAACCTTGCTGATCCGTTCACAAAGACATTGACTCAAAAGAGCTTTGAGGGTCACCTAGAAGGGATGAGAATGAGGGATAAGTCAAACTTGCTTTAGGGTAAGTGGGAGATTGTTGGAGTTATGTAAATATAATGCCCTGGAAAGCAAGTGTATTTACATGTAACTTTATCTTCTTCGCCATGCTTTGTAATGAAAATATTTATTATTAATAAAACAAAAGAGTTTGGTTTTATCTGTATGATCATTATATATCTGGTCATAAGGTACCAAGATTCTTTTGCAAGTAATATACATATACATAGAGATGTATAGGAAACATGTATATTATTAGAATCAATTAATTGATTCACAGTTGAATAATCAAGTTGGTCGCTGATTATGGTTTAGATCAGTAGTGTTGCGATTTATCTCCATATAAGTAAAGGAGTTTACTTGAGGAATGATGAGTTTCATATCATGATAGTAGTTGACTATTGATAATGGCATTATTAAATGAATCTAGAATCAATTATGTTTTCAAGAATAAAGTGGGCCGTTACTTTAATCTTAAAACATCCAACTTAAGCATTCGCTTATTATGAACCATAATCTTGATGAGTGGTGAACTCATATATGTTTCATTATAATTTTGATATGATCGGAATGGATTTTTACAGAGTATTAATCCAAAGGTTCGCATGTTGAAATTATTAATTGAAACATGTATCAGGGAACATTCACTCAAATAAAGAGTTTATAGTGTTATCATCTCTTCCAGATGTTTTAAGGAGATTTGGTGATTAAACTGGCGCCAGTAGTTTGATGGACTAACTACCCATCAAGTCTTAACACTGAGATGAGATCTTATGTGTTAATCACCATATAAAGTAAAATGAGAGATCTAGAAGGAAAAACCAACATAAGGGCAAAACGATAATTTTACCCTTTGTTGTGCGGATGGCTATAATAAAGTTCTAAATAGGGTTTGCAATTGGACATATTCTCATAATATTTAATAGTTCAAGATTTCAACTAATTGTCTGTAGTGGAATGACATTTAGTTAATAAGCTAGAATTAATTCCAATGAGATTGAATTAATTCTGGGCTTATTGGAGCTTGAATTATCAAAGTCTAATAAGATTCCCCATTTGGCTTTAAGGAAGGTTATCAAGCTAAGTAAGAAATATAAATGGAGGTTAATTAGAAGCCCATAATTGAATTTTGGGCTTGGTCTAATTAAAGAAGCCCAAATGTACATTTAGTAATGGGCTTGGTTTTTGGTTTAATGTAATTAATTAGATTAATTATATTAAAACAATTTTTTTAAGAAGAAGATAGCAATTTCGGTTATTCCTAGGTTAAATGTCTATCCACACATTTGACATTAAGAATGCTAAATAAAGATGGTCTTTATTATGGTTAATCATCATTAAATGGAGTTATGAACTTACCATTAAATGGTTTAATGGTTGTCTTTTAATGTTGGCTTGTAACCTATTTGCATTCATTAGATTAAAGATGAAAGATGTACGTTAGATGGACCATCTTCCTTCTTTCTTCTTGGCAAAACCGAAATTGGGTATTGAATTTTAGGTTATGATCTTTTCAAATAGCCATCATAAAGATAAATGAAGATAATCTCAATTATTGGCTATTTTATGAGTGATTAATGAAAGAAGTGATGCATTTGATGCCTCTCTCTCCTTCCATCCATGGATATACGAAATTGATAGGCAAGAAAGAGTTCTTGCATGTTCTTTACACCTTCTCTCCTTTCATGAAAGAGTGAATCGAAAATACCAATTGAAAGAGTTTCAATTTTGCTTCTTCTTCTTCTAAGAAAATCTCCTCCAAATATTTCTTCTCATTTCCCACCAAAGGATTTTTTAAACCTAATTGTCCTTGAAGAACAGGTGGTAAATCTAATTTTTTGAGGATACTACAACAAGGAGAAAGTAGATTGCTAAAGGAAAAGAGTCAAAGGCAAAGGATTTAGATACACGAAGAAGGAGAGGATAGCGCAGCGAGGATTTAAAGCTGTAGTGAAGGAGTCAGTAATACTCCTGATCTTGTTTATATTTTATTATCCTTATACCATATCATGTATGGATTGGCATGTTGATTTGGATTTGTTTCTTCCACTGCAAGTAATGATTTCTTAAAAGTTTTGAAATCTACCGTTTTTCCAAACAAAGCATGTTTTCTTTTTCCGATCCACCAGACTTATACTAATGTCTGTTCATTTATACCTGTTACTCCACACATTTCAATCTGTCTACAAACATAACTTCCTGTGTTGGAAACCCCATCATTAGAGAGAATTTGTGGTTCCCAAACATATTTCCACAGCCTATGGTGCAGACCAAATTTCACCTCACATTAACCAAAAATGTCTCCTCGAATTGCTGAAATCCCCTTATATAATTAGATACTTCACATCATCAACAAAATATATACACTCCTAATACCCTTTTGTAACTCTTATACTTGAGTTTTTGCTATGAATGTAACTCCAATGTTCACTTTTGACTCACTATTTATTCATCATTTTCTCTTCTTTTTTTTTTCAATAAAGAAGACAGCACATAACAACTATTCTTGGAGACCTGTCATCATAGTTCAAATTCCCATCGTTGCGTCCGTCAGTTCCTTTCTGAAGCAAACCCGATGGTATCAGATGAGGGGCTTTTGACCTTTGGACAATGAAAACAAAATTTCCAAATTCCATTGTTGAATCATGAGAAGAGCTTATGATCTGAGCTACTGATCATGGAAAGCCTACCTTCATTGATCATAAACTACTTTAACAAACCTCGAGATTATCACTCACCTATTGTCCATAAGTACTCATTGGTCATTCTTGATATTTTAAGAAAATCAATTTCTACATTTCGTACCACCTTACTAAGATCAATTCGTATCATGCCTTCTTTGGTCAACGTATCCTCGATACTAAGGCTCAATGAAGCATTAAGCAATTTCTTATACTATACAACCTGGTAGATCCCATCCAAAATCCTTCCATCTTATCTAGAGATGTATTTATATCACATTTCCAATCATTCACAGTCGCTAGTAATACTGACATTTCCATGTACTCTAGATAATATTTCTATTCTTGTTTCTGCCCATAATTAGGGTTCACCATATGATTTGGAGGCCCATATCGCGCCATGCACTCTTTCCTCACATTAATACACATATTGACAGCGATTCCCTTTCAGTTTTCCAGTATTTAATTCTTCTTTGTATACAACATCTCATCAAAATCATTGAATGAACATTTTGAGTGTATTCACTCTTCTCCTTTGAGTTATCATCTTTTCCAAAAGCGCATGCATAAATACAATTCAAATCGAAGTGCATATCTAATTATCTCCATAGTAACACATCAAGTATCTCGTTTCATCACTTGTTAAAATCATGTTCCTAGTATTTCATCGTCCATGTGTATATTCTCAATCCATTCAGAATTATCAATGCAGAAGCATAAGAAAAATGTAATCTCATTCTCACCGACATATTATTACGTTAAATCATAACTTTGATTACATTTCAAATCCAAGTCTAATTGAGTTATTTCTTTTAACCGGCTTGTACACTTTAATATCACCTTTTCCGCTTCTTCCTAACAATATCTTCACTTACTATACTATATATTCCATAATACACACATCAACACAACTGCAGTAAATTGTTATTTACCTTCTCGAACCATGTACTATTTTTCTCATTTCCAATAATCCCCATTTTATCGGACATACTAAACAGAATCAGAAATACCTAGTCATCCTGAACTTTTGATCGCTCATAAACATATTCTTATGCTAAATCATAACTCTCATCACTTTTAACCAATATTCCTCTCATGTCCATATTTGACCTCTCTCGGCTATCGCAAATTTCGTTTTTTTTCAACTCGATTTCTACACCTTAAGTCTCATTAGTCATTTTAATATCACTTCTTTCCTAATTCAACCCATGCCAATGTATTCACATTCGTATCACAAGCGAGGGTTTATAACCACAGTACAATATGTATATTATTATCCAATTTTCTTTTTCCCATTCTGAATTGGCTCATATTCCAACATATCATCACATTTCTCACATTAAACACTTAACACATGTTCATGCTTAGGACTCATACTCACACGACTTAGACTAGCGATCAGTTGCTACCGTCTACTATGACATGACTTTAATATATGTGACTTAACCCATATTTCAGAAAATGCCCAGATAAGTTCGTACTTCTGGGCTCTCATACCACCTAAATGTAACACCCCACTCTTACAAGATCCGAACCCGACATCGATAGTGATATCCGAGTCTGTGCCCTGTGAGGGTGGCGTGCTACATCACTCAGTCTAAACTCAGTATAAACCTTTTTTTTAAAACATAGGCATACACTAGCGGAAAATCATTTACATAAATAATTACCGATAAATCCAATGGCTACGGGGCCCTTTTCATAAATACAATTTATTTTAGTCTGTTGACTTAACAAATTCATCTAATCATAATATAAAGATTTAGAACAGTACAATTCTATCAGAGACTAATGCAGACGTGAACTGATCCCGACTTCTTTTCGCATCATACGCCCGTTGTCTAACGGGGTATTCTTCTGAGTCCTGAAAAATAATTGCAAATTTTGGGTGAGTTTTTGCGAACTCAGTGAGTTAACCATCATCGATGGTCCACTCAGTCATATAACACAATTCATATATATCTAACATTATCTCATAACCATCATCGATGGTCCACTTAGTCACATAACACAATTCATATACATCTAACAATATCTCATAAAACACATTCACCAAAGTTTCACATTCACACATTTACAGAAGTCCACACATTCACATTTTCCTATTTGATACATGCATATGAGACTCATTTTTCTTTTATTACTTTGCTGTGATCGAGTGCCTAAACTGTCCCTTGTAGAGCTCATTAATAACTGTCCCTTATCTATTGGTGGATACAGGGCTCATTAAACGTTGAGCCTGAGGCTCTGAATCACTTATGAGCTCAAAGCTCATTTTCACTCGTTGAGCTTAAAGCTCTGTCGGTGGCTACTCTGGTCACAGCTCCTGTTATGTTTCATGCATTCATGAAATGGAATGCATCATCTTATTGGCATGTTCCCATTCAATCTCATTCCCATATCATCGGACCTTCGGTCCGGAATTAACAATCAAAATGCATTCATTTAGCCATTCAGTAGTCAATTAATACAAAAATCAAATAAAACAAAACAAACAAGGAAATGAGACCATCAAGATCTACTCACTTCCACATATTCTCGGACCGTAGTCCGACCCATATCAAACACATCACATTTATATCATAATTTCCTATTCAGAAGTACCACACAAATATAAGGCATTATGCCTTTCACTCATTCAATAAGATTCAATCAGATGCATATTGAATGCATATGTTGTTAGAGTAGTGCCCTAAAGGCAATCGCCTTTAGCGCGTTTTGTACAAAGTTGTGTACAGACTTTATAAATAAAGAAAGAAAGGCATATTTCATTAATTTGATGTTCATCATTTATGAATTGATATTGATCAATAAGCAAATTAATGAAGTCCATGATATATGACATAGCATGAAGGAAATTATGATGTGATCATACTATCGAGATTCCTATCATGTGCAATTATGTCAAGATTCAAATTATCCCTAGTCGTAGGATTGCTCAAACCGACATCCGTAATCCGAGAGACTAGCACATTTCAAGCTCCTTGATTTGATCAGCAAAGGATCTCGTAAAGCGTAAATATGAGATATTTAGGGTTGAGATGTGGATGCTTACTAGAGGTAGTAAGTACATTGGATGACTTGCTATGAGATCATCACATGGATGTCCTATTCTAATGTCAGTGATAATCTCATCATAGAAATGGTGCAAGTATCCTTAGACTTGAGGTACTCAAGGATATCTTGGATACTGATTCTGTGCTTTGACTCCATTCCTTGTTGCCTTATAGAGGTCGCTCATAGGGTGGTGATTGGTTACAACTTGAGGTATTCGAAGGTAATTGAGTAGCCAATAGAGGATTCACCACTTCTGTGATAGCAGAAGATGATACCCATGGCCTCTTGTCAGGGTCATTACTTGGAAATCTCTGGCCGGAGTTCATATGTCATGAAGAGTGTCTTCAGTGACATATAAAGTAATGAGTCCCAAGACAAGAACTGATATCACTTGGACTAGATTTGATTTAGTACCTAGTAAGAGTTGACACTTTGCCCATGCTCATAACCAAGTGGGGTATAGCATGGTGAAAGGACTAATTGCACAAAGAATTGTCATGGAAAGGTTCGTGATATGGTTCATGATGAATATAGGTTCATTCGTCAAACCAATTACTTTCCGGTCAATTAGGGGTCATGATGTGTTACTAGATACCGCTCATGACTTGCTCAGATTAAGTGTTAATCTAAGCGGCCAACATAACCGAGAACCTAATGGGTCACACGCATAAGAGTGATTCGGAGAATTCGTAAAATAGTTTTGGATAGAGATCTAATATTTGGAGAGCAATAGGATTAAATGGATCCCGATGAGATCGAGATATATCCTGATGAGATTGCGACATCGATATTGCTGAAACAGTCTTGGTGTTTTCCCATATCGACCCAGAGGCGGTAGAAGACCAACCCAGTGTGTTGGACCACTTCAGCATTTATATACATATATATATATCTTATTGATTAATTAAAGAATTAATATATATATATGTGTGTGTGTGTGTGTTTACGTGGAAAGAAGGAGAGGAAGCTTCTTCCTTTAAGCCTTGTCACCATTTGCATTTAATGTCTTTAAATGTTAAAGACAAAATGCACTAAAGGACAAAAGAAGGTGATCTACGTGTGTGACATATGGCTTATGAAAAAAGGAAGTGAAGATGGTCGTTTGTGATGAGAAAAAAGGATTTTAGAAATCAAGTTTTTCTCCTCTCTTTGGAGCTCACGATCATCTTCTCCAAGCTCTCCATCTTCTCCTTCTCCAAGCTACTCCATCGTCTTCTCCTAGCTCTCCAAGAATAAAGGTAAGATCTAGCAGTCTTTACTTTATTCTAGCTATTCCCGGGTCAAAGGGTTTGTCCCGGTTAGGTTCTCCGATCTCTGCGTGGATACTGTTAGAGACGGTCTCCATTAGCTGTTATGGTTTGATTTCGATATATAGACACATGGATCCTGGCTTTCGGGAAGGTCCTGGAATAAAAATTTTTGTTTTTTCGCACCGTGTACATGTGTTGTACACACCGGGATTTTCCTACATATGTGACACTTTTCTAATTGTTATGTTGTTGTGACCGAGTGCCTAAAACTGTCCCAATCTGGGCGCATTAATCGGTGAGCCTGTGGCTCTGGATTAGTGTGGGCTCAAGGCCCAATACGTTGAGCTTTTAGCTCTTGGTGGCTGCTCCGGTCACAACTGTCATTATCTGATCATGCATTCACGTATGAAATGCATATGTCACAATTTAACAGTAAGTGCATCTCAATTAATCCATATGTCACAATTAGACAGTAACTGTATCACAATCAATTCACGTCTCACAATTTATCACATCAGAGACAAGGAAGTCACGGATTCACAAATAGATAACACTTCTATGTCATAATCTTCCAATACATCGGACCTTCTGTCCGGAATCCAGTCATAAACAACGCACAAGCCCACCAATTTTCTCCACAGAGTTATAAGTGCAGAATTATAAACAAATAATGATTGAGAAACCATCTAGGTTACTCACCTTTGCTCCCGAAGCAAATGCCTGGAAGCCTCGACAACGTCTATGGATTGACGTTCCAAATGCGCCACTAAAACAGTCAAAATATTAGCATATTACCCCTTGTCCAATCAGAAACATTTAATAATGCACATGTAACAATTTAAAATGTGTACAATGCATGTTTGTGACATTTTCGACACTATTCCCAAAAATTCCTGTCACAAAATTTTCCTCTAAATTTTTGAGATTCAATGACACCACAATCACTCAATTCGTACCTCAATAGGTCCAATTATTGCTAAAATTGAGACTGAACACTATACCCAATTTCACTCCAGAAATTTGATTCCTTCAGATAACTTGTAGCCCCATGTCTCTAGTTTACAACAAATCACAAATCACTTCATTTGGATATCTACATCAATAGTTATGTCCAAAATACCAACACATATATGTGCAGGAGCTCACTGCGGCGAAATCAGAAGCTTGCCGCGGCGTAGAATGTTGGAGCTCGCCGCGACGAGGGCACTCGCACACGCCACGTCGTGGGCGCTGCGCTACCCAGAACGTGAACGTCAAGGCGTCTTATCTGACGTCTTGAGACCGTAAACCTTCCAAACACCTGTTTTTCGATATTTTTCATCTTCCTTCTTCCCAAATTTCACTAATAACTCATCATAACCCTAAATAATCAATCATTCATCAAAGAAAACCCAAACACACACTCATCACTAAGCACGACATCCATATACTCAAAATCCCATCTCATGCACTTAACCCCTAAACTAGCTTTACAATTGTTCCATGCAACCAACATAACAAGATACTTACTTGATTGAGCTTCCAAGCTCCAATTCTTCACCAACTCACCAATTCCTCCTCTTCACTTCACATACCATATGATCATCACTATTTGGGAGGCAACATGCTTAGGCTTGGACACATGAAGAGGAAGGAAGAAAGAAGCTACGGAAGAGAGAAAAACTTACCATTTTCATCACCTTTAACCCTTTTCCCTCTAAAGTCTTATACAAGACTGTTGTCAGTTTCTTTTTCCACTTAGTAACTAATCCATTTGGTCTCCAATTTCTACTCCAATTTCTCTCCAAATTCCAAGGGCTCAAAGTTCATAATTCCTAAAATTATGTATCTAATGTTCCAGTGCCATTAGATCGTCATTTCCAGTACCGAAACTCCAATCAGTCTATCACTTAGCAATTTTTCCGGTCCGGACATTGTCCCCCAAAAATTTTAGAAAATTTCTAAAAGTCCTAAAAAATAGAAAACACACATAAATCACTCCAATTCAATTTTTCAAACACAAATAACATACTTTTCACAATAAACACATTTATAAATACATATGCCGGAAAATGTCATGAATGCATGTACAATCATGTGCATGGGCAAAAATTGCCATTCATTTATATATATATAGAGGCCATATTATGCATGATCATGCTGAGATAAGTTTAAACATTCCTAACCCGTTCCAAAATATCATTTTACCCTTCCCATCGGTGATGGAATGTTACATGCTAACTCTTAACAATTTAACATATGAGAGAACCCTAGACAATTAAAAGTCGATGCAGCTAATATTGCCACACTTGGAGCAACAAGTAGACGAGTTGACATCTTTAGTGAGACAAATGACTACAAGTGGTACTCAACAAGTAAAAGTATGTGGAATTTGCACAATGATAGGACATCCAAATAATATGTGTTTAACCTTGCAAGAAATACCCATGGAACAAGTGAATGCTTTTGGACGTTTCTCGAGTCAACCATAAAAGAATTATGATCCTAACTACTCCCAAGGACACAATTCAGGATAGACTTGTGGGGCAATCTCATTATTGTTTTCTTGATGGATATTATGATATATCCAAATTGTGATAGCTCAGAAGATCAAGAGAAAAAAAAACCTTCACTTGCCAATTTGGTACATTTTCCTATAGAAGAATGCCTTTTGGACTTTGTAATGCCACCACCACCTTTCAAAGATGGATGGTAAGTATTTTCTTTGACTATGTTGAGCACGTTATTGAGGTTATTATGGATGATTTTACTATATATGGGGATTCATTTGATGCATGTTTAGAAAATATAAATTGCGTACTTGAATAGTGCATCGAAACTAATCTTATTCTAAATTCTGAAAAATATCATTTTATGGTTGAACAAGGAATAGTTTTGGGATATGTAATTTCATCTAGAGGGATTAAAGTTAATAAAGCTAAGGTAGAAATTGTGCAAAACTTTCCCTATCCCACAAATGCAAGGGAGGTTCATTTTTTTCTTGTCCACGTATGATTTTATCGTAGATTTATCAAAGACCGTAGTAAGATTTTAACAAATCTTTGTCATTTGTTACAAAAGAACGTGTCATTTGAATTTGGTGAGGGATGCAAGGAGGCCTTTGACAAGTTCAAGGAATTTTTGACTTCAGCACCAATCATTCAACCACTTAATTAGAGTCAACCCATTGAGATTATGTGTGATGCTAGTAATTTTACTGTGGGTGTTGTCCTCGTTAAAAAATATGGCAAGATGACTCATGCCATTTACTATGCTTTAAAAACTATTAGTCCAACACAATACAACTACTCCACTATAGAGAAGGAGCTTGTAGCTATTGTGTTTGCTTTAGATAAATTTAGAACTTATTTGCTTTAAAGTCATTATATATTCTAATCATGTTGTATTAAAGTATCTTTTATCGAAGAAGGAGTCAACACTTATTAGATGGATTCTCCTACTCTAAGAGTTTGATTTCGAAATCAAAGATAAAAAAGGAATAAAGAACTTAGTTGTAGGCCACTTGTGTAACACCCCACACCCGTAAGACCCGAACCCGATATCGTTGGTGATATCCGAGTCCGTGTCCCACGAGAGTGGCGTACTACATCAGTCGATTTAAAATTCAGTATACATTTTTTTTTTGCCATTAACTCCACGTTCACACGGCAAACACAATAAGTAAATAAAATCCGTGTTCAATATAACCAGTTTCAGTTATTACAGTCATCCAGTAATAATTACAATCACCAATGCGAAGAAACATTCATACCACAAGGGCTCAAGAAAATACAATGCCTTGTTATACGATGATTGCGGAACACAATTTACTAAGACACTAATGCAGACACGAACTGATCCCGACCTCTAACCTTTACTCGTCTACAGTCGACATACGCCCGTGTCAACCGGGGTATTCTTCAGGACCTGAAAAATAGATGCAAATTTTGGGTGAGTTTTGCGAACTCAGTGAGAAACCATCATCGATGGTTCACTCAAATCATGCATTACGCCCATGGCGTCTAAAGATAAAGATCTGATTATCATCAATTACCAATGAGCGAATAATAACCATATCCGAAGAACGAAGAAACCATTCACAAGAATACATACCATCACGAAGCAAGATTTATCACAAAAGCGGTCATTTATGCGAATGCAATGCATATGTGACTCTTTCCGCTTATTCAAGATTGTGCCCAAGTGCTCGATCGGTGTTCGGTGGGGACGCGTCGAGATTTCTCCCCTCGGGCTCGAGGCGGTCAATCTAAAGATGAGAGCTCAAGCTCTTATCAAGAAAATAGCAACTGGGGCACGCCCATTATCTCGATCATGCAATTATGCATGCGATGCAAGATTCAAGAATGTACGGTGTTTGGCTATAAGGCCCAAATGTATCAAGAATCAATGATATGGCTATAAAGCCCAAGATAGCAAAGATTGAGATTTTGGCTATAAAGCCCAAGACAAGAAAATCAAGTAAATATACAATAGTCCACTCTTATACATGCCAAGATTCGCAGAAAGAATCATTCAATTCACTTTTGCACGTAATTCACGCTGAGCATGTAAACAACCGAAATTTGAGAAACCAACTAGGTTACTCACCTATTACTCCGAGCTAATGCCGGAAGTCTCCGTGATGTCGGCCAATCGACGCCCAATCGGGCCTCTATATGAATCGAGAAAAAGTACGAGTCACTAAATATGAAATTTGTGCTCATGTTGATGAGATATGCATGTTCATGAATTCCGGTCCTAATTCAATATTTTCCCATAATAAAATTCTATGAAAATTAGAAATCCATAAGCGCCGACGGTGCGCAATTTGGACCTCTATAGTCCCCAATTAAATAAAACAGTGTTTACAAGTTCCATCGATAGGGGCTACGCCAAATTCCGCCTAAAATTCCGTTTTTCATAATATGAAATTAAATATTCAACGAATCCGATGCCTCTGGAATCAGTCAATCGGACGTCGGACGGAAAGAAATTGACAAAAGAACAATCGGATCAATTTATACCAAATAAAATCAAAACAATAATATATATATATATTCAAGCCTGCCTCATGAGGCGAGGCGACGCCCTCGCGAGGCGATTTCACCTCTTGCGTCGCGAGGCGGCGTCGCCTCGCGACCAGCCTCTTTAAATCTCGCCCGAGGCGTAACGTCGCCCTCATGAGGCTGAAATCATCCTGCTTCGTCATCGCGAGGGCAAGCCGTCGCCCTCGCGACCAGGCCAATTATCTCGCCCTCGAGGCGAGAAGTCGCCCTCGAGACGGCGAGTTCCCCGCTTGTCCTTTTCTTTTTTTTTCCAGATTTCAATTCCTAATTTCCAACTACTCTAACTTTTAGCACACAAATCAGAAAATACCCACTATACCTCATTGGAAAGCTTATGAAAAGCTCTACAATTCTCAAGAAGACCATAAAAATCAATTCCAACCCTAAGGGTGTCAAATAATCCATCAAACCTTCTGCCTACTCAATTTCCATCAACACAGAGCAGTACATTTACAATTTCATAACTCACTTATTCTTCAGAAATAAATTACCACAAAATATGGTCAATAAGTTCACAATGTCCTATACAACTTTCATGAACAACCCAAAATCAAATTCTATTGCTAAACCAGTCAATTAATTCATTCAATGTCACTGTCCCTGAAATCCTTCAATATGGGCAGTAACCTTACAACAAGCATAACTCCCTATATACAAGTCAGTAAATTCAGAAATTTATATCCCTGAAAAGATAACATCTCAAACTTCAATTTCCATGAAGCACTCAACATCCAACTCAATCTCTAACAATTTCAAAACTGTTATGGAAGTTTCTGTTATGATCAGCCACTCATAACCTAATGTAGGGTTCACTTTTGAAAATCATAACTCCCAATTCTGACTTCTAAAATTACAAACCATATGTCATTTTCAAGGTAATTTTTCCTCTACAACTTTTCAGAAGCTCACTCACACCAATTCAGTCCACATAAAATGTTAAAATTGCCTCCAATCAATAAACTCACAAAATCACACTTAAGCTAGGTTTCATCCAAAATGCTCAAAACCAGTCATTAGTAATCAATTCATATCTCCCAATATATAATTCCAAAAATAGCAAGATCAGTAGCAATGGAAAGATAATCAAATATGCTACAACTTCCATGAAGACCATTCTCCCTAATTCCATCTCAATTAATTCATACAAATCAACAAAACTCAGATGTCATGGTTGCGGTTACTGTTCACAGGCAATGGAACAGGAACTTTCCATTCAAAAATTCACCCCTCTGTCATTGAAATTAAACAACACCTATTTCACACTAAATTGAAGCCAACAGTCCAAAGTTTCAGTGGCCACTAACCTTACCTCATTTTCATTTCTACACAATAAATTATGAACAAAACAGTAACATCAATTATAATTCCAATTTTCCAGATTCAATGTTAACCTTAGTTCAACCACTTCCAATGCCTTTTTCACATCACTAGACATCAAAATAAATACAAATTAAATATTACTCCAGTCATACATATACTAGGGTTAATACTGAAAAAATTTACAGCATTTAATTCCTCAATTCGAATACTCAAATAATTATCCTTAGTCAATTCAAAATCAAACCATATCATTACTTTCAATTCAGTCATCACTTCGCTTTATACCCATTACTTTAAATCATATAATCAACACTTTAATGTCTACATGAACCTTATACATGCTTTAAATCCTTATATTAACTACCCCCATACTATCATGACATTTATTTCCATGTAAAAATAACATTTAAAAACTCAAACCTTAAATAACAACTTACCAAATCAAAACCTCCTTCAAACCTTCAACAACCACTTTTCAACCTTTACTCCCAAGATACCAACCTTCTATCCTTCACAAGCATGAACCAAATTCATCCTCTACTTTGATGAGATCAAGAGATGGTATCTTGAAGTTGTAAAGAAAGATGAGGAAGGAGAGCCAATTTTCGATGGTTTTAAAGAAGAGTCTTGAGTTTGTGTTTTCGGATGGCTTAACAAAGCCTTAAGAAATTCTCCTTTCCTTTAAACACTTGCTTAACCGAGAAAGAGTGATGAAGGAGCATTAAATGTAACACTTTTAAATGGCAAATTGTAATTGGTACACAATTCATAGAAAAGTCAAAATTACATTTGTTTAATCCAGTACAAAATTTTACTCCATTTCACTCCAATGGCCCTACTTTCAGTCCCAAAATAAAATACCCAATATTTCAGTACTAGTGGGTAGCGATTTTTGCTACCGAGAATCGACCGGTTCGCCAATTGGCATTTTATCCGGTCCGAGAATTTCCCAATTATTTTTTCGAGAATTAATGAAATTCCTAAAATTATAAAACAGTAATAAATGCACTCCAAATAATTTTTCAATCACAAAATCACCTTTTCTACCCCAAAACAAATTTAGGCTGCTGGCGATTTTGCGGTCCGGAATTTTCTCCGAAAATTCCAGAAAAATTCTATAAATCCTAAAATGTAAAACGCTTAATAGCGCACTCAGAACAATTTTTCAAATCCCATAACCACGTTAATCACAATAAAATACCGTTAGGCCCAATTACCGGGAATGTCATGAATGCATTTACTGTAATTCCATGTACACGATTGATACTGTGTATCAATCCTATTATGCATGAACAGTTCTAATTATTCCTTATCAATCTCATCCTATGCCAACTTTACTATTTTACCCTTCGAGGAGGGGGTGGGATGTTACAATTCTCCCCTCCTTAAAAGAATTTCGTCCTCGAAATTCTCGATCAACGATTCACTATGACAAGAATCATATGATTCTACATATCTCATACACTTTTCCACTTAATGATTCACTTTGAGTGATCGCAGAATCACTATCATCCGTGGTTCGATTACTAATTTGGCTAACTCATACAGTAAATAGATTTGACAAGACTATTAGTTGGCGATCTCATTTTCTTAGCTATCTCACTTGCCATTTCTAGAATAGTCACTTCCTTTGGTTCCGATATATATAACTCAGTTCAGTATTTTCGAATCTATTCATTGATCACATTTTATCCTTCCAATACTTTTTCCCTAATGCCATATAGTCCAATTCGTATTCCATTGAGGACATCTCCATGTCATTGGTACCTCCCTTAATCATGTCAGGGACGATTTACATTCCTTTGGTACCAATACAGTGACATTAATTCCAATTCACTATCAGTAACAATGTACCTAATGCAGTCATTTATTATACGCCATTCACTTTATAATCAAATTCGATTCTCGTAAGACAATTCACTATTCTATAATGTTCACACACTTTATCCGGATATACAGATTTACTCGCCTCATTTGTCCGATCCGATTCCACTTTAGCTAACCATGCGTTTTCCTAAGTCACTTTCCTTTTCTCACAATTCCATTATGGTCTTTAACTCCCAAGAGGCCTGCAAGAATGTAACAATATATATTCTCCAGTGAGCCAAAATTCTATAACACGACCATAATCAGACCTTTTTCCTATTGGACATTCAACCTATAAACACTTGAGCCAAGAATCACTACATTCTATAACTACAATTACTCAATTTCACTTTTCAAAATGCTTACTAGTAACTTTGATGCTCACTTCCTTGTTCTAATTCTTTTTATCGGGTACACATACTTCTTCTTCGACTTTTGTTCACTATAGTTTTCCAATTCCATTTGTATATTCAAACTCATAATAAAATTTATCACTTTACTTTCTGCACTCTTAACCTTCCGTATCACTATTTTTTTTTTACAACTTCAATTATCCAAAAACACTTCACTATTACCCAATATCTGCTTGACATTGATTGAAAACCCCAATATCTCAGAATTGATCCATTCATTGAAGCATTATCGTATTTACACCGGTCTCTTTCCTCAAATTAACCCAGTGTATCCTTATAGGAATCTACAGTCTCCAAGGCTTTCAATAATGAGAATGGCACTAATACCATTTATCACAAATATTCAATTTATTTCATACTTGTTCAACATATTGTCGCAGCTCAATACTCACGCCCACTTTTCCCAAAGGTATGTATATCATCGATGTCGATTCCTCAATTAATCTTATCGTTCTTTTCACTTTTCTTTGCTCAACACTTCTCAACACATTACGCCTCTAATCACGCTACTACCATTGTTTACCTCGCGTAATTCCCTATTAGGGTCTTATTGACGTTACCGTATATCTTTTACCCTTTTCATTGAGTCTACAATGAGTGTATCTACAATTTCTTTATGAAGGTGTCACTGCATCACCTCATTGTCAATTTCCCTTTTTGACCCTCTTGTCTCCATTCAGTTACTCTTTTTCATTTTCTCTTCTCATTTGTTTTCATATCATTCCTATCAACATATGTTAATACCTTGTCATCTATATTTAAACCTCCAAAATTTTCCATTTTATTTTAGTACCTCTCTTCTCAGTTCGGGACTCTTTTATTTTTCGTTTCAAATCTAGATTCCTCAACAGTTTTTGCATCATAAATGGAGATCGATTCACTTCACATTGCAATAGAATCACCTCAAATTAAAATCTCACTAATATGGAATTCTTTACATTTCTGTACATACAATGCAGATAATCTCAGCAGTATGAGCTATGACCCAATTTCACTTTTAATTTTGTCCACAAAAATCTCATCAACCAATGATTATCCTAATTGCTTTTCAATCATTCATCACTATATCGCACTATCTCAATCGTAACACTTTTATGCCATCATTTAATGATCGTAACATTCCTTTCATAACGGTTCCTTGTAATACCACTTAAACACTTTCTTTCACACTTATTCAAGAATCTATACCACAACATTTTATCCGGAAACCAATTTGTAACCCATAGACTCCTTTCCGTTTATACTCATCCTCAACTAAATGACTGATACCGTAATCATTTTCATTTCCACTCATATAGGCACACTTAATCTACTTGTGTCTTACTTTAATCCATTAAAACTTCACACTTATAATCACTCTAAACATTTACCGCTCATTTCCTCTATGGTTTCCATATATCGTAACATACATTTCATTAGTCACAATTCAACATTATTGTCAATAGATATCCCTAACGAAAGAAATTGACTTAAAGACAATAACTCTTTTCATACACCACTATTGTGGTTTCATTCTTTCAAGATCTTTATTTCATTCTCACCATATCATTAAACTGTATGTCTCATTCCCTATCCATTACGTGCAACTTGACCTTATAAGGTCATATCAATTTGGCTTATCACTTATGATCATTATTCCTATTTTTTTTCATTCATTTTTCGCTACTTATCTTCTATTTTCCTCAAATGCCTATGATCGGGTGTTCATATCCCCAATACCCGACAAAATCGTTGATACCACTCTATTTTATCTCTATCTATATACCTATCCATTTACCAATTTTGTGTCCATATACACCTAATTCAAGATTTCCGATACACCATCAAGAGAAATCATCATCTGTTTTTTCCTTTACGATTTTATCATACTAATTTCCAACCTCAAGCACCATAATCACCTAACAATTTCAGTCCCAAACTTATGCGGTCTAGTTCATAACCATTTCTAATTCATTTCACTATCTCAGACACTTTTACATTCTTTCAGTTCTCAATAAACCGTTAAAGATTTTATTGAGCTTCTTTCCATTTCGCTATTATCATCGCCTATAAACTCTACTAATCTCTAACTTGAATACGTTGAATCAAAATATGCCCGATCGACCATCTACATTTTACTCAATTCCAATATTTCCCCTTTCATGTCATATACAATGAATCGTAATTACCTAACTATCCCGGGCTTTTTAATTTCGCTTAGATCTACTATAGCCAATAAGCTTCCCATATCTCTAATGGTCCTCTCAAGTTCTCAACATTTATGTTTTACATCACCATAATATTGTCAATTTAATTTAGAATTTCTTAATCAATGAAGCTCACATATCATTCTCGCTATCACTTATAAGGGTTTCTAACCCAGTACAATATCAACCTTCTTATCCATTTTTCCTTTATCCTTTCCTAATTGATTATCCCCTTTTAGGGATTTACACTCTAATCCAGTCTCACTCTTCTCTCACTTAGTCACTTGACACTTATGCACCCGTAGGATTTATCCTCGAGCGACTCTGACTAGGGATCAGTTACCACGGTCTGCAACGACGCGACTCAAATGCATGCAACCTATATTCCAAACTGTGCCCAGATACATTACGCATCATCGGGCTCGATACCACCTAATGTAACACCCACACCCGTAAGACCCAACCCGATATCGTTGGTGATATCCGAGTCCGTGTCCCACGAGTGGCGACTACATCATCGATTTAAAATTCAAGATACATTTTTTTTGCCATTAACTCCACGCTCACACGGCAAACACAATAAGTAAATAAAATCCTGTTCAATATAACCAGATTTGATTATTACACCATCCAAGAATAATTACAATCATCAACGCAAGATAAAACATTCATACCACAAGGGCTCAAGAAAATACAATGCCTTGTTATACGGTGATTGCGGAACACAATTTACTAAGACACTAATGCAGAACCTAACCGATCCCGACCTCTAACCTTTACTCGCTCTACAATGACATACGCCTGTCAACCGGGTATTCTTCAGACCTGAAAAATAGATGCAAATTTTGGGTGAGTTTTGCGAACTCGGTGAGAAACCATCATCGATGGTTCACTCAAATCATGCATTACGCCCATGGCGATAAAGATAAGAGACATGATTATCATCAATTACCAATGAGCAAATCAATAACCATATCCAAGAACGAAGAAACCATTCACAAGAATACATACCATCACGAAGCAAGATTTATCACAAAAAATATTTATGCGAATGCAATGCATATGTGACTCTTTCCGCTTATTCAAGATTGTGCCCAAGTGCTCGTCGGTGTTCGGTGGGGACGCGTCGTGATTTTCTCCCTCGGGCTCGAGGTCGGTCAATCTGAGATGAGAGCTCAAGCTCTTATCAAGAAAAATAGCAACTGGGGCACGCCCATTATCCGATCATGCAATTATGCATGCGATGCAAGATTCAAGAATGTACGGTGTTTGGCTATAAGGCCCAAGTATCAAGAATCAATGATATGGCTATAAAGCCCAAGATAGCAAAGATTCAAGATTTTGGCTATAAAGCCCAAGACAAGAAAATCAAGAATATACAATAGTCCACTCTTATACATGCCAAGATTCGATAAAGAATCATTCAATTCACTTTTGCACGTAATTCACGCTGAGCATGTAAACAACCGAAATTTGAGAAACCAACTAGGTTACTCACCTATTACTCCGAGCTAATGCCGGAAGTCTCCGTGACGTCGGCCAATCGACGCCCAATTGGGCCTCTATATGAATCGAAAAAGTACGAGTCACTAAATATGAAATTTGTGCTCATGTTGATGAGATATGCATGTTCATGAATTCCGGTCCTAATTCAATATTTTCCCATAATAAAATTCTATGAAAATTAGAAATCCATAAAGCGCCGACGGGCGCATTTGGACCTCTATAGGTCCCCAATTAAATAAAACAGTGTTTACAAGTTCCGTCGATAGGGGCTACGTCAAATTCCGCCTAAAATTCCTGCTTTCATAATATGAAATTAAATATTCAACGAATCCGATGCCTCGAATCAGTCAATCGGACGTCGGACGGAAAGAAATTGACAAAGAACAATCGGATCAATTTATACCAAATAAAATCAAAACAATAATATATATATATATATTGAAGCTGCCTCATGGGCGAGACGCCGCGAGGCGATTTCACCTCATCTTTGCGTCGCGAGGGCGAGGCGTCGCCTCGCGACCAGCCTCTTTAATCTCGCCATGAGGCGCTAACGTCGCCATGAGGCTGAAATCATCTGCTTCGTCGCGAGGCAAGCCGTCGCCTCGCGACCAGGCCAATTATCTCGCCATGAGGCGAGAAGTCGCCCTCGCGAGACGGCGAGTTCCCCTGCCTTGTCCTTTTCTTTTTTTTTTCCAGATTTCAATTCCTAATTTCCAACTACTCTAACTTTTAGCACACAAATCAGAAAAATACCCACTATACCTCATTGGAAAGCTTATGAAAAGCTCTACAATTCTCAAGAAGACCATAAAAATCAATTCCAACCCTAAGGGTGTCAAATAATCCATCAAACCTTCTGCCTACTCAATTTCCATCAACACAGAGCAGTACATTTACAATTTCATAACTCACTTATTCTTCAGAAATAAATTACCACAAAAATATGGTCAATAAGTTCACAATGTCCTATACAACTTTCATGAACAACCCAAAATCAAATTCTATTGCTAAACCAGTCAATTAATTCATTCAATGTTACTGTCCCTGAAATCCTTCAATATGGGCAGTAACCTTACAACAAGCATAACTCCCTATATACAAGTCAGTAAATTCAGAAATTTATATCCCTGAAAAGATAACATCTCAAACTTCAATTTCCATGAAGCACTCAACATCCAACTCAATCTCTAACAATTTCAAAACTGTTATGGAAGTTTCTGTTATGATCAGCCACTCATAACCTAATGTAGGGTTCACTTTTGAAAAATCATAACTCCCAATTCTGACTTCTAAAAATTACAAACCATATGTCATTTTCAAGGTAATCTTTTCCTCTACAACTTTTCAGAAGCTCACTCACACCAATTCAGTCCACATAAAATGTTAAAATTGCCTCCAATCAATAAACTCACAAAATCACACTTAAGCTAGGTTTCATCCAAAATGCTCAAAACCAGTCATTAGTAATCAATTCATATCTCCCAATATATAATTCCAAAAATAGCAAGATCAGTAGAAATGGAAAGATAATCAAATATGCTACAACTTCCATGAAGACCATTCTCCCTAATTCCATCTCAATTAATTCATACAAATCAACAAAACTCAGATGTCATGGTTGCGGTTACTGTTCACAGGCAATGGAACAGGAACTTTCCATTCAAAAATTCACCCCTCTGTCATTGAAATTAAACAACACCTATTTCACACTAAATTGAAGCCAACAGTCCAAAGTTTCAGTGGCCACTAACCTTACCTCATTTGCATTTCTACACAATAAATTATGAACAAAACAGTAACATCAATTATAATTCCAATTTTCCAGATTCAATGTTAACCTTAGTTCAACCACTTCCAATGCCTTTTCACATCACTAGACATCAAAATAAATACAAATTAAATATTACTCCAGTCATACATATACTAGGGTTAATACTGAAAAAATTTACAGCATTTAATTCCTCAATTCGAATACTCAAATAATTATCCTTAGTCAATTCAAAATCAAACCATATCATTACTTTCAATTCAGTCATCACTTCGCTTTATACCCATTACTTTAAATCATATAATCAACACTTTAATGTCTACATGAACCTTATACATGCTTTAAATCCTTATATTAACTACCCCCATACTATCATGACATTTATTTCCATGTAAAATAACATTTAAAAACTCAAACCTTAAATAACAACTTACCAAATCAAAACCTCCTTCAAACCTTCAACAACCACTTTTCAACCTTTACTCCCAAGATACCAACCTTCTATCCTTCACAAGCATGAACCAAATTCATCCTCTACTTTGATGAGATCAAGAGATGGTATCTTGAAGTTGTAAAGAAAGATGAGGAAGGAGAGCCAATTTTCGATGGTTTTAAAGAAGAGTCTTGAGTTTGTGTTTTCGGATGGCTTAACAAAGCCTTAAGAAATTCTCCTTTCCTTTAAACACTTGCTTAACCGAGAAAGAGTGATGAAGGAGCATTAAATGTAACACTTTTAAATGGCAAATTGTAATTGGTACACAATTCATAGAAAAGTCAAAATTACATTTGTTTAATCCAGTACAAAATTTTACTCCATTTCACTCCAATGGCCCTACTTTCAGTCCCAAAATAAAATACCCAATATTTCAGTACTAGTGGGTAGCGATTTTTGCTACCGAGAATCGACCGGTTCGCCAATTGGCATTTTATCCGGTCCGAGAATTTCCCCGAATTATTTTTCTGAGAATTAATGAAATTCCCTAAAATTATAAAACAGGTAACAGTGCACTCCAAATAATTTTTCAATCACAAAAATCACCTTTTCTACCCCAAAACAAATTTAGGCCAGTTACCGGCGATTTTGCCGGTCCGGGAATTTTCTCCGGAAAATTCCAGAAAAATTCCTATAAATCCCAAAAAATGTAAAACGCTTAATAGCGCACTCAGAACAATTTTTCAAATCCCATAACCACGTTAATCACAATAAAATACCGTTAGGCCCAATTACCGGGAATGTCATGAATGCATTTACCGTAATTCCATGTACACGATTGATACTGTGTATCAATCCTATTATGCATGAACAGTTCTAATTATTCCTTATCAATCTCATCCTATGCCAACTTTACTATTTTACCCTTCGAGGAGGGGGGTGGGATGTTACAATTCTCCCCTCCTTAAAAGAATTTAATCCTCGAAATTCTCAATCAACCATTCACTATGACAAGAATCATATGATTCTACATATCTCATACACTTTTCCACTTAATGATTCACTTTTGAGTGATCGCAGAATCACTATCATCCGTGGTTCAGTTACTAATTTGGCTAACTCATACAGTAAATAGATTTGACAAGACTATTAGTTGGCGATCTCATTTTCTTAGCTATCTCACTTGCCATTTCTAGAATAGTCACTTCCTTTGGTTCCGATATATATAACTTCAGTTCAGTATTTTCGAATCTATTCATTGATCACATTTTATCCTTCCAATACTTTTTCCCTAATGCCATATAGTCCAATTCGTATTCCATTGAGGACATCTCCATGTCATTGGTACCTCCCTTAATCATGTCAGGGACGATTTACATTCCTTTGGTACCAATACAGTGACATTAATTCCAATTCACTATCAGTAACAATGTACCTAATGCAGTCATTTATTATACGCCATTCACTTTATAATCAAATTCGATTCTCGTAAGACAATTCACTATTCTATAATGTTCACACACTTTATCCGGATATACAGTTTACTCTGTCTCATTTGTCCGATCCGATTCCACTTTAGCTAACCATGCAGTTTTCCTAAGTCACTTTCCTTTTTCTCACAATTCCATTATGGTCTTTAACTCCCGAAGAGTTCTGCAAGAATATAACAAGATATATTCTCCAAATGAGCCAAAATTCTATAACACGACCATAATCAGACCTTTTTCCTATTGGACATTCAACCTATAAACACTTGAGCCAAGAATCACTACATTCTATAACTACAATTACTCAATTTCACTTTTCAAAAATGCTTACTAGTAACTTTGACAGTTCACTTCCTTGTTCTAATTCTTTTTATCGGGTACACATACTTCTTCTTCGACTTTTGTTCACTATAGTTTTCCAATTCCATTTGTATATTCAAACTCATAATAAAATTTATCACTTTACTTTCGCACTCTTAACCTTAGTATCACTATTTTTTTTACAACTTCAATTATCCAAAACACTTCACTATTACCCAATATCTCGCTTGACATTGATTGAAAACCCCAATATCTCAGAATTGATCCATTCATTGAAGCATTATCGTATTTACACGGTCTCTTTCCTCAAATTAACCCAAAGGTATCCTTATAGGAATCTCATGGTCTCAAGGCTTTCAATAATGAGAATGGCACTAATACCATTTATCACGGTCGATTCAATTTATTTCATACTTGTTCAACATATTGTCGCAGCTCAATACTCACGCCCACTTTTCCCGGTGTATGTATATCATCGATGTCGATTCCTCAATTAATCTTATCGCTCTTTTCACTTTTCACTGCTCAACACTTCTCAACACATTCATCTCTAATCACGTTACTACCATTGTTTACCTCGCGAATTCCTATTAGGGTCTTATTGACGTTACCGTATATCTTTTACCCTTTTCATTGAGTCTACAATGAGTGTATCTACAATTTCTTTATGAAGGTGTCACTGCATCACCTCATTAGCATGAACCAAATTCATCCTCTACTTTGATGAGATCAAGAGATGGTATCTTGAAGTTGTAAAGAAAGATGAGGAAGGAGAGCCAATTTTCGATGGTTTTAAAGAAGAGTCTTGAGTTTGTGTTTTCGGATGGCTTAACAAAGCCTTAAGAAATTCTCCTTTCCTTTAAACACTTGCTTAACCGAGAAAGAGTGATGAAGGAGCATTAAATGTAACACTTTTAAATGGCAAATTGTAATTGGTACACAATTCATAGAAAAGTCAAAATTACATTTGTTTAATCCAGTACAAAATTTTACTCCATTTCACTCCAATGGCCCTACTTTCAGTCCCAAAATAAAATACCCAATATTTCAGTACTAGTGGGTAGCGATTTTTGCTCTGAGAATCGAGGTTCATTAATTGGCATTTTATCCTATCCAGAATTTCCCAATTATTTTTCCGAGAATTAATGAAATTCCTAAAATTATAAAACAGTAATAAATGCACTCCAAATAATTTTTCAATCACAAAATCACCTTTTCTACCCCAAAACAAATTTAGGCTGATTCTGGCGATTTTGCGGTCTCGAATTTTCTAGGAAAATTCCAGAAAATTCCTATAAATCCTAAAATGTAAAACGCTTAATAAGCGACTCGAACAATTTTTCAAATCCCATAACCACGTTAATCACAATAAAATACCGTTAGGCCCAATTACCGGGAATGTCATGAATGCATTTACCGTAATTCCATGTACACGATTGATACTGTGTATCAATCCTATTATGCATGAACAGTTCTAATTATTCCTTATCAATCTCATCCTATGCCAACTTTACTATTTTACCCTTCGAGGAGGGGGGTGGGATGTTACAACTTGAGTATCAAAGATAAAAAAAGAATAAAGAACTTAGTTGCAAGCCACTTGAGTATCAAAGATAAAAAAGGAATAGAGAACTTAGTTACAGGCCACTTGAGTTAAGTTGTAAAGGAAGAGAATTCAATACCATTGCAAGAGTTATTTTCGGATGAACAATTACTCACACTTTAAGGTAAGGTTCCATGGAATGCCAATATTGTAAACTATTTAGTGAATCATGAGATACCTAATGATTTGAGTAAAGCTAGACAGAATAGAATAAAGAGTGATTCGAAACATTATATTTTGGATGATCGTCAATTATGGAAGTATTGTTCTGACAAAGTAATTAGGAGATGTAAGTATGAATGCGAATCTATTTTAAAATTTTGCCATTCTTATGCTTATGGTGTTCATTTTAGGCCTACAAGAACTACTAGGAAAATACTTGAATGTAGTTTTTATTGGCCAAATATATTTCGAGATTCTTATGTATTCTGCAATGTATATGAACATTGTTAAAAACAAGGTAATTTATTCCATATAAATCAAATTCCTTTATCTCCAATCCTTGCATATGATTTTTTATGTACAGGGCATTGATTTTATAGGACCATTTCCTTCTTCTTTTGGTTTTGTTTACATTTTATTGGTTGTGGATTATGCTTCTAAATGGATGGAAGATAAATCCACTAGGACTAATGATTCTAAAATTGTTGCAAAATTTGTCAAGTCTAACATTTTTTCTAAGTTTGGAACACCACGAGCATTGTTTAGCAATAAGGATACTCATTTTTGCAATCGATGGTGAGAAATCTTTTAAATACGTATCATTTCACTCATAAGATGTCTAAGGCCTACCATTGATAGACAAACAGGCAAGCAAAAGTGTCAAATAAAGAAATCAATTCAATCTTTGAGATCATAAAGATTAAAGCCAACGACTTGATGATGCTCTTTAGGCATATAGAACCTCATACAAGACACCAATTGACATGTCTCCATACTAACTAATTTATGAAAAGCCATGTCTTCTTCCAATGGAAATTGAACATAAAGCTTTTTGATCAAATGCAGTATGAAGATGGACGAAGTGAGTGAATAAAGGAAATTGCAACTGCAAGAATTGGAAGATCTTCAACTTGATTCTTACGAGAATACTGAAATTTACAAGGAAAAGGCAAATTTATTTCATGATAAGATGATTGCTAGAAATAATTTCATCATTCGAGAAAAAGTTCTTCTCTATCATTCATGACTTAAGCTTTTTCCAGGTAAATTACATTCTCGTTGGATTGGACCTTTTGTCGTTACTAATGTGTTTACACATAGTGTAGTTGAAATTAAAATCCTACAAACAAAAAAATAGTTCAAGGTTAATGGTCATCGATCAAAACCCTTTTATGAAGGATTCTAAATGAAAAACGTGAAAGTGATACGGTTAGAAAACCCTCATTATGAAGTTTTTGTAAAAATTAATATGGAGTTTTTACAAAAATTAAATTAGGGAGTGCACTATAATATTGGATCTGTAATTTTTACTGTTGAATCTATCACATATACAAGAGAGAGACACAGAGAGAGAGAGAGTGAAAACGTGGATATTTTGAATGCTCTACTAATTTATTTGGTTAACCTTTTTACGTTGAAAAATTCCTAACCTTTGACCCTAGCCTCCATTCAAATAAGAAATAAAACCATTAATGTGTATATTATAATTATTGGATATTTGTTGACTTAACAAGCTTATATTAATGCATATGCACTAAAAGAACATGAGTGAAAAACTTGAACCATGAAACATTATAGTAACTAGAGTTAATCCATGAGGAAATGTATTAGATTTTTATATTCATTTTTGAATGAAACTATCGTGATAAACTTTTGTTCATATTTTCTCTAAGCTTTAACTATAAGATATTGCTCTTAATTGAGTCTTAAATATATTTATATCATATGGTGTATAATTTTTTATCTCATAAGGAATAAATTGGAGGAAGTTTTTTATTACCTTAGAAAGTAAGTTTTCCTAATGAAGAGTAAAGCTAAATGTTGATCCAAATATCTAGGATCAAGTTTTTCAGTATAAATAGACCATAACTAGTTGTAAAATAAGTTTTATCATGTAGTTTAATTTATATGAGTTAAGGGATAAAATTTGTGTGTATTCATATAAGTGAACATGAATTTAACCCTTAATGCATTGATTAAACAAAGAGAGGATTCTCTAGTTGTAATATTAAATTATGAGATCAATTAAGTAAGAAGTTGTATTATAATGGTTCCTTTTCATCCTTGACAAAGAAAGATTTGTAAAATTCCTTTTAACACTTAACAAAGAAAATCTACTAAAAGTTCCTCTTAACTGGAAAGAAGATATGTAGAAAGTTCCTCATCACTTATCAAATAAGATGATAGTTAAATTTCTAAATTAAATTTAAAGAGTGGATATTTATCAAAGATTATTAGTTGATTTATTATCAATCAATTTTCCTATCCGCTTTATTTTCTTTATTATTATTATGTTTCATGTGATTATCTTTATTACATTGAAATAACCATTTATTATTGTAGATAATTTGTTGAATAATTTTCTATAGATTAAAACTCATAAGTACAATTTATCACTGTTTTCTTATGTTCTCATTTAAGAATATCAAATTATAGGTTTCATTCTTCTTTTTTTCCAGAAAGTAGAATTATTTCATTCCAAAAGAATTAATTGTATAACCAGACTTCAACAAGTATATAATGCAATATATCCTCCAAAATTTACAAGCTACAATTCCTTCTAAGTGACTAAGCGGAAAGAACAAGCTATTAATTGATTATTAATAAGATTTTTTAAAGGAATAGACCATTTCAAACCTATCCAAAAGTCGTAGGAGGAGTGTAGATTGTTGATGATAATTTTCTCTCTGGCTCTTCTAAATATATCTGGCATAACTTGAACATAGAACTTTTCTTTCCACTTAAAAGTCATTAAATTTCTTTAACTCCATATCAAGCTAAGATATAGATGGCTTAAGCTTGTGAAATGTAAAATGCATAGCTCCTATATTGTTCTCCAAATTTTGGTTAAGAATTCACACTTATAGAAGATATGTTGAGTAGCCTCTTACTGTTTCTTACCAAGGCAACACATTCGGTTGTTGTTAGGGAAGCTTAACTTGTCCAAGGTACTTAGTCTTTGCATATTGACTTCTAAAAGAAAAAGGATTTTAGATAACAATTTTTTACACTAAAAAAAATCCCATACCACTTCATTATTTATGTTGGAGGAGCCAAGAATTTCCTATAAGTGGAATTTTTGTATTTACTAAAGGGATGTTTCATCCAGACATGTAGTTCCTCGCTAGATGGGTTAGGGAGTAGTCATGTAATATGTTATTAGGTAAAGATGCATTATATTACCAATTTGTTCCACTGACTTTTAAAGAAACAAGAAACATTCCTATGAGTGTGGTGAACATATTGGTATTGTAAAGAGGACCATTTTTTCTTTAATTATCAAATATGGTAATGCTTCCTTCCTATTACTTCTTATTTAGTCAAAATACGTTTCAAGTGGCTCCTTTAATTTGAACAACCAAGAATGTGAAGATGAGTTTCTCATTTCTCGTAAGCTTTTTCTTTTGAGGAAGTATATATGAACTTATTAGACCTATAAAACTTCCTTATTGGGTAAAATTTTCCATATTTCCCTAATAAAAGAGATTTGTTAGCTAAGTTAACATAAATGATACCTTATCCACTTGTTTTTAGTTTACAAATGACTTTGGCATATTATTTCTAATTCCTTATCCTAACCATAGGATGCTTCTTAATAGTACTCAACATCCTTGATCAATCCATTTTATAGGAATTTATAAGAGGATACATATAGAGGGAACTTAAAACTAAGTTAATTAAATTAAACATAGCTAGCAAAGGGATAAATCTTTGTTGCCCCATTATTAAGCCTTCTTTGAAATTTGTCCAACAAAGGGTGCAATCATTAAAGTTTAATCTTCTTGTAGTGATAGGGATGCCAATATAAAGTAGACAATCTTTGAGTTAAATGCTAATGATTGAAGAAAGCTATAGGGCAATATCTCTAGCTCCTGTAGGTACTAAAATATAGCTTTTACCATGATTGATTGTATGTCTTGACACATTAAGGTTATTTCCCTATATGCCATTCTCCTTCTTATTTGGTACTCTATGTGTAGTGATTCCCCTCATCCTTGAGTTTTGTCACATCTGTCTCCTTACCATATTGAAGTTCTACATTAAATTTATTCAAGCTTCTCTTGTCCTTAGTTTTTGAGAAGTTCAAGATGCTATTGAAACCACCTAATATTAACCAAGAAGTATCGTTTATGTGGTATATGCTTCTAATTATATTCCATAGCTCAATATTTTGGAAGGCCAAGTTTGCACTATAGACAAAGTGTATTGCACAATCAACCTATTTAGAAAGTAAAGTAACAAAAAGATGAATTATCTAATTTTTATTAACTGTTAGGGTTACTTGGATCTATTAGGATCATAAGCAAGAAAAATCATTCCATTAAGATGAGATTGGTAATTTTTATAATAACTAATAGTGATCAACTATGAATTTAAGTCTCTTGCACTTTTCTTCCTTAAGCTAGGTTTCTAATAAGCATATTAGCAAAAGCTATATTTCTTTTAATTTGTTTTGAGGCATTACTTGTGTCTTAGGTAGTTAATACCTCTTAAGTTCCAAGATAAGAAAGACATTTAATTAGTAAGGCTCTTTCAATCTTTGTTCTTTTGTCTCTTTCTTATACTTTTTGTAACATCCCAACTCCCATAGGAAGGGTTATTTTGGTAAATTGGGATGAGTTAGAAGTATTGCATTAGGTCTCGGCATGAACTCACAGCATATAGCTTTTATGATTATGGATTTGGTTGCACATACACAGAGTAAACATGCATTCATGATATTCCCGGCTTAGGTTTTAAATTGTGTTCTTTTGTTAAATTTATGGGACAATGGCTTTTGAAAAATTATTTGGAGTCGCCATTAAGTGTTTTATATTTTAAAGGATTTTAGGAATTTTTCTGGATTTTTAGGAGAAAATTTCGGATCGGAAAAATCGCCAATCATGAACCTATTCGATTTTCTAGGCGAAAATTTCTACCCAATGGCACTGTAATATTGGGTATATTAGTTTAGAATTGTAATTGGGATCATTTGAGTTGATTGGGTTCATTTTGATCTGGATTATAATATATTATGTTGACTTTCCTTTAAAGCTTGGAACCTATCACATTTTGCCACCAAACCATTATTTAATGTTTTGTCTTCTTCTTTATCCCTCATCCACGAGTTCTCTTCTTGTTAGAGTTAAAACACATTAATTTTGGAAGACTTGATCTCCTCTCATCCAAACCTTATTTTTCCCTTCCTTGGTGAATTTCTCTTCTTTCTTCGTTGGTGGCTCCTTCTTACAAGATAGATTCTTGTTCTTTTGGCTTGCTCTTTCTTCCTTCTCTTGTAAAGCTAGCTTAAACCTTGAGAAGATGATGATATGCATGGTTGTGGTGATAGCCATAGGTTTTGGTAAAGGTTGAGAGGTGTGAGTGAACTTGAAGAAGTAAGGAATATCTAAAGCTTGAACTTGTCTAAGGTAAGAAATATAGTTGTTTACATGCTTTTGGTAGGTAGAAGCATGCATGGAGACTATATATATATGAACTTGATCATCATAGGGGGTGCTACATTAGGTGGTATCAGAGCATGGTTTGGCATCTGTTGGGACTAGTATATAATTAGGCTTGAATTATTGTGAGAAACGTATAAACTGATCAGAGTTCTTGTTTGTTATAGGTCATCCGTATTTGGTGATCAGATAGATCAACCAGCTGACCAGGGATCTGTTGGAGCTAGCAGAGAGTCCTCGGTGCCTCGATCGAGGAGTTACCTCCAGAGTCCCGTGAGACGGAGAGGAGATATGATTTGTTGCGTAAGCGGGGTCGTCGACTTATGGCGATCTGAGACCACCGAGGGTGAGAGTTGGTGGAGAGGACCGAGAGAGTTCTCGATCAGATGGATGCGAACTCGATGAGAGGTTCGATTATGCGATATCTCTCTCGCAGGCCCAACTTATACATGGTGGAAGGCTGTTAAGGCGGTACCACCTGTGCCTTGCTTCTTGACATGGGCAGACTTTTGAGGACTTTCAGAGATAACTATATGCCCAAGGTGTATCTGGAAATGAAGATGCAGAATTCTTGAGCCGAGGCAGGTAGGATGATGATGGAGTACGAGGTGAGGTTTAATGAGTTGATGGGGTATGCGACTCTGTGGTTTCTCTTGAGACGAGATAGGTGCCGGAGGTTTGAGATGGGGTTGAATTTGGAGATCCGCACGGATGGCTCGTTACGATATGGGCTCTTTTATAGAGTTGAGTCTGCTTCTTGAGAGTAGAGCAGTTGTGAGGAGAGAGATAGTCGAGATGGGTCGAGGGTCCAGAGGAAGAGAGTTAGTGATGATCGTGGTAGCTCTGGTAGGAGTTTTAGTAGCGCGTGAGCGGGACCTTTAGATCTTCGGGAGGTCGCATATCTGGTTTTGGGCGAGAGGTAGATTTATGCAATTGGCAATGGCGGTGGTAGTGGCAGAGGTTTTGGCAGATGCCCCCATTCGTGAAAGCTTGTGAGAAGAGACATTTTGGAAGTCTTGGCGATTGATTGGAGCTTGCCTTAAATGCGCTCCATGGATCATCAGATTCGGATTGCCCAGCCACATTGGGAGCTCAGTCTGCTGGTAGTGGCCGAGCTGGGAGTAGCACCACTGTACAGCAGAGTAGAGTGGGTGGATCCGGACGTGGATCGGTGCAGAGAGGCCGAGGTAGAGGCCGTGGTAGAGTAGAGGGATCCTTTGTGAGGACTGAGGGTCGGGGCAGCCGACCACAGTCACAGGCCAGGGTCTACGCCATGACGAGGCAGGAGGCCCAGGATTCCCCTGATGTTGTGGCTGGTATGTTACTTATTTCTGATATTGAGGCGTTTGCATTGCTGGATCCTGGATCCACGCATTCTTTTATTGCACCTCATATGGCATCTAGGTTGCATGGGGATAGGGAAAGGCTACTGTATGGGCTAGAGGTGAGTACACCTCTAGGTACTACTACTGCATTGGGAGAGGTCTGCAAGGGATGCTTGATCCAGATTGATCAAGCAGTGTTGAGGCGAACCTTATAGTATTACCTCTGAGAGAGATCGATGTGATTCTGGGGATGGACTGGTTGACGGCCCATAGGGCTATTATGGACTGCTATACCAAGGAGGTTGTGTTGGAGTCTCCTGGTCAGCCTAGAGCAGTGTTCAGAGGAGTTAGCCAGGCAGTGCCAGCCCGGATGATCTCTTTCCTTAGTGCCCTGAGATTGATGCAGGGAGGCTGTGAGGCATATCTGGCTCATGTGGTTGACACGAGTTGAGCGAGGCTTGAGGATATTCCGTGGTTAGGGAATTTCGGATGTGTTTCTGATGAGTTCTGGGTTTGCGCACGGATCGGAGACGAGTTTACTATTGACCTCGTGTCATCGCTCTATATCTATACCTCCATATAGGATGGCTTTGTGGAACCGAGGGAGCTTAAGGCTCGAGCAGGCAGCGAGTTCTTTGGAGAAGGGTTTATTAGACCTAGTGTCTCACCATGGGGAGCTCCCGTTTTGTTTGTAAAGAAAAAGGATGGGACTTTGAGGCTGTGCATCGATTATAGGCAGCTGAATCGGGTGACAGTGAAGAATAAGTATCCACTGCCTAGGATCGATGACTTATTTGATCAGTTGCAGGGAGCTCAGGTGTTCACCAAGTTAGATCTGCGATCTGGTTATTATCAGTTGAAGATTGCAGAGGCCGATGTGCCTAAGAGCGCCTTTAGGAGCAGGTATGGGCATTTCGAGTTTCTAGTGATGCCGTTTGGGTTGACTAATGCCCCGGCAGCCTTCATGGCCTTGATGAATAAGGTATTTCAGCCCTACCTGGATCAGTTTGTTATTGTTTTTATTGATGACATTTTAGTATATTCGAGGAACAGACAGGAGCATAGTGAGCATTTGAGGATTGTATTACAGACGATGAAGGAGAGACAGTTATATGCCAAATTCAGTAAGTGTGAATTTTGGCTGGATCAGGTGATATTTTTGGGGCATATAGTGACTGGAGAGGGTATTCAGGTGGATCCTAGTAAGGTTGAGGCAGTGCTGAGGTGGGAGGCTCCTAGGAATGTGCCTGAGATTCGGAGTTTCCTCGGATTGGCTGGTTATTACCGGAGGTTTGTCGAGGGGTTCTCATTGATCTCAGCCCCTCTGACAAAACTTCTGAGGAAGAATGTGCCATTCAGATGGACCGAGGAGTGCCAGAAGAGTTTTGAGGAGCTAAAACATCGGTTGACTACTGCACCGGTGTTGGCTATTCCATCTGGGACTGGAGGATTTGAGGTGTATAGCGATGCATCACATCAGGGATTGGGGTGTGTTCTGATGCAGCATGGTAGAGTCATTGCCTATGCCTCGAGACAGTTGAGGTCTCATGAGGTAAACTATCCTGTTCATGATTTGGAATTAGCTGCGGTTGTGTTTGCATCAAGATTTGGAGGCATTACAGATGGTGAGACCTTTCGGATCTTCATGGATCATAAGAGTTTGAGGTACTGTTGAGCGGAGAGAGTTAAATTTGAGACAGAGGAGATGGTTGGAGTTACTGAAGGATTATGATTGCACCATCGAGTATCACCCGGGGAAAGCCAATGTGGTGGCAGATGCTCTAAGTAGAAAGTCACATCTGATGTTTCTTTATTAGTGCAATGAGGTTGCCTAATTTGATTCAGTTGAGAGCTTTGAATGTGCAGATGAATCTGGAGCAGGATGGAGTATTATTGGCTACACTGAGACTGAGACCGATGCTACTGGACAGGATCAGGAGGGTTCAGGATAAGGATCCTGTTATGGTGAGACTGATTGAGAAAGTGAAGACTGATTCGAGATCTGAGTTTGATGTGAGAGATGAGACTTTATGGATGGGACAGAGGCTCTGTGTGCACGATGTGGATGATCCGAGGCGAGAGATATTGGAGGAGGCTCATATGGCCACTTATGCTATGCATCCCGGTACTACCAAGATGTATAACACCAAGCAACATTTACGGTGGCTGGCATGAAGAAGCGTGTAGCGGAGTTTGTATCCGGATGTTTGGCGTGTCGGCGAGTTAAGGTGAGCACCGGGCTCCGATAGGGAAGCTTCATTCGTTGCCCATTCAGTGGAAATGGGGCAATTACTATGGATTTCATTATGGGTTTGCCTAGGGCCGAGGCAAAGATGATGCTATCTGGGTCATAGTGGACGGTTGACTAAATCGGCCCATTTCTTGCCGATGAGGGAGACTAATACCATGGATCGTTGGCCCGAAGTATGTGGTGAGATAGTGAGGCTGCATGGGGTCCCGATGTCGATAGTGTCAGCGGGGATCCCAGATTTACTTCGAGGTTACCGCGAGTTTGCGATGCCGCTATGGGGACTAGTGAACTTGATCTGACTTTTCATCCTCAGACAGATGGGCAGAGTGAGAGGACTATTAAGACTGTTGAGGATATGCTTCGGGCATGTGTATTGGAGTTCAGAGGAGCATGGGATCAGTATCTAGCCTTGATTGAGTTTGCATACAATAACCATTTTCACAGTAGCATCGGGATGGCACCATATGAGGCACTTTATGGGCGGCCGTGTAGATCGCCTCTGTATTGGGATGAGGAAGGGTGAGGATGATTGAGGTCTGGTGATTCAGGATCTTGTTGATAAGGTGAAGGCGATTGAGTCGCATCAAGGCGGCTCGGGATAAGCGTAAGAGCTATGTTGATCAAAGATAGGAGGGACATGGGTATGATGTAGGCGATGAGTTTTCTTCGGTGTCACCGTGGCGAGGTGTCTTGAGATTTGGCAAGAAGGGCAAGTTGAGCCCTAGGTACATTGGTCCGTATGAGATTCTTGAGAGGATAGGACCTTTGGCCTATCGGTTAGCTTTGCCGAGTGAGATGTCCCAGTTGCATGACGTCTTCCACGTGAGTATGCTCCGCAGATATCGGTCAGATCCGACTCATGTGATTCCGGCTCAGGAGATTGAGGTGTCGAGTAATCTGAGTTATGTAGAGGAGCCGATTCAGATTGTCGGGTCACAGATTAAGCAGTTGAGAAATAAGAGTATTTCACTGGTGAAGGTTCTTTGGAGGAACCACTCGACTGAGGAGGCTACCTGGGAGACCGAGGAGCATATGAGGAGACAATATCCTCATCTTTTCGATCAATCGGTAAGAATTTCTGGGACGAAATTTTTATTAGGAGGGGAGAATTGTAACATCCCAACTCCCATAGGAAGGGTTATTTTGGTAAATTGGGATGAGTTAGAAGTATTGCATTAGGTCTCGGCATGAACTCACAGCATATAGCTTTTATGATTATGGATTTGGTTGCACATACAGAGTAAACATGCATTCATGATATTCCCGGCTTAGGTTTTAAATTGTGTTCTTTTGTTAAATTTATGGGACAATGGCTTTTGAAAAATTATTTGGAGTGCGCCATTAAGTGTTTTATATTTTAAAGGATTTTTAGGAATTTTTGGATTTTAGGAGAAAATTTCGGATCGGAAAAATCGCCAATTAGCGAACCGATTCGATTTTCTAGAGCGAAAATTTCTACCCAATGGCAACTGTAATATTGGGTATATTAGTTTAGAATTGTAATTGGGATCATTTGAGTTGATTGGGTTCATTTTGATCTGGATTATAATATATTATGTTGACTTTCCTTTAAAGCTTGGAACCTATCACATTTTGCCACCAAAACCATTATTTAATGTTTTGTCTTCTTCTTTATCCCTCATCCACGAGTTCTCTTCTTGTTAGAGTTAAAACACATTAATTTTGGAAGACTTGATCTCCTCTCATCCGAAACCTTATTTTCCCTTCCTTGGTGAATTTCTCTTCTTTCTTCGTTGGTGGCTCCTTCTTACAAGATAGATTCTTGTTCTTTTGGCTTGCTCTTTCTTCCTTCTCTTGTAAAGCTAGCTTAAACCTTGAGAAGATGATGATATGCATGGTTGTGGTGATAGCCATAGGTTTTGGTAAAGGTTGAGAGGTGTGAGTGAACTTGAAGAAGTAAGGAATATCTAAAGCTTGAACTTGTCTAAGGTAAGAAATATAGTTGTTTACATGCTTTTGGTAGGTAGAAGCATGCATGGAGACTATATATATATGAACTTGATCATCATAGGGGGTGCTACACTTTTATAGGGTTTTTTGTTTATTTTTGGTGAGCAAGCTTGATATTTAGACACTACACTACATCGATTCTCATATTGCTTGGCTGCTTCCTCTTTCTATTGGAATCTGTGATCTATCTTGGCTCTTATAGAGATGTTTGAGTCTTTTTTGCATTATTTGAGTTTTATGTCAAATGTTTTGGTGTTTGAGTAACGGAGTCTATAAAAAGTTGTTAATCTAATGAAATAAGGTTATAGGATTTAGCTCCTACAAAATTGGGGATTGTTTAAGTTTGCTTCCCTAAAGTGGTAAGGTCATCTTAATATTTCTCCTTACTAATTTCTTCATCATTTAAATTAGTCTTTATATTCAAAATCTCAATATAATCACCCCTTTCAACGAGTTTACTTATTAGTTCCATATTTGGCCTTGCTTTGCTAGGGAAGGCCTATTTGATCCAAGACCCCTACTAAATTAGCATAAAGGGAGTCATCATCTTAAAGCTTGAAAAGAGGTCTCTCATTTGGAAGTTCTTTGCCTAGCTTTGCCACTACACAAAGATGATCTTATCATATTCTTTTGAATAAAGTATTTATTCATCCCTAGCAATTGGTGAGCCTACATAACTAGCCAAGTGGCTAAGTCTTTAGTGGACTAATATTATAGTGGTATATTGTGAATATTGATCCAAAGGGGAATTTGTATAAAACAAAATAATTAGTTCAAACCTTGATTTGATAGAACTTCAAGCTTCAGGCTTGATTAAGCTTCTTTAGGCCTAGACATTATTTTTTTAGGTAAAACTTAAGCTTAGCCTGACTTAACCTATTATCATCCATAATTTTAATGTATTCAATTTGAACCCTTATATTTTTTAAAACATTTGGTTTAAATAATAAAATATAAAAAATTCAATGAAATTATGCCTTCATCGATTATATTGAGATCAATATATATGAGTTTCATTATATCATATGATCATAACAATATTAACTTTACACATAATTAAAAGAAGTATTAATTCTATTAAGACTCCATTTTAAATGTAATGATTCAAAAAAATTTAAATTCAATTTAAACATTTACAACTTGATCTATCTTCATCCAATCTTCATACTAGACCCTCATCTTGTTCTCCTAAACTTTCTGACCATTTTGAGCACCACATTTGAAATTCTTGGGTTTAGGTGGAAGGTGACTTTAGACCTATACTAAAGTTGAGCTTCTACCCCTAAGTGGTTTTTTTGCTCATACGATTGTATCTCCACATATAGATCTCCTTTAAATAGGTCCTTAGAAATGGAATTCCACAATGCTTGGATTTTTCTTAGATAAAAGAGCTCTATTTCTTATCATGAAATAGTGGGCTTTAAATAACTACAAATAGCATGGATTATAGGATGTGTCAGTCAACAATGTTGACGTTTTTCTCTGCAATTTCTTCTGCCATGAAGTTGTAAAGAATATTCTACAAGCTTGCCCATGGCATGTTTATAACAAACTGTTTTTGTTCGAAGCTTGGCACCCTGGTATAAATATAGAAGAGATTAGAAAAGAGAAAATAACAATTCATATTGGTATACATAATGTTCCACTTAAATATTAGACAAAAAGTGGCCTCAATCACTTAACAATCTTCATTGGAAAGCCAATATATATGGATTAAGCCACTACTGAAATCAAAAGAAACAACTTTACTAGAATATGCATCTTAATAATGTCAATGGCTAATTTACCTGAGGTAATTCCAATCATTAGACTTGATGAGTACATGGAACTAATTGAAGATCAACTAAAGGTGTCTTATTCTTGGAAGCCCCATTGTAAAAACAAAAAGGTATAGCAACCTAAAGGTCTTTTAAACTGGTGAATATTAAGAAAGCATGGAACTGAACACCATAGTTCATCCAACTTAAATATCAGCTTCTGTCAATCATGTTGAAGATAACAATCTCATGTCAAATGGTAAAGAGAGCAATTATAGACAGGCAAATGATCTAAATGGTGACAAGCTTACATGTTTCTTAGGCAATATAGACCCTTCTGAAATTTATCCACATATTGAAGTTGTCCAAACTTTAGAGAAGATGAGCAACATAGCTCATAATGACACCCCAATCAAAACATCTAACAAGGAAACAGACGATATGGAGAACAAAAAAACAAGGCTTTGAATAGATCACCAGGAGAAAATCAAATAGGAAAAATAAGTCTCCTTTAATGGAGCTAAATATATGAAGATCCTAGTATGGAGTATAAGAAGAGCTAATGCTCCCAACACAAAACTTTTGATCAAAAGCATGATTGCTGAAAATAAAGTTGAGATTGTTGGAATTTTGAAATTTCGAATCAACTAAGGGAATTGTAACTTACTCAAGTTAGTATCTCATTTATTATTCTTCCTTATTATGTGTATCTACTAGCTATATAATTGATGAAAATTTCCATCTAAAAGTGTTGATTAAGAGCTAAGGGAAACAAATTCTTATCTCTTTTTATTTATGCTCATAATAGGTCTTATTAAAGGGCCTTATTATAGAGCCTACTCAAAGATGTAGCTGACAACGTCTCAATCCCATCACTCTTAATTAGTGACTTTAACTCCATCATCAATTATGAAGAAGCTGAAGCAAATAGATTTACGGGAAATTCAAGTCCTAATATGAGGAAATGCTTAACTAAAGCTTGTATGGTGGAAACTTCTTCACAGGGAACAATAATTAATCAGGGGACAACATCATTAGGAAAAGAATAAACCGCTGCCTAACTAATCGGCATTGATTTCAAGCCTTTCCAACTAGCTTCACTATGTTCTCTAATAGTATTCTAGTTGTTCACTCTTCTGTCATCACCCACATGTCTTCAATAAGTCCTAAAATCCCTTTCATATTCAATAATTTCTTAAATAAGTTCGCAAGTTTTGATAAAGCAATCTAGAATGCTTTAAAGACAAGAATCAAGAGGAATAAACATTTCATCTATACTAGAAATTTTAAATCATTAAGAATGAGCCCAATGAGCCAGTATCTGTATACGTATGTGATAGGCACTTGGTCGCAACAATAATAATGAATCTGGAGTCTTATGTGCATTTATAAGTGTACATATCTGTTCTGATTCACAATGATTACATGATATGCCATGTTAATGTGAGTATTTAGAATATACATGTTCTGAATGAATATTTGTGAAATATGTGATTTGTATATATGACTTGGGTTAAATCATCAATGGTGGTTCGTTCATTGAGTTCGCAAAACTCATAAAAAATTACAACGTTACTTTTCAGGCTTAGAGGAGTTATCCAATTAGACCAATTGGAGTTTAGACACTGCAAATGAGCATGAGTTAGGGGTCGGGATAAGTTTGCACTTGCATAAGTCTTCAGTGATTTTGTTTTTGATTTATGTTCCGCAAGAATTGTACAACGTGTATGTGAATGATTTAGTAACGAAATGACATTATGATTATAAGTGTTTTGTATCTGAAATGGGCCCAAGTGGCTGTTGAATGGAATTGTTAAACAAAGATTAAAGGGGCCCAATTTGATTGATGATTTTTACATACATATACATTGTTTTTAAAGAAATAGAAATTTTCTAATGAGTTTGACTGAATGACTATTCTAGTATGCCATTCTTGTGGGGTACGTACTTGGATATCACCATGGGTTTCGGGTACGTGTCCTGCGAGAGTGGGGTGCTACAATTTTGGTATCAGAGCCCAGATTTAACATCTTACATGGGCATACATATGTGTGAAGTTACATGCATTTCAGTCATGTCATAGTAGGTAGTAGTAATAGATCCCTAGTATGAGTGGCATTTATACGAGTCACATACATGAGAATTTGTTAAGTGTTTGAATTTATGGAAGTAGTGGGAAAAATGATTGTCTGTCTAGATATGAGAAAATAAAATTTTATGGATATTTAGTAATGGGAAATAGTATATGGTTAGATATGACAAATAATGATGTAATATATTTGTATTGGTGGACGTATTATCGAATATGATATCAATATTGTACTGTGGTAATATATCCTTGAATGTGATATAGATGTGATTACATCGTCATAGACTGATCAAGGAAAGTAATGATATAAACATGAATGACGAGATTTAAAGCGTACAAGCCAAGTTGAAAGAAAATAAAATTTTCTATGACTTTGAGAGGTCAAACTTGGAATTGAAATGATTGTCGGATAAATGTGATAAGAGTTATGATTCACTATAAGAATATGTTAGTGGAATTGAGATCAAAATTTTAGGATGATTATGTATCTATAATTCTGAATTGATAGTGAACATACATAAGTATGACAATATACTAGTAATTGGAAGAAGGGATAAAGATAGTGAGATTTGTAAAAGTTGTCACGGTTAAGTTAATTTGTTATTTTGTGAACACATATTTAATAATGGGATCACAATGATAAGTGTGAGAATCGAGCACATAAGAATTATATGTGTGGAGATGATATAGGAAGTAATCTATGATATATGAATATTTGTTAGTCATAGTCCTCATAATTTAAAGTCTAAGATGAATTAGAGTAATGCATGAAAGTGTTTATAGTGATCGATCGGAGATAGATTGAGAGTGTTAAAGATGTTATTGTATGTGATGAATTCGAGAAAAAAGAAGGGTACGATTGTGGCATAGTTTCCACAACCGAGGTCAGGCGCAAAAAGAGAAGTAGTTTCCTAAATCAAATGAGATTAAGGTATCCTGAGCATAAGTTATTAATCAGTGGATTGTCTTAAATACATCTCTAGATGATATGTAATAGTTTTGATGGTATATACCAAGTTATAAGAGTAAATGGATCTACTTAATGCTTCACTGAGCCTTATTATAAAGGATATTTTGATCATATAAGTTATGACATAAATTGATCTTATTGAGATATTATGAATAGTTGAAATTGATCTTTTGAGGTACTAAGAATGTCTAATAGGCAATAATGGGAATAGTTGTTTGATAACGATAGATGAACAATATACTTAATAGTGGTAAGAAATCTTCCTTGGAGAAAAAAAAAATCACCGAAAGAGGTTAAGTAGACCAGATGGTTTACTTTTAAGAATGAACGAAAATGGAATAAATAAAAAGTGAATATTGGAGTTTTGTTCCTAACGAAGACCCAAGCATAAGAGGTAGAATATGCTATTAAGAGAGTGTATGCATTTTGTTTAATGTAAAGTATCCAACTATGTGATTGAATTCTTGAATTTGAGGCGACACTCTTGCTAACGTTAGCAAAACTTAGGCCCACATTACATTATATGTAAATATGTTCAGGGGATACAAATAAATGAGCAACCAACATAGGAAGTTAAGATTGTGAATAAATTGAAATGAGTGGAGAAACTAGTAAGAATGGTTCGACATTGCAGTAAGTCAATGTGAAATCAGAGGAAATCAAATTAACGGAGAAAATCCTTCGAGAAAATGAGTCAAATGGGAAAACCGAAAATAACATGAGATAATATTATCTCATCGAGGAATAAATTACATAAGGAAAATTGGGTTATATCTGTTGCAGTTAACAATGCCCCGATAGTATTATGGTATTGAAGATCAAAATGATCCAAGCAAAATTGTATCAATTAGCGACTATGATAATAGATGATAAATGTGATGGGGACTACGAATGATTGATTGGAAATGGGTGATGCATTCCATTTCATGCATTCATAATGGGTGATGCATTCCATTTCATGCATTCATAATGCGAATAAGAGCCAAAGGTTTGCCTTATTAAATGAGCGCTGTATCCCTAATGGATAAGGGACGGTTTCAATAAGCTTGGTATCTTATGGGACAATTTGGGCACTCGGTCATAACAACAAAATAATGGAAAGTGTCTCACACGAGCTTTGCATTTACATTTAAATATGTGTTTGATTACTGAACTATATCGTGGACATGTATTTGAATGAAAATGGGATATGTGAAGTAAGCGTTATGTGATCTACATGGCATAATGGGAGATCCAAAAAAAATAAAGGTAATGATAAAATGAGAAACTCTGAGGCATATATAAGAGATCTCGAGTTCTCTTAAACTAGTTGTATATTGGATTTTACTAGAGACTGTTAAAGAGTTTTTACTAATCTTAGCCTTTTGACAAAAATGTATGAGAAAAAAATGTCTAAATCGTATAACTAAAGAATGTGAAAAGAATTTTAAGGAATTATAACATCGATGTTAATAATAACGTTTGGATTTGGAGATTTTGTAATATAAAATGATGTTTCATATCAGAAATTAAGATGCAATTTGTTGCAACATAATAAACTGATTTTGTATGCATAGAGATAATTAAAGTCTCATGAGTTGAATATTTGATACATGATTTCAAATTTGTTAAAATAGTCATTGCTTTGAAAGCTTGGAGACACTATATGTATAGGGAAACATTTCGGATTTATATATAAAAATACAGATCAATAAAGTTTGGGGTACTTATTGAGTTTGGAAAAATTTTATACGAGATTGAGACAAGTGATGCAAGTATTAAAGGACTATGATTGTACAAATGAGTACTATCTTTGTAAAACTAGTGTACATTTCTGTTGCTTGAATAGAAAATTAAATAAAGGAATAACACAAATCCAAATATTATGGTTACTAAATCTAGTGCAATGAAAAGCACAAAATATTGAGTTGACTTTTGGGCAAAACAATGTATTATTAGCTATATTGAGATTTAAACTCTGTTTCCCATGAAAAGTTTAGCAAAGCTCAAATTGAGGATTCAGAAATTATGAATCTTATTGAGGAAATTGAAAATTTATAATGAATCCGAATTTTGAGATGGAATAGGAAAATAAGACCTTGAGATTGAAATATGAAGTTTTGTACCCAATAAAGATGTTTGAGTAAAAGATTGTTAGAGAAAGCAAAAATAACAACTTATGCTAATACATCCTAGTAGGAACACGACAAAATAATGTTTGATAGCAATGGATGTAAACACGAGTGATTATATGTATGAGTTGCCAATAGTCTTAACTATTGAAGATATGCTTAAAGTTTATATTTTGGAGTTCATAGAAACATAAGGTCAATGTTTAGTTTTAATTGACTTTAAGCATAACAATCAATATCACAGGGATATTATTAGAATATCATATAAGGTGTTATACGAAAAAAAAAGTCAACCGCCTTTATATTTGGATAAATAAGGCCTAAAAAATAGTTTAAGGCTAAAAGTAGGAGATGATGATGATAAGTGAAATTGATGTGTATTATAAATTAACGAACTCAAGAAAGATAAATGAATTAGGTGGAGCAACACCGAAGATTTGGAATAAAGTGAGATAGACATATGAGTTAAGTGTATTAACAATAAAGAGATGTGAATTATCAAGCAAAAGATGAATTGTTTACGAGAGTATCACTTTGCCAAGATGTACTCAGGTTGGACAAAAAAAAAGTATAAGCTGATCCTGACATAAATTGGTCCACATGAAATTCTTGCAAGACTAGAACCATTAACATTTGAGTTTGTAACGCCAATAAAGATGTCTTAAAGACATAAAGTGTGATATGTGAGTATGCCAGGAAATATTGATATGATCTGACTAAGATGTACTATCAGCACAGGAATGAAAACTTGGGTAATCTGAAATATATTGAGGAAATAGATAAGACAGTGTGATATCTGCATAAGTAACTGGAAAACAGATTTATTCCATTGACTATAGTCAAGTGGAAGAAATTATTTGAGTGATAGTGCTAAATGAGAAATGATAAAGCATATGATGAAAACATACCCCTACCAGTTTGATCAATTAAATAAGAATTTTGAGGACGAATTTTCTTTAAGGAGGAGAGAATTGTAACATCTAGTTACCCATGATAAGGCTTGAATAGTGAACAAGAGAAATTACCGAGGAATTAAAACGTACAATTCATGTTTAAGCTAAACATGACATGCACATTTTTGCACGTTAAAATGATTGTACATGTATTTATTGACATTTTTTGGATATAATTGTGTTAGTAATGCGACTAAAATATGAATTGTGGATTATGTGTGACAAAACTTTAATTGGAGACTATAAGTATTATTTCAAAATTTTTGGTGAATTTTTGGACTAGGAACAATAGTGAAATATGGACCAATTATAGTGTGACAAGTGGACTGATTAAATATTGACAAATGACTCATATGCATGGTGACATATGGAGAGGTGTGATACCTACACGTGGATTAATGAGTTAGTGAAAAAGGTGTTACATGCAAGAGAACACGTGGTTACGTGTTTTAGATGGGAAGATTGTTTCCTGCAGCTCTCTCTCTCTCTCATTGTTCTTCATCGTGGGTAACATTAGTATCGAATTTTCTTTTGGTTTACCAAACACTGAACATCAGCTGTTATTTTTGTGTTATTGATTCACTCTCACTGCTGGGAAGTATTACTTAATCAAGTAAGTAACTCTAATGATATTTTACTATGTAAATATATAAATGTATAAGGAGTTTAAAAAGTGTGGTTTTGGTGATGAATAAACTAGATGATGGATTTGTGAAATAGGAATTGTTCAAAAAATGTATGAAATAGATTCTGGTTTGAGATTTGTGAAAGTTTACGTAAATTGATGTAGAAATATATGTACACTGTTTTGATTTTGAGAAATACGAATATGGTTATAAGTTGATGTATTGTTCATGCAGGACTATGTGAAGTGTTAATAGAAATGAATTTGAATGAGTTCAGAACTAAGGGAAAAGTTTAAGGTGATGCAGTGATATGGGACAAACATTTAAATGCAAAGGTTATGATGAAATGAAGTTTTGATGAAAGATAGAAAAGTGCAGAAAAATGGGAAAGTACAGTATATATATATATGTATATATATATATATATATATGAGGTTTTGGATTTTTGGTGTTTGAATGGTAGGTTTGAATCTAAATTTTTTAGTGATTGAATTGGGTATAGAAATGCATAATAGATGTTTTAGAAGTGAGAACAAATGAAAAAAAATGGAAGGAGAACAAATGAAAAAAAAATCGCGACTTCATTGAGGAAGGTTGCGAGTCACAATCAAGCTTTAGCATGATCATGACATCGCTGAAGAAGATCGAAGCACAATCGCGACCTACTAGCGCACGATCGCGACTTCCTACTTTTTTCCAAATAGTTTGTGTCGGGCCCCGACCCGGAGACCGGACCCCAACTATTGGATCCCGTTACCCAACCTGCATATAACTTACTATAGATGTTGGATCCGAGACCCAATTGTCCCGGGAGGTGGTCCCTGGTGGAGCTCATTCCCGAGACACTTGCCTTGCTAAGACCCTAACTTGACACACTCTATTTGACTCACTTTGGTGGTGAGCATACACTGACTAAGGCCTGGACCCTGACTGCTCTCGACAATCCCCAAAATAACACTCTTATCTATGGATCTGCAGAACAAGTCGACTTGTTTGATAAACAAGTCGACTTATCGAGACAAACAACTCGACTTATAACCAACAAGTCGACTTATCGAGACAAACAACTCGACTTATAACCTACAAGTCGACTTATCGAGACAAACAAGTCGACTTGTCTAACTGATAAGTCGACTTATTATTCAAAAGCTTCACAAGTCGACTTATGGGTCCAATAACTCGACTTATATCTATTCTGAACTCAAACCTAACCTCTACACTCTCTCTTGGCTTATTCCAAACACCATAAACACTTCAAACCTCTCAACTCATCCACTCCACTCTCAACATGCTATAATCTCACTTAAACTTACATCATTCATCTACTCACATGAATTCCAAAGCAATTTCATACAACTTTGGAAACTATGCTTAAACATGATAGTAAATGGCTTTGGGAGATCATGATAAATCATAATTCATGCATTTCATTTATATCAAAACAATGTTCTTACAATGTTTTAGTAGGCATTTCAAGCCTATTACAATTCAAATCAAAATACATCATTTTCTCAAATGCAACCTAAAGCATTGATTACAAAACATGAAATACATGGGCAAAACACTAAGATCTTGGGTATGCCTTGAGCTCATTCTTCGAGATCCAGATCTTCACCTGGAGATGGGACGGGAAGTGGGGGGTGAGCTTTCACTCGTGGGTAACACGTTTATATTTATACTACTAAGCTAAATCTATTCATTACTCATACTGTTTGCAATATTCTCATTAACAAATCTTACAACTTGCATTTCACAAATTCATCAAGCTAACAACAAAATTTCATGATTCATGCATTCATCATTCTTGCTAACATATGCTAACACATAATCACAAAGTGATGGTTTGAAAAGTCCACGGGTTTCGATGAGCTACACAAGTGTAGTCGTATCTTTGAGAGTCCAAAAGGAACATCTATATGCATGATCAGGCGGTAGGGCGAAGGCTTTCTTGGTCTACGTGCACGTGACTCTGTTGGTGGACTTAACTAACCCACATAACACTGAATTTCATGCATAAAACTGGACTTGTCTTGTCCATCGGTGATTTTTCGAAATGGATTTTCATGCATCCATAAAGCTGATTTTCTTGAAAATGCTACATTTCATGCTTAGCTCACATTTCATGATTCTCATTCATGCTCATTCAATTCATGGCAATTTCAAGCAATAACAAGGCAATGACATATACTATTAAAATGCTCATTTAATGGCAATCATACACCATTTACATACATAATTAAGGCACAATCAATGCTTATCTCAAATAGTCACAAATCATTAAATTCATTAGTTAAAGTAGCATTCAACACTTACTAGCATAAAGATAAAAATGAAACCCACCTTATATCCTTGCTTAAACTTGCCTAAGGAAGCTCCTCTTCTTGTTCTCCTCTTCTTTCTTGTCCTCCTTCGTTCATGGCAAGAAAAGAACCTCACATCATTTAGGGTTTCTAAAATTGAAAACCTAATGAACCTTAATCATGAAATCAACCCTAGAATCACTAAACCCACTTCATTTCTAAGCTTTCCAAACCATAATACCAACAAAAGCTTAACCTTGAAAACATAACTTACCTTGAATCTTGACTAAACCAAAGGGTTTCTTAGCTTAATGTGTAGCTTGAACCTTCCTCCACACTTTTTCTTCTTGCACTTTCTTCAAAAACCCACTTGAATCTCTTGGAAAAATCACAAACTTTCTTCTTTCTTCTTCTCTTCTCCACTTTGCCGTAACTCTCCTCTCTCCTTTCTCTAATTTTCGTTCCTCTCCTCTTCTCTTCTACTAACCTACTTCTTTTCTTCTTCTTTTAAACTCCTACTCACTTAAGCCCATAAGACCTAAGCCCACTCCTTTCCCTTCCTTCCTTTCCTTTCTTATTTCCTTATACTACTTTCATTTAACTTAAGCCCAAGTTCACTTCTTCTAAATCCCTTTCTTCCTACATCAATTTCTCTTTAACTTACTCAAGCCCATTTGTTCTTTTAAGGCCCAACTTATTCCTCTTTTCTTTTCCTACTTCATTCAAGCCCAACTAACACATTTAATTCCATTAATTCTTAACCTAACTACCAACCAACATATTAAATTTCATTTATTCACCACCTATCTCATTTATGTTACTACATGCTAATTAATGCCATATGCTATCATATTTAATTCATGCTAACTCAATTTCTTAATTAGTCTAATCATGCTTAATTAATTAAATAAATAAATAAATAAAAATAAAATCTCGGGGCTAATATTTCTCCCCCCCTTAAGAAATTTCATCCTCGAAATTCTTACATGACTCATTGAAGAGGTGTGGATACTTCTCCTTCATTGCATCCAATGGTTCCCACGTCGCCTCTTCAACTGCATGGTTCCTCCATAGGACTTTAACCAATTGAGCAGTCTTGTTTCGAGGACCTTCTCTTTGCTATCCGAATTTCTCTGGCATCTCCTCATAGTTCAAATCATCACTCAATTTGAACCTCTCGAGGTGCGAATAATGTGAGAAGGATCGATCATACCTCCTCAACATGGAAATATGAAATACATCATGGATCGAGATAATTTCGAGGCAATGCCAACCGGTAAGCTAACGACCGATCCTCTCTAGAATCTCATATGGACCTACATAACGAGGACTCAACTTGCCTTTCTTACCAAACCTCATAACCCCTTTCCATGGAGAGGTCTTAAGGAACACTTTGTCACCCATGCATACTCCATTTCTTTTACGTGAGCATCTGATAACTTTTCATTACATCTATGTTGCCTTAAGTCGCCGCTAATCAAATCAATCTTATCCACCGTCATCCGAACCAATTCGGGTCCTACTAGCTTCCTCTCACCTTCTTCATCCAAACATATCGGAGTTCTACACCTCCTGCCATATAGGGCTTCATAAGGAGCCATCTGAATGCTTGAATGGTACGAATTGTTATAGGCAAATTCGACCAACGACAAATGTTCATCCCATGCTCCTTTGAAGTCCATAACACATGCTCTGAGCATGCCCTCTAAGGTCTGAATGGTCCTCTCAGACTGACCATCCGTCTGGGATGAAATGTTGTACTAAAACTCAACTTAGTCCCTAGGGCTTCCTGCAAACTACTCCAGAATCTCGATGTAAATCGAGGATCCCTGTCGGATATTATAGAATCTGGAACTCCATGCAACCTCACTACTTCATCAATATACTTCCTGGCTAAGACCTGCAATGAATACATGCGCTAATTGCAAGAAAATGGGTGACTTGGTCAATCGGTCTACAATGACCCATATAGCATCATGCTTCCTAAGATCTGGGTAAACCCATGGAAAATCCATCGTAATCCTTTGCCACTTCCATTCAGAATGGACAATGGCTGCAACATACTGAAGGTGCACGGTGTTCACCTTGACTTGCGACACACTAGACATCCGCTCACGTATTCACTACATCCCTCTTCATACCTTTCCACGTAAATGTTCCTTCAGATCTCTGTACATCCTGGTGCTGCCTAGGTGCATGGAATAAGGCGCATTGTGTGCCTCATCTATAATCTCATCCTTAACTGCTTTATCATTCGGAATACATAACCTGTTTCCAACTACCATTAGCCCATCATCCCTTACTTGCACTTCTGTCTGCTTACCATGTTGAATTTTATCTCTCGACTTATTTAATTAGTATCCCTCCTGCAGCTCCTTGACCGTCTCCCAAGGATAGGTCTCACCACAATTGAGCAAGAATACAACTTTGGTGATCTCGCTTCAAGTCGATCTTCAACTTGGCCATTGCTCCAAAAGAGGCAAGTAAACTGCCTGAACATAAGCTAAGGATGACTTCCTACTCAAAGCATCTACTACTACATTTGCCTTGCCTGGATGGTACTCTATCATCAGATCATAGTCCTTGAGCAACTCCAACCATCGTCTACGCCTTAAATTTAACTCTTTCGACTCATAATGTACTTAAGGCTTTTGTGGTCCGTGAAAACCCTTATACGAACCCTATACGATAGTGTCTCCATATCTTTAGGGCAAAAATCACTGCTGCCAATTCCGGATCATGAGTCGGATAATTCAACTCATATGGCTTGGTGTCAGTGAAGCATAGGCTATCACCTGTCATTTTGCATTAACACACAACTCAAGCCCTTTCTCGAGGCATCCTTTGTAATCTGCATACCCCTCGATCTCCATTGGGCAAAATTAAAATGGGAGCACTAGTTAACGCCGCTTAAGCTCCTCAAAACTCTGCTGGCAATTCTCATTCCAAATAAGCTGCTGATTCTTAGTAATAACTTAGTCATCGGTAGCCTATCATGGAGAATCCTCCACGAACCTCCTGTAATAACTTTGCGGACCTAGAAAACTCCGTACCTCTTTTATCGTCTTAGGCTCTCGCCAATTTACCATCGCTTCTACTTTCCTCGGATCAACATGAATCCTCTGCTGAAAATCACATGTCTAGGAAAACTACTTCACGCGCCTGAATTCACACTTCTGAATTTGGCATCTGACTCTGCTCTCGCAATCTACGCAATACTATCCCGAGATCCGCTCATGCTCCCCTTCTTCCTTGGAATAAACCAGAATGTCATCAATGAACACTATGACAAACTGATCTAAGAACTCCTGAAAAAACCTATTCATAAGGTCCATGAATGCAGCTGGAGCATTGATCAGTCCGAATGGCATGACCCTAAACTCATAGTGCCGTGAACGGGTCTGAAGTCGTCTTGTTAACATCGGACTTCGATTCGAGTTGATGATAACTCGATCCGAGGTCGATCTTCAAAAGACCCTTGCTCCTGCGGTGATCAAACAGATCATCTATCCTAGGTAAAGGATATTTGTTCTTAACTGTCACCTTGTTAAGCTTCCTGTAATCTATACACATGCGCCATGTCCCATCCTTCTTCTTAACAAATAGAACTGGCGCTCCCCAAGGTGATGAACTTGGCACGATAAACCGCTTCTAATGACTCCTCTAATCGCTCCTTAAGCTCCCTTAACTCAGCTGGAGCCATCCTGTATGGTGGCATCAAGATTGGCACGGTTTCAGGAATCAAGTCAATTTTGAACTCAATTTCTCTCACCGGCGGCAACCCCGGTAACTCGTCTGGGAACACATCTGAAAACTCCCTGACAACCGGATAATCTTCTAGTCTGCCCACATTTTCCTCTGGATCTACCACATGTGCCAAGAAGGCCTCACACCCCTGGTTCATCATAATTGTCACCAACAAGGTGAAATAATCCTCGTATTTGGCTTTTTCATCCCCTTGAAAATTACTTTCCGACCATCTCCCAGATCAAATTCTACTTCTTTGAGGCTACAGTCTAGCTTGGCCTTATACTTCTCCATGACATCCATCCCCAATATAACATCCAATCCCTGAAGGTCTAGAGGTAGTAAGTCTACTACCAATCTAGTACCACTGATGCTGAGCTCACAATTCTTATACATCACACTGATCACTACTTTACTCCCCAAAGGAGTACTAACAACCAGAAAATTGTCCATAATCTCAGGACATACAACATGCATATTCATACTTGAGGAAACAAAAGAATGTGTGGAACCCGTATCAATCAAAACATAAACTGCAGAATTGAACAACTGAGCCATACCAGTCACAACTTCAGAGGCATTGCAACTTCCCTCTGGTCATGGCAAATACTCTGGCTGGTGCACGACCACATGCTCTTGGCCTCCCTACAGATTAGCCCTCGATTGCTCAGAACTACCTACTTGGTGGTGGCTGGTTCCCCTTGTCTCCGCGTCTGCGTCGAGCTTGAACTTGGGAACCCTCCTGTCTCGACCTCTGGGGACAATCTCTCATCATATGCCCTTCTCCACACTGGAAGCAACCACCAAACCCTTTAAGACACCTCCTAGATGAAACTTCCCGACCGATCACACTGGGATGCTTGCCTTCCATGACTTTCTGAGCCTCTCACATTAGAGACACATTCGAAATTTCCTGATCTGCGACTCTTGGCGGGACCACTCTTGCCCATGCCACTGAGTATGATGGGTTCGGTGCTCCTCTCAGTCTTTGGAGCACTCCTCCCTTCTGGATGACTGTTCTCTGTTCTTCCTTTTCCGCTCACTTGATTTTAATATTCTCCGCTTCTCGATGCAGCGCCGCATCCACTAACTGTTGGTAATCACAGGTTGTGAATCGGGACTTTCTCCCGATTCCCAGTGAAGACCTCCCTCAAACTTCGGCACTTGTCTTCCTCTGTTGCCAATGTTAGGCTGCATAACGAGAAAGTGTGAACTTCAGCTCATACTCGCCACACTCATGTCCCTCTGCATCGATTTAGAAACTCTCTAGCCTTCTCCGCACATAAACCCCGAGAGATACTTTTCCTAACACTTCCACAAAATCCTCCATGTCAACACCGGAAGGAACAACTCGTTGTGGGGCACCGATTCCCACCAATGCAATGCATCTCTCAGTGTGATCGATCAGATAATCCGACTTCTCTTCATCCGAGCACTTCATCATTTGGGACCCTCTCGGTCCTCCTCAACCACGCTTCGCCTCTTGGGTTTGTAGTCCATTGAAATCAACAACCCCATACTTAGGAGCTTGTCATCGCCCTCCGATCTCTGGAGTTGCTTTGAGCTGCCTTCCTCGCCCATAGCATACGCGAAAGGCGAAGGCTGAAAGAATTGTGGGTCTCTTGGGTTTGGCATAGGAGGAGGTGGAGAGGCACCTCATCCGCACACTTGGTACCTCGGAATCTATAATGAGGATGGTCCTCGCATCACAGGGAATGTGGGATTCATCCGTACTTCCTCTCTGAGAGCCAGGTCGAGATTGAGCTCCTCGAGTTCTTCTTCAAGGCGGCATATTACTCCTTTAATGAAAACCATTTAAAAATCTTTAGTTCATGCTGGTAAGACAAGTTCAAATCATGCAAAGCCGTTCAAAAAAGCTAATACATGTACTGGATTTAAAACAATGCATGTGGTTCATGTAACATGATGCATCTTGACTCTACCATGAGGTTACCCACTAGGGTTCCTAGGACACCATAAACCTAAGGTCGCTCGATACCACGGATGTCGGGCCCCAGGCAGGAGACCGGACCCCAACCTGTTGGATCCCGTTACCCAACCTGCATATAACTTACTATAGATGTTGGATCCGAGACCCAACTATCCCGGGAGGTGGTCCCTGGTAGAGCTCATTCCCGAGACACTTGCCTTGCTAAGACCCTAACTTGACACACTCTATTTGACTCACTTTGGTGGTGAGCATACACTGACTAAGGCCTGGACCCTGACTGCTCTTGACAATCCCCAAAATAACACTCTTATCTATGGATCTGCAGAACAAGTCGACTTGTCTGATAAACAAGTCGACTTATCGAGACAAACAACTCGACTTATAATCAACAAGTTGACTTATCGAGGCAAACAACTCGACTTATAACCTACAAGTCGACTTATCGAGACAAACAAGTCGACTTGTCTAACTGACAAGTCGACTTATTATTCAAAAGCTTGACAAGTCGATTTATGGGTCCAATAACTCGACTTATATCTATTCTGAACTCAAAACCTAACCCTCTACACTCTCTCTTGGCTTATTCCAAACACCATAAACACTTCTAAACCTCTCAACTCATCCACTCCACTCTCAACATGCTATAATCTCACTTAAACTTACATCATTCATCTACTCACATGAATTCCAAAGCAATTTCATACAACTTTGGAAACTATGCTTAAACATGATAGTAAATGGCTTTGGGAGATCATGATAAATCATAATTCATGCATTTCATTTATATCAAAACAATGTTCTTACAATGCTTTAGTAGGCATTTCAAGCCTATTACAATTCAAATCAAAATACATCTGCTTTCTCAAAATGCAACCTAAAGCATTGATTACAAAACATGAAATACATGGGCAAAACACTAAGATCTTGGAGTATGCCTTGAGCTCATTCTTGAGATCCAGATCTTCACACCGAGATGGGACGGGAAGTGGGGTGAGCTTTAAACGTGGGTAACACGCTTATATTTATACTACTAAGCTAAATCTATTCATTACTCATACTGCTTGCAATATTCTCATTAACAAATCTTACAACTTGCATTTCACAAATTCATCAAGCTAACAACAAAATTTCATGATTCATGCATTCATCATTCTTGCTAACATATGCTAACACATAATCACAAAGTCGATGGTTTGAAAAGTCCACGGGTTTCGATGAGCTACACAAGTGTAGTCGTATCTTTGAGGAGTCCAAAAGGAACATCCTATGCCACGGTTGGGCAGCAGGCGAAGGCTTTCTTGGTCTACGTGCACGTGACTCATTGGTGGACTTAACTAACCCACATAACACTGAATTTCATGCATAAAACTGGACTTGTCTTGTCCATCGACGATTTTACGGAAATGGATTTTCATGCATCCATAAAGCTGATTTTCTTGAAAATGCTACATTTCATGCTTAGCTCACATTTCATGATTCTCATTCATGCTCATTCAATTCATGGCAATTTCAAGCAATAACAAGGCAATGACATATACTATTAAAATGCTCATTTAATGACAATCATACACCATTTACATACATAATTAAGGCACAATCAATGCTTATCTCAAATAGTCACAAATCATTAAATTCATTAGTTAAAGTAGCATTCAACACTTACTAGCATAAAGATAAAATGAAACCCACCTTATATCCTTGCTTAAACTTGCCTAAGGAAGCTCCTCTTCTTGTTCTCCTCTTCTTTCTTGTCCTCCTTCGCTCATGGCAAGAAAAGAACCTCACATCATTTAGGGTTTCTAAAATTGAAAACTTAATGAACCTTAATCATGAAATCAACCTAGAATCACTAAACCCACTTCATTTCTAAGCTTTCCAAACCATAATACCAACAAAAGCTTAACCTTGAAAACATAACTTACCTTGAATCTTGACTAAACCAAAGGGTTTCTTAGCTTAATGTGTAGCTTGAACCTTCCTCCACACTTTTTTCTTCTTGCACTTTCTTCAAAACCCACTTGAATCTCTTGGAAAATCACAAACTTTCTTCTTTCTTCTTCTCTTCTCCACTTTGCAGTAACTCTCCTCTCTCCTTTCTCTAATTTTCGTTCCTCTCCTCTTCTCTTCTACTAACCTACTTCTTTTCTTCTTCTTTTAAACTCCTACTCACTTAAGCCCATAAGACCTAAGCCCACTCCTTTCCCTTCCTTCCTTTCCTTTCTTATTTCCTTATACTACTTTCATTTAACTTAAGCCCAAGTTCACTTCTTCTAAATCCCTTTCTTCCTACATCAATTTCTCTTTAACTTACTCAAGCCCATTTGTTCTTTTAAGGCCCAACTTATTCCTCTTTTCTTTTCCTACTTCATTCAAGCCCAACTAACACATTTAATTCCATTAATTCTTAACCTAACTACCAACCAACATATTAAATTTCATTTATTCACCACCTATCTCATTTATGTTACCACATGCTAATTAATGCCATATGCTATTTAATGCTATCATATTTAATTCATGCTAACTCAATTTCTTAATTAGTCTAATCATGCTTAAATAAATAAATAAATAAATAAATCTCGGGGCTAATAGTTTGTTTCTAAACATACTTCGTTATTTTGTTATAGCTTCTTCACTCGATGTTCAAATGACTTGATTCTTGAACCAATAGATTCATATGACATTGATCTTCATCTCTACCAAAAAAAATAGCCATCTGAAATAGATTGATTTATGAATTTAAGATGAAAATATTGACTGTGTTGAAGTATGATAACTAGAATGATTTTATTGAACATATTTCAGTATTTTGATTTGTAGGTTTCCAAATGGCATGATTCTTAATTCAAATTGAACTAGAGACATAAAGCTACACATTGTTTGAAGAGATTGAATTTTAATTTTGTCATTAAGAATTGCAAAATCTGAATTAAAGTTGAATATAGAGTACATTTATGTTTTAAGAACAATCCAAAGTAAATTGAGTATAACTTTGGAAATACTGAATCAAATTGAAAGATCTTTGTATCATTAGAAAGTTAAGAAATTGGAGAACAATTGTTTGTAAGAAAGTTGTTGGGCCTAGGTCCTGAATTCCCTATCCCGAGGTGGCCCCTCGGCCTCTCGCCACGGTGATCACCTAAGGGCTGCGCCGCGGCGAGATCCCCGAATTTTGGACCTGTCCCCAACATCTATACAAATTCATACAACACATACATTCTCATTATTATCCATACATGCTATTACCTACACAATCTTTCTAGCTATGAGATAATCACCCCAATTACAAAAGACATCATGTCATTTCAATCCGAAGAAATTAAACAAGCATTCTCAATATGACACATTACATATTAAAGTGTAAATCCAAAATACAATACATGAGAATGCCCAATGATGTTATGTTTAGTGGGCTAACCAAAAATACTAACTTAATGCAATGATCTTTAACTATTGCGGAGTTCTTCGATGCCTGGGAAGGATCAACTGATGTCTTGAGTTGCACCTGAGGAGTGAAAAGTAATGGGTTGAGCTACACAGCTCAGTGGCTAATATAATTATAGCCATCAGTAACTAGCACAAATTCAGGCATATGAATGTATATATATATACATACAACATTTCTAGCACTCACATACTAACCAAGCAATTTACGCATTCAGCATAATTAGTTTAACTCACAAAACATGTCAGAGTATGCTTCATAGTGAACAGATCAAGTATGCAATGCACATCACACGGCTCGAGGGTTCCATGGAAACAAAAGGGAGAAACCGAAGTTTACACCCTGAACAAAATGAGTCCATTCGGAGCTCATATGCCACAAGCGGCAATCGGGAGAAGGCTCTTGTCAACGTGCACGTTGACGAACGAAATGGTTCCACTCTCACCCAAACAAAAGCACATAATCATGCTCAGAATCATTTTATCAGATGATATGCTTTCAAGCTTTCATTTATTCAAAATGCCATGACCGAAGTCGAGGCATAACATGCTCAGAATCAAGATTTACTTCTATCTATTCTCATGCTTCTTACAAGTCATTCAAATCTTATAACAAATCATGTTTAAACAATTAACCACGTATCCTATCAAACTGCCATGCATCTCATCATACATAACATATATTCACATATAGGCAAGAATTTGCCTAATCACACAATAACTATAATTACATTACCCACCTAATATCGCTTGAGAATCCAAACTCACTGCTGTCCTTCCTCTTGCGATTGGATTAGGTCGGCTTGGTTTTTTTTATAACAAACCAAGTTCCCAATCAAGCAACATTCAAAGAAAATATTCAAAAACTTGAAAATCAAAAGTAAAAGCACTAAGAGTCTACATCCGACTTCCAACCCAATCTTTGAATCTTAGAGGCAAATTCCAAACTTCCTTTCTTCATAAACTTGTAACTCACTGCTTCTAGTTCACAACGAGTCCAAAATCACCTCATTTGGACATCTACAGCCCAAGTTACAACCAAAATACCAAAGTACTTCTTCGCTGGAAATAGGAGCTCATCGCGAAGAACGACGAACACGCCCCTCGCACACCGCAACGAAGACCTGTTACTCGCCGCGATGTGCACAAATTCGCACGTCGCGATGTGCATACCTTCCTCGCACGTCACGACGTGCTCATGACGTCGTGACATGCTCATGAGCACGTCGCGACGTGCAGGTCTGGAGAACGTCTCCAAACCCAATTTTTCCAGCATTTTCCCACTTCAATCCTTCCCTTAAGCAAATGCAACACACCTAAACCTTGATTCAAGTCTTATACTACATTTCTAACCCATTAACACCTTAAAAAAAGTCACATAATTCTCAACCCAAAAAATCTATCCATTTTTGCCTTTAAAACCTAAACCACCGATTCTAACATATGCAAAACAATTTTAATCTAATCTCAACAAGGTTAAAAAGAAGCTAACTTACCAGAACTTGTCCCGAATCCGTCGAAAACTCTAAGGATCGAAAACCCAAATTTTCTCTTCTCTTCTTCCTCACCTACGGCACCTCTCTTCCTCTCTTCTTCTTTTTCTCTTCTTTTCCTCTCTTCTCCTTCTAATTTCTTTTCTTTCCTCTAAGTCTAAATGGGTAGGAAAAGACCAAAACACCCCTCCTAGCAAAGCTTTAGCCTATCCAACTCAAGTGATCTTCCCAAAATGCCCTCATATACTTTTACCCTTTAATCCCTATTTAAATCACATTAAACTCAAAGAAACCTCAATTATCCACTAATACTCCCAATTTAATCGACCTAAGACATAATCACACAATTAACACAATTCATGCTTAAGAACATCAATTAGAAAAATTTTGGGGCCCAATATTTCTCCCCCTCTACAAAAAAATTTCTTCCTCGAAATTATTACCTGAATCATTGAAAAGACGCGGATATTTCTCCTTCATAGCTTCCAATGGCTCCCAAGTAGCCTCCTTCACCGAATGGTTCCTCCACAGGACTTTCACTAGCTGAACCGTTTTGTTCCTGAGGACCTTGTCCTTTGTATCCAAAATCTGCACTTGAAGCTCCTCATAGCTCAAATCATCCCTCAGTTGAACGTCACTAGTCTGAATGATATGAGAAGGATCCGATCGATATGTCCACAACATGGAAACATGAAACACATCATGAATCTGAGACAATTTCGGAGGTAACGCCAACCTGTAGGCGAGTAGTCCAATCCTCTCAAGAATTTCATAAGGACCCACATACCTCGGGCTCAACTTGCCCTTCTTGCCAAACCTCATTACTCCTTTCCAAGGAGACGTCTTAAGAAACACTTTCTCCCCGACTTCAAACTCCATCTCCTTTCGGTGTGCTTCAATGTAGCTCTTCATTCTATCTTGTGCTGCCTTAAGTCGCTGCTTAACCATATTGACTTTATCAACTGTCGTCTGAATCAATTCTGGTCCTACCAGTTTCCTCTCTCCTTCTTCATCCCAACAGATCGGAGTTCTACATCTCCTCCCATACAATGCCTCATATGGAGCCATCTGAATGCTCGAATGGTACGAATTATTATAAGCAAATTCGACCAATGGCAAATGCTCATCCTAAGCTCCTCTGAAATCCATCACACATGCCCTGAGCATTCCCTCAAGTGTCCGAATGGTCCTCTCAGATTGACCATCCGTCTGACGGTGAAAAGCCGTACTAAAATTCAGCTTAGTCCCTAAAGCTTCCTGCAAACTTCCCCAAAATCTTGAAGTAAACCGAGGATCCCTATCCGAAACTATGGAATCCGAAATCCCATGCAATCTCACTGTCTCATCAATGTACTTCTTTGCTAGCAAGTGCAAAGAATCAGTCTGTTTAATCGCCAAAAAGTGAGCTAACTTCGTCAACCGATCCACAATAACCCAAATGACATTATGCCTCCTACTAGTCTTAGGCAAACCCATCAGAAAATCCATGGTCACCCTTTGCCACTTCCATTCTGGGATGGACAATGGCCTCAACTTGCCTGAAGATGCCTGGTGCTCAGCCTTAACTTGCTGACACACTAGACACTTACTTACATACTCTGCTACGTCCCTCTTCATACCTTTCCACCAAAAATGCTCTCTCAAATCCCTGTACATCCTGGTGCTACCTGGGTGCATGGAATAAGGCGCATTGTGTGCCTCATCCAAAATCTCATCCTTTATTTCCTGCACAACTGGGATATAAAGCCTATTCCCCACTGTCATAAGTCCATCATCTCTCACCTCTACTTCAGAAATCTTACCATTCTGAATTTCCTCTTGGAGTTTGCTTAAATCTGCATCTTGAGCCTGCAACTCTCTAACTTTCTCCCTGAGTATCGGTCTCACTCGGAAGTTAGCTAGAAGACATTCCGACTCCTCCTACTTCAAGTTTATCTTAAGCTTGGCCATCTCTTCCAATAAAGGCAAGTAAACTGTCCGAACATGAGCAATCGAAGACTGTCTACTTAAAGCATCCGCCACTACATTGGCCTTGCCCGGATGATACTCAATCAGCAAGTCATAATCCTTAAGCAACTCAATCCACCTTCGTTGTCTCAAATTCAATTCCTTTTAGCTCAGCAAGTACTTGAGACTCTTATGATCGGTAAAGATCCTCGTCTGAACTCCATATAGATAATGCCTCCAAATTTTCAAGGCAAAGATCACTGCTGCCAATTCCAAATCGTGTGTCGGATAGTTCAACTCATATGGGTTCAATTACCTTAAAGCATAAGCTATCACCCTGTCTCCCTGCATCAATACACAACTAAGACCCTTTCTCAAAGCATCACTATACTCAGTATAGCCCCCATCTCCAGAAGGCAGAATCAAAATCGGAGCACTTGTCAATCTGTGCTTGAGCTCCTCAAAACTCATCTGGCATTCATCACTCCAGATAAACTTCTAATTCTTCTTCAGTAACTTAGTCATCGGAGCAGATATCATGGAGAATCCCTCCACAAATCTCCTGTAGTAACCTGCCAAATCCAGAAAACTCCTCACCTCTGCTACATTCTTCGGGGCTTCCCAATTCACCACAGCTTCTATTTTCTTTGGATCCACATGCACTCCTTGTTTTGAAATTACATGTCCAAGAAATGCAACTTCTCTCAGCCAAAATTCGCATTTATCGAATTTGACATACAACTCGTTTCTCCTCAATGTCTCTAAAGAAATCCTCAAATGCTCTTCATGCTCCTCATCACTCTTGGAATAGACCAATATATCATCAATAAAGACAATGATAAATTGGTCCAAGAATGGCTTAAAGACTCGATTTATCAAGTCCATAAAGGCTGCAGGGGCATTCGTCAATCCGAAGGGCATAACCAAAAACTCAAAATGCTCATACCGTGTTCTGAAAGCAGTCTTTGGCACATCCAACTCCTTTATCCTCAGCTGATGATAACCCGATCTCAAGTCTATCTTGGAGAAGACTTTCGCCCCTTGCAATTGATCAAACAGATCATCTATGCATCGAAGCGGATATCGGTTCTTCACTGTGACCTGATTCAGCTTCCGGTAATCCACACACATCCTCAACCATCCATCTTTCTTCTTCACAAAAAGAACCAGAGCTCCCCAAGGTGATGAGCTCGGCCTTATGTACCTTTTCTCCAACAACTCCTCCAATTGCTCCTTAAGCTCCTTCAATTCTGCCGGAGCCATCCGGTAAGGCAGAATTGAAATCAGTGTCGAACCTGAAAGAAGCTCAATGGAAAACTCAATTTTCCTAGGCGGCGGTAGTCCTGAAAATTCCTTGGAAAAAAAATCCGAGAATTCTCTGACTACTGGAATATCCTCTAACTTCCCTCTATCTGCTCTTGAGTCTACCACATAGGCAAAAAATGCCTCACATCCCTTCCTCATCATCTTTTCTGCTGTCAAAGCTGAAACAATTCTGGGCGGACTCGCTTTTCTGTCCCCTGAAAATACCACTCTTCTGCTGTCTTCTGCTTACAATCCAGCCGGGCATTGTACCTCTCCAACGTTTTCATACCCAAAATCACATCCAATCCTCCCATCTTCAGTGGCATTAAGTCCACCACTAGAAGTTCACCACCAATACATAGCTCACAGCCTCTATACACTTGACTAACAAGAATATATTGACCGATTGGAGTACTCACTATCAGCAGAGTATCCAGTGGGCTCAAATAGCTACCACACACAGTTCTACTCGAAGAAACAAACGAATGAGTAGAACCCGGATCAATCAAAGCAATCACATCATTAGAAAAGAGTCTAACCATACCAGTGACAACATCTGGAGCGGTCTCTGCATCCTCCCGAGTTATTGCAAACACCCAGCCGGTGCCTGCCCCCTGAGTCTCCCTGGAATGTTTACCCTCTTGGCTGCATCAGAACTGCCTACTTCTGTAGAAGTCTTATGTTCCACAGTCTCTGTTCTCCTAGAAGCTTGCATCTGTGATTCCTCTCTTCTGGACGGCTTGGGACACTCTCTAGCCAAGTGCCCTTTCTGTCCATAATTGAAGCATGCTCTTGTTAATCTGTAACATTCTCCTCCATGAAAACTGCCACAATGCTCACACTTAGGGACGGATGACCTGTCCCCATCTCCCTTTTTGTTGTCTCCCGCCGTAGAGGCTTGATGAGAATAAGCAGGAGCCATCATCTGTCTATACCTACTTGCACCACTGCTCCTCTCCTCAGACTGAATAGGGAAGCTCCTAGTACTCCTATCTGGCATAGGGGTACTAGTACTACCTCCCTTCTTAAACTGTTCTCTTCCTTTTCTCTTTTTGTTCACAACACTCTTGATATTCTCTATGTTTTCAACCCTCAGTGCCGCTTCAATCAACTGCTGAAAATCATAAAAATTCTGCACCACTACCTTCTCTCTGATGACGAGATGCAAACCCGATTCAAACCTACGGCACTTAGCCACCTCACTCAACATCAACTCCGAAGCATACCTCGCCAACTGAGTGAACCGACGCTCATACTCACTCACTGACATCTCCCTCTGGGTGAGGCTTAAAAACTCCCTTTGCTTTTACTGAATGTACACCTCAGACAAATATTTCTTCTTATAAGCAACTAAGAAGTCCTTCCATGCCAACCCTACTGGTCTCATCTGACTCTCTGGCACAGTCTCCCACTAATGCAGAGCATCTCCCTGAAGCAAGCTTGCAGCATACACAACTCTCTCATCATCCTCACACTCCATCTGATCTAGCACTCTCTCAGTCTTTCTCAACCAAGTCTCAGCTTCTTCTGGATCTGTTGTCCCATAGAAGTCGACTGCTCCATACTTCCGCAACTTGTCGAACCGTCTCCCCTTCTTAGCTAGGGCTGAAACAGAAGGCTGCGGCATCTGACCCATAGCCTGAACAAACGCCTGAGTAAATGCCTGGAACAATCTCGGATCTAGCGGAGGCACTTGCTCCTGCATAACCGGCAACTGCTGAGTCTGCGATGGCATGGGCTCACTACCCAGCCCTATAGAAGCCTCAGCATTTCCTGGGGCTACCGACTCATCAGTCCTCTCCTCTCTAGTCGGAGAGTCAGGTGCAACAGATCCTTGCAGAACTCCTCGTGTTTTTCTACGAGGTGGCATCGTACTCCTTCAAAAACACTAAGGATTAGCTACATGGCAATCTGAATTCCTAAATGTATGCATGATATGCATGTCACTTAATGCAATCAATCAATGCAACAAATAATCATATACCAAACAATTCATCATACTATGCATTCTAAGCCGAGGATACATAACTTGGCTCTGATACCAAACATGTTAGGCTCGGGTCCCGAATTCCCTATCCTGAGGTGGCCCCTCGGCCTCTCGCCACGGCGATCACCTAAGAAAGGCTGCGCCCGGCAATGAAGGGCCCAGCTCATGGCATGAGATCCACAATTTGGACCCGTCCCTAACATCTATACAAATTCATACAACACATACATTCTCATTATTATCCATACATGCTATTACCTACACAATCTTTCTAGCTATGAGATAATCACCCCAATTATAAAAGACATCATGTCATTTCAATCTGAAGAAATTAAACAAGCATTCTCAATATGACACATTACATATTAAAGTGTAAATCCAAAATACAATACATGCGAATGCCCAATGATGTTATGCTTGGTGGGCTAATAAAAAATACTAACTTAATGCAATGATCTTTAACTATTGCGGAGTTCTTCGATGCCTGCCAAGGATCAACTGATGTCTTGAGTTGCACCTGAGGAGTGAAAAGTAATGAGTTGAGCTACACAGCTCAGTGGGTAATATAATTATAGCCATCTGTAACTAGCACAAATTCAGGCATATGAATGTATATATATATACATGCAACATTTCTAGCACTCACATACTAACCAAGCAATTTACGCATTCAGCATAATTAATTTAACTCACAAAACATGTCAGAGTATGCTTCATAGTGAACAGATCAAGTATGCAATGCACATCACACGGCTCGAGGGTTTCATGGAAACAAAAGGGAGAAACCGAAGTTTACACCCTGAACAAAATGAGTCCATTCGGAGCTCATATGCCACAAACGGGCAGCCGGGAGAAGGCTCTTGTCAACTTGCACGTGATGAACGAAATGGTTCCACTCTCACCCAAACAAAAGCACATAATCATGCTAAGAATCATTTTATTAGATGATATGCTTTCAAGCTTTCATTTATTCAAAATGTCATGACCGAATTCGAGGCATAACATGCTCATAATCAAGATTTACTTCCATCTATTCTCATGCTTCTTACAAGTCATTCAAATCTTATAACAAATCATGTTTAAACAATTAACCACGTATTCTATCAAACTGTCATGCATCTCATCATACATAACATATATTCACACATAGGCAAGAATTTTCCTAATCACACAATAACTATAATTACATTACCCACCTAATATCGCTTGAGAATCCAAACTCACTGTTGTCCTTCCTCTTGCGATTGGATTAGGTCGGCTTGGTTTTCTATAACAAACCAAGTTCCCAATCAAGCAACATTCAAAGAAAATATTCAAAAACTTGAAAATCAAAAGTAAAAGCACTAAGAGTCTACATCCGACTTCCAACCCAATCTTTAAATCTTAGAGGCAAATTCCAAACTTCCTTTCTTCATAAACTTGTAGCTCTCTGCTTCTAGTTCACAACGAGTCCAAAATCACCTCATTTGGACATCTACAGCCCAAGTTACAACCAAAATACCAAAATACTTCTTCACTGGCTCGCACACAGCGACGAAGGCCTGTTGCTCGCCGCTACGTGCACAAATTCGCACGTCGCGACATGCATACTTTCCTCGCACGTCGTGACGTGCGGGTCTGGAGAACGTTTCCGAACCCGATTTTTCTAGCATTTTCCCACTTCAATCCTTCCCTTAAGCAAATGCAACACACCTAAACCTTGATTCAAGTCTTATATTACATTTCTAACCCATTAACACCTTAAAAAGAGTCACATAATCCTCAACCCAAGAAATCTATCCATTTTTGCCTTTAAACCCTAAACCACCGATTCTAACATATGCAAAACAATTTTAATCTAATCTCAACAAGGTTAAAAAGAAGCTAACTTACCAGAACTTGTCCCGAATCCTTCGAAAACTCCAAGGATCTAAAACCCAAATTTTCTCTTCTCTTCTTCCTCACCTACGACACCTCTCTTCCTCTCTTCTTCTTTTCCTCTTCTTTTCCTCTCTTCTCCTTCTAATTTCTTTTCTTTCTTCTAAGTCTAAATGGGTAGGAAAAGACCAAAACACCCCTCATAGCAAAGCTTTAGCCTATCCAACTCAAGTGATCTTTCCAAAATGCCCTCATATACTTTTACCCTTTAATCCCTATTTAAATCACATTAAACTCAAAGAAACCTCAATTATCCACTAATACTCCCAATTTAATCGACCTAAGACATAATCACACAATTAACACAATTCATGCTTAAGAACATCAATTAGAAAAATTTTGAGGCCCAACAAAAGTATTGCCTAATTATGTCATTTACTGAATCAAAATGATGATGCAAATTGACTCGAAAGGATGTTGTTAGAAAAATATGAAGGGAGTCATTTGATATGCACGAACGTGAGTTAAGATCTCATACCCGTGATATTTAGATATGCACGGGCGTGAGTTAAGTTCTCACACCTGTGACCAAATTAATTTAGACTGCATAGCTATGACTTTTCTTGGTTATTACACACAGGTGTGCGCGATGTACACTCTTGTGACTTAGCTCTTGAACTGTAAATTATTTTTTAGGGCTTTGTGAATGATTTAGTAATTCGAATTACAATAAGATACTCAGGATTATCATTGAATATGCATTGTACATAATTTCGATATACATAGATGTGCATACGGAAATAATTATACATTTGTGAAAAAGTGTGATATTTATAAATGTGTTTTATATGATATAGAGGAGCACATTGGATGCCAGTCTAGCATAATGGAGCGTACTGTGAGTCAACCTAGATGAATTTCCTAGGATTGATTGAATTTTTATAACTTCTAATTATTAATTGATTATGACTTATTTATGAATGTCAGACTTAGGTCCGAAGATTATGAGATTCTAACTGTGTAATCTGCTATATAAATTCTCAACGAAAGTTGAATACCTGAATTAGATCTGAAGACTATGAGATTCTGTTTGTGTATCATGCTATGTAAATTCTTAACGAAAGTTGAATGTCAAATTTAGATATGATGACTGTGAGATTTTTGACTGGGCATCATATATGACTGTGATACATGGCATATTTTATATTTGGTGCATTTTATGAAATGTATGCTCAGATAAAGGCATTGTGACCAGAGTAGTCAGTATGAAAGTGCTTACGCATAGAGCTTTACTCTGTGATTTCTAATTCTACATGTGGAACTATGCTTCGTGATTCTATTCTAACTGAGCCCAATGGGCAAATATCTGTATTCGTATGTGATAGGTACTTGGTCACAACAATAATAACGAATCTGAAGTCTTATGTGCATTTGTATGTGTAAATATCTGTTCTGATTTGTAATGATTACATGATATGCCATGTTAATGTGAGTATTTGGAATATACATGTTCTAATTGAATATTTATGAAATATATGATTTGTGTATATAACCTAGGTGAAATTATCAATCATGATTTACTTATTGAGTTCGTAAAACTTATAAAAAATTGCAACGTAGCTTTTCAGGTTTAGAGGAGTTATCCAATTAGACCAATTGGAGTTCAACCACTGCAAATAAGCATAAGTTAGGGTCGGGATCAGTTTGTACTTGCATATGTCTTTAGTGATCTTGTTTTTTATTTATGTTCCGCAAGAGTTGTACAAAGTGTATGTGAATGATTTAGTAACGAAATGACATTATGATTGTAAGTGTTTTGTATCTGAAATGGGCCCAAGTGGCTGTTGAATGGAATTGTTAAAAAAATTAAGCGGGCCCAATTTGATTAATGATTTCTACATACATGTACATTTTTTGAAAAGAAATAGAAATCTTATAATGAGTTTTGACTTAATGACGATTCTAGCATGCTACCTTTATGGGGTACGTACTTGGATATCACCATAGATATCGGGTACGTGTCTTGTGAGAATGAGGTGCTACAATAGTTCTTTGATATGGTGTAGTATATTATTCGTATCTTGTGTCTTGCATTAATATATTCCTATGATGATTTTGCAACAGGATGAACAAATATGAGTAGAAATAAAATATAAGTAACTGTCAAATATGAGTAGAAATAAAATATAGGTAATTGTCATTGCTTAAGCACTTGGTATACTTGTCATGGGATGAGTGTAAAGATGTTGCTAATGAATTCAAGAAAGTTATTTATTGTTGTTTTCATAATTTAGTAGAAGTTGAAAGAGTATATTCTCAGTTGTGTTTAGAGAAAGCATTACTTTCAATGATAAAACAATTTTAATATTTTTATTGTTATATGTGATAGGTTCTTGATATTTCATTTTAATTTATATCATGATTTATATGTATATTTTAGATTCCTTATATTTATTGCCCCAATTGTAAGAACATGAAGTTACGGATATCAAGTGTTAAGCCTAACAATGATCAACACTTTTATCAATGCATTAATACAAAAGTAAGTATTCTAATTATAGTCTTTTAACGATGCACATGTTATACAAAATTTCAATCAATATTCAAATTGTAGATGTCTTGTAGGTATTTAGTATTGATAAATGAGCTGAACGTGTGTTATTGTAAAAATTTACATAAGACATCTTTTGTGTGTTGGCTAAGAGTCTTGTCTGCAAGATGCACTATTGCTCGCATCAAGTAAGCATATATAGGTTCCATGTGATTACATATCTTAGGCATTTGATGTACCTATCTTAAGTATGGAGGTAGATCCTAAGTTTGCAAGATGCGTTGTTGCTTCCAAGAGTTACATTAGCCAAATTTATATATTAATTATGACAATTTGTCCTAATAGTGTAATATTTTATAAGTTGAATTAGAAGTTGGTTTTTAGTAGTTAAAAGTTATGAAACAACATTTTTCCTCCTTTCGCACAACTTAAAAACTTTGGTTGTTATGACAACTTGATGGAAGTTGCATAAGTAATGGTGATGAATGTTACAATTAATAGACACTGACTAAATTCCTTAGTAACTTATTCCTACAAACCATTAAAAATAAGATATAAAAGCTCCTTTAGTAACTTCTTACAAATGACTCAAAATAAGATATAAAAGATTCTCGACTAGAAACTAAGTAAAATGAAACCAAGTAATATGCACAATCAATATATTACATATTCAAATTTTATATAAAGGAAGCAAGGAATAGTACTCTATTGAAAAAGAAAGCATTTTTTGAATTGTCGACCAGAGCATATCCAAATTGTCGACCATTTAGATAGCTTTAAGACAACTTTGTCAACCATTGAAAAAAGAAAGCATTTTTCGCATTTTAAGTGATGCTATAACATAGCTAACTATTGTTTAAATTGTCAATCAATGCATGTCCATTTTGTCAACAAAAACATAATTAATACATTTCCAAATACTCAATCAAAACAATGTTCAATTGTCAAATAAACATGTCCAAAATGTCAACCAAAGCATAACTAATAATGGTTTCAAATTCTTAATCAAACTAGAAGTTGGTTATCTAAATTCTCAATCATAATGAGAAGATTAATTTGCATTTGATTTACCATCAACAACTTGAAATTTTCTTGGAGCATATCTTTTATCCCTTAATTTATCCTCATCCTGGTTTCAGTTATATTGTTAGTTGTATTTTTGGAAGCTTGAGTTACTATTGCAGATAACGAGGTCCGAAAACTTAATGTTTACTTCCACCCACATATGAAGCTACATCTACAAGAGATGGAAACAGTAGCTATATAGAATTTCTCTAAGGCTCTAGCCTATAATTTCTCTCTTATGAAGGAAAGATCTTGTATTAGAGACAACCTCTTGTTGCTACAGGAATTGGTTAGAACCTATTCCAAAAGAAAAAGGCAGCATATATTGTACCCTTAAGATTGATCTAAAGAAAGCTTATGATAGTGTGGATTGGGACTTCATCATTAATACCGTCAATGCAATGGAATTTCCTGAATCTTTTACTTAATAGATCTAGAAATGCATTACTACTACTTCTTTCAACAATTTAATTAATAGACAACCAACTTGAACTTTTAAAAGTGATAAGGGAATTTGTCAGGGTGACCTTATATCACCCTATTTATTTTCTTTGGTAAAGGAATTATTCAATAGACTTCTCAAAAGAGCAGTTGAAAGAACCAAGCATTTCAAATTCCATTCCTAATGCAGGAGAAAGCAAACCTTAAATATCAATTTTGCTGATGATATGATACTCCTCTCTAAAGCTTATCCCACATTAGTCTCTGCCCTCATAAAAGCTCTAAAGGTGTTCAATAAATTGTTTAGTGTTAGGCCCCGAATTTTTTTTATGATGTCATTAAGCATGATTTGTGGTAATTATGTGATTATGCTTTAGTTTGAGTTAATTGAGGGTATTTTGGGAAGTTACTTATGTTAGCATAGATTTGGGCTTAGCTAAGAGGGGTAAGTTGGTCTTTTCCCATACCTTAGGTTAAGAGGAGAGAAACGAAGAAGAGGAAAAGAAGGAGGAAGCGTCGTCGAGAGGAGGAAGAAGAGAAGAAGAAAGAATTTGCGATTTCAGTGGTTTCGACGATTTTAAAGCTTCAATTGGTAAGTTTAAGTCCTTTCTATCTTGTTTATTGTTGGATTAAACCTTAGGATCGTGTGGATTAAGTAGAATCGAAGGTTTTAGGGTTTTTGGGTGAAAATGTAGAGATTTCCTTATGTTGATGAGTTTGTGTTAGATTTGAAGCTTAGAATGGGTTAGAAATGTTGTAGAGGACTGGATCTATAGTTTGGTTGTGTTGCATTTGAGTTTAGAAGAGGATTTAAGATGAGATATGCAGAAATTGGAGTTCAGGGGTCGGTTCTTGACACGAGGCGTCCGCGACGCATGCGTATGAATAAGCGCCATGACGTGTGAGGAAGAAGCCACGTCGCGACGATGTAAATAATTTTACGATTATTCGTCGCGACACGTGGGCGCAGGAGTCGTCGCGATGTGTGATATTTATTCGCCGTGGCGAGAGAATCGGCTTCGTCATGACGTGCGAACTGTGTTCGCCATGACGTCTGAGTATGGTATTGCTGCATGGCAAGACACTTGTGGTCGCCATGACGAATGGGTCGTTGGCTGGCCGGCCATGGCGAGCCCCGATTGTTGAAAATGAGATTTTTGATATTTTGGGCATATCTTTTGGTATAGATGTCCAATTGAGGTGATTTTTGAGTCGTTGTGAACTAGAGATCAGGGGCTACAAGTTGTACGAAGAAGGGAACTTCAGAAATTGTTTCGAAGGGTTTGGAATTTTAGGAGGAGGTCGAATGGAGATTTTTAATGCTTTATTTTGACTCTTCAAGCTTTGATTATTTTATGTGGATATTGATTGGATGGAAACTTGGTTGTTTTAGGAAACCAAGGTGACCCGATTTCATCGCAAGAGGAAGGACATTCGTGAATTGGATTCTCAAGCGATCTTAGGTGGGTAATATACTTATAGTTATTGTGTGATTAGGCAATTTCTTACCTATGTATGAGTATATGTTATATGTTATGCATGAAAATTGATAGCATTACATAGATTTTGAGCATGTTATGCCTAGACTTCGGTCATGGCATTTTGATTAAACGAAAGACATGATAGAATATCATATGATAGAATGATTGTGAGCATGATTATATGCTTTTGTTTGGGCGAGAGTGGAACCATTTCGTTCGTCACGTGCACGTAGACAAGAGCCTTCTCCCGGCTGCCCGCTTGTGGCATATGAGCTCCGAATGGACTCATGTATTTATGGATTTAGATTTCATTTTGTATTTTGTTATAATTGAGGATACTTGTTGACTTTTCTTAATTTGCAATAGCATGAAATCCCTATGGTTATAGGGTCTTTAATGTATGGTTGTGTATGTTCTGGCAAAGTATGTATGTATTCATTGATTGATTGTGCCGAAATGTTGGGATCGGGTCTGCGGTTTGGGGCGTTTGACGCGGGCGCGATCCGAGGGGCCGCCTCGGGATTTGGGAATCCGGGGCCCGGGCCCAACATGTTTGGTATCAGAACGCCAAGGTTTAGGTGTCCTTGGCTTAGAATGCATAATAGGATTGTGTGATATATGATTACTTGTTGCATTGTTACGTGACATGCATATCATGCATACATGTAGATTGTCATATAGCTAATTCTTAGTGTTTCCATTTGAAGGAGTACGATGCCACCTCGTAGAAGGACACGAGGAGCTATGCAAAGGTCTGCTGCACCTGACTCTCCGACTAGGGAGGAGAGGACCGATGAGTCTGTAGCCCCAATGCATGTTGAGGCTTTTGTGGGGCTAGAGAGTGAGCCCATGCGTTCGCCGACTCAGGAATCGCCGATTCCGCCAGGGCAAGTGCTTGATTTGATCCGAGAATGTTTGAGGCCTTTACTCGGGCATTTGTTCAAAGCTATGGGCGGATGCCTGACCTTACGCTCCGGCCCGATTAAGAGGGAAAACAATTCGACAAGCCGAGAAAGTATGGGCGGTGGACTTCTTTGGGACGGTGATCTGAGGAAGCCGAGACATGGTTCGGAGGACGAGCGGGTGATGGATCGATGGATTGTGAGGAGGACGAGAGAGTTGTTTATCTGCCGACTTGTTGCAAGGAGATGCTCTGACCTTGGTGGGAGACCGTCTTGAAGCGGTCGAGATGAGGCCGATGGGGTTGGCATGGCGGGATTTTGTGGTCGTGTTCAAGAAGAAATATCATCGAGGTTTATGTCCGTGACGAGAGGGAGTTTTGAGTCTCACTCGAGAGGATATGACGATTCTTGAGTATGGCGCGGTTCACGCATGTTGTCCGGTATGCTTGATTTGATGTTGGCGAGGCTGCCAGATGTCGTCGATTTGAGTCGGGACTACATTTGGCCATCGAGAGAAGGTGATTGTCTGAAATTTGATGACTTTCAGCGATTAGTTGAGGGCTCTTGGTGGAGAACATAGAGAATATCAAGTCTTGTGAATAAGAAGAGGAAGCGGAGAGCGATTAGGAGAGGAGGTAACACTAGTACTCTATGCGGATAGAGTGCTAGGAGCTTCGATTGATCGAGGAGAGGCAGTGGTGCCCGATCGGAGGCCGATGAGGACTTCTACTATTTCTCACCAAGCTTCTACGGTGGGCGGCAGTAGGAGGGGAGATGGGGACAGGTCATCAGTTCCTAAGTGTGAGCACTGCGGTCAGTTTCATGGTGGAAAGTGTTACCGATTGACGGGTGCATGCTTATTGTGGGCGAGAAAGGACCTGAGGCTGAGAGTGTCCTCGGTAGTCCAGAGAGAGGATCTCGGATCTGAGACTCCTAGAGCACGAGAGCGTGGGTCGAGGACTTGACAGAGGTGGGCGATTGATCTTGCCAAGAGGGTGAGTCTTCCGGGAAGACCGAGAGGCGAGCACCGGCCGGTGTTTGCTATGACGGGGAGGATCAGAGGCGCGCCAAATGTTATTCTTGGTATGGCTCGATTGTTTTCGATGATGTGCTTGTGTTGATTGACCGAGGTCTACTCACTCGTTTGTTTCAAATGAGTAGACCTATGTGTGATAGGGCGTGAGTCCGTTGGATACTCATTGTTGGTGAGTACTCCGATCGGTCGATATATTGTGGTTAGTCGGTGTTGAGATTGTGAGATTTGTATTGGTGGAGCACTTCTAGTGGTAGATTTGATGCCCAAGATGGGAAGCTTGGATGTGATTTTGGGTATGGATACCTTGGAAAGGTACAATGCCGATTGGATTGTAGCGAAGACGGTAGAGTTTGAATTAGATGATGGCGCAGAGTAATGTTTTACGGGGATAGAAAGGCAAGTCCGCTCAGATTTGTTTGGCTTTGTTGCGAGAAAAGATGTTGAGGTCGGGATGAGGCGTTTTGGTTTATGTGATGGATTCAGGCGCGCGGAGGGAAGTTAGAGGATATTCCAGTAGTCAGGGATTTCTCGGATGTCTTTCCCGAGGAATTGCTTGGACTACCGCCAGCTCGGGAGATCGAGTTTCCGATCGAGCTTTTGTCAGGTTCAGCCCTGATTTTGATTCCGCCTTATAGGATGGCTCCGGCGGAATTGAAAGTGTTGAAGGAGCAGTTAGAGGAGTTGTTAGAGAAGGGATATATTCGCCCGAGTTCCTCGCCTTGGGGAGCTCTGGTTCTTTTTGTGAAGAAGAAGGATGGATCTTTGAGGATGTGTGTGGACTACAAGAAGTTGAATCAGATTACGGTGAAAAATCGGTATCCGCTTCCTCGCATTGATGACTTGTTTGATCAATTGCAAGGAGCGAGTCTTCTAAGATAGACTTGAGATCGGGTTACCATCGATTGAGGATTAAGGAGTCGGATGTGCGAAGTGCGCTTTCGGGACTCGTTATGGGCACTTTGAGTTTTGGTGATGCCTTTCGGATTGACAAATGCTCGGTGACTTTTATGGATTTGATGAATCGGTGTTCAAACCATTCTTGGACCAATTTATCATTTCTTCATTGATGATATATTGGTGTATTCCAAGTGATCGGAGCATGAGGAGCATTTGAGGATTTCTTTGGAGACGTTGAGGAGTAATAAGTTGTATGCCAAATTCGAGAAATGCGAATTTTGGTGAGAAGAAGTTTCCTTTCTTGGGCATGTGATCTCCGGCGGGAGTGCATGTGGATCCGAAGAAGATAGAGGCTATAGTGGATTGGGGGGCGTAGAAGAATGTAGCGGTGAGAAGTTTTCGGGTTTGGCGGGCTACTCTGAGCGGTTTGTGGAGGATTTTCGATGATATCCGCTCCGATGGCGAAGTTGTTGAGAAAGAATCGAAGTTTATGCAGGTGAGGAGTGTCATAGGAGCTTCGAGGAGCTTAAGCGCAGATTGACGAGTGCTTGATTCGGTTTTGCCTTACGGAGATGAGGGCTATTCGGTGTCTGATGATGCTTGAGGAAGGGTCTTGGGTGTGTTTTGATGCGAGGAGATCGGGTAATTGCATATGCTTGAGGCGATTGAAGCCTTATGAGCTGAATTATCCGGCCGACGATTTGGAGTTAGCGGTGATATTTGCCTTGAAGATTTGGAGGCATTATTTGTATGGAGTTCGACTCGGATCTTTCTTGATCATAAGAGTCTGAAGTATTTGATAGTCGAAGGAATTGAATTTGAGGCAGCAGAGGTGGTTGGGCTGCTAAAGGATTATGATTCTTGATTGAGTATCATCGGGCAAGGCCAATGTTGTGGCGGATGCCTTGAAGCGAGAAGTCGTCGATTGCTCATGTTCGATCGGTTTATCTTCCTTTATTGGAAGAGATGGCTAAGCTTAGGATAAGCTTGACGCAGGAAGAGCCGGATTGTCTTTTGGCTAATTTTCGAGTTAGACCGATGCTGAAGGAAAAGGTTAGGGATTTGCAGGCTCAGGATGCGAACTTGAGCAAGCTTCGGGATGAGATTCAGAATGGTAAGATTTTTGATATAGAGGTGAGGGACGATGGACTGATGACAGTTGGGAGTAGGTTGTGTATTCCGGATGTGCGGGAGATCAAGGATGAGATTATGGATGAGGCACACAATGCGCCTTATGCTATGCATCCAGGTAGCACCAGGATGTATCGGGATTTGAGAGAGCACTTTTGGTGGAAAGGTATGAAGAGGGATATAGCGAGTTAAATCGATGAAGTGTCTAGTGTGTCGCCAAGTCAAGGTGAACACCGTGCACCTTCGGTAATTGAGACCGTTGCCTATTCCGGAGTGGAAGTGGCGCGAGTGACGATGGACTTTTGATGGGATTGCCCGGGACGGCGGGAGGCATGATGCCATTTGGGTGATTGTGGATAGGTTGACCAAGTCAGCCCACTTTTTGGCGATTCGACAGACTGATTCTTTGCATGTGTTAGCAAAGAAGTATATTGATGAGATAGTGAGACTGCATGGGATTCCGGATTCGATCGTGTCCGACAGGGATCCTCGGTTTACTTCAAGATTTTGGGGCAGCTTGCAGGATGCTTTGGGTACCAAATTGTATTTTAGTACAGCGTTTCACCCTCAGACGGATGGTCAATCTGAGAGGACCATTCGGACTCTTGAGGGGATGCTTCGAGCTTGTGTTATGGATTTTCGAGGAGCATGGGACGAGCATTTGCCGTTGGTCGAATTTGCTTATAACAATTCGTACCATTCGAGCATTCAGATGGCTCCGTATGAGGCATTGTATGGGCGGAGGTGTAGGACTCCGATTTCTTTGGGATGAAGAAGGAGAGACAATTGGAAGGACGAGAATTGATTAGAACGGACGGTCGATAAAGTCAATTTAGTTAGCGAGGCTTAAAGCAAAGACAGATAGGATGAAGAGTTATGTTGATGCTCACCGAAAGGAGATGGAGTATGAGGTCGGTGAGAAGGTGTTCCTTAAGACATCTCCTTGGAAGGAGTATTGAGATTGACGAAAGGAAGTTGAGTCGAGGTATGTGGGTCCTTATGAGATCCTTGAGAGGATTGGACCACTCGCCTACAGATTGGCATTACCTCCGGAGTTATCACAGATTCACGATGTTTTCCATGTGTCCATGTTAAGAAGATATAGATCGGATCCATCGCATGTTATTCAGACTTGTGAGGTTCAGTTAAGTGATGATTTGAGCTATGAGGAGCTTCCAGTACATATTTTGGATTCTAAGGAAAAGATTCTCAGGAATAAGACGGTTCAGTTAGTCAAGGTCCTATGGAGGAATCATTCAGTCGAGGAGGCTACTTGGGAGCCATTGGAGGCCATAGGAGAGAAGTATCCGCATCTCTTCGATGAATCAGGTAAATTTCGAGGACAAAATTTCTTTTAAGAGGGGGGGAGAAATGTTAGGCCCCGAATTTTTTTTTATGATGTCATTAAGCATGATTTGTGGTAATTATGTGATTATGCTTTAGTTTGAGTTAATTGAGGGTATTTTGGGAAGTTACTTATGTTAGCATAGATTTGGGCTTAGCTAAGAGGGGTAAGTTGGTCTTTTCCCATACCTTAGGTTAAGAGGAGAGAAACGAAGAAGAGGAAAAGAAGGAGGAAGCGCCGTCGAGAGGAGGAAGAAGAGAAGAAGAAAGAATTTGCGATTTCAGTGGTTTCGACGATTTTAAAGCTTCAATCGGTAAGTTTAAGCCCTTTTTATCTTGTTTATGGTTGGATTAAACCTTAGGATCGTGTGGATTAAGTAGAATCGAAGGTTTTAGGGTTTTTGGGTGAAAATGTAGAGATTTCCTTATGTTGATGAGTTTGTGTTAGATTTGAAGCTTAGAATGGGTTAGAAATGTTGTAGAGGACTGGATCTATAGTTTGGTTGTGTTGCATTTGAGTTTAGAAGAGGATTTAAGATGAGATATGCAGAAATTGGAGTTCGGGGGTCGGTTCTTCGACACAGACGTCGCGACGTGCGTATGAATAGCGCCGCGACGTGTGAGGAAGGGAGCCACGTCGCGACGTGTAAATAATTTTACGATTATTCGTCACGACACGTGGAGCGCAGGAGTCGTCGCGACGTGTGATATTTATTCACCGCGACGAGAGAATCGGCTTCGTCGCGACGTGCGAACCTGTGTTCGCCGCGACGTGCGAGTAGGGTGCACGCCGCGGCGCACACTTGTGGTCGCCATGACAGCGGTGGCCGTTTGGCGGTAACCCATGGAGAGCCCCCGTTGTTGAAAATGAGATTTTTGATATTTTGGGCATATCTTTTGGTGTAGATGTCAATTGAGGTGATTTTGAGCCGTTGTGAACTAGAGATCGGGCTACAAGTTATGCGAAGAAGGAACTTGAAATTGTTTGAAGGGTTTGGAATTTTAGGAGGAGGTCGAATGGAGATTTTTAATGCTTTATTTTGACTCTTCAAGCTTTGATTATTTTATGTGGATATTGATTGGATGGAAACTTGGTTGTTTTAGGAAACCAAGGTGACCCGATTTCATCGCAAGAGGAAGGACATTCGTGAATTGGATTCTCAAGCGATCTTAGGTGGGTAATATACTTATAGTTATTGTGTGATTAGGCAATTTCTTGCCTATGTATGAATATATGTTATATGTTATGCATGAAAATTGATAGCATTACATAGATTTTGAGCATGTTATGCCTAGACTTCGGTCATGGCATTTTGATTAAACGAAAGACATGATAGAATATCATATGATAGAATGATTGTGAGCATGATTATATGCTTTTGTTTGGCGAGAGTGGAACCATTTCGTTAAATCACGTGCACGTAGACAAGAGCCTTCTCCATTTGCCCGCTTGTGGCATATGAGCTCGAATGGACTCATTTCGATTCGTGGTTAAACCGGTTTCTCCTTTTGTTTCCATGGAACCCTCGAGCCATTGTGATTTACATTGCATATGTGAATTGATCATTGTGAAGCATACTTTGTGACATATGATGACTTACTTGTATTGAGCGTATAAATTGTTGAGTAGCATGTGAATCTTTGGAATTATTATCTCGTATAGATATATATATATATATACATTCATATGTTGGGATTTGTGCTAGTTGCCAATGGCTATAATTATATTAGCCATCGAAATGTGTAGCTCAACCCATTACTTTCCCTCCTCAGTGCGGATCGGACGATCGTTGACTTTCTGTGAGATCGAAAACTTCGGACAAATTAGGAGCTTTGTATTAAGTTAGTATTTTGTTGGCCCTCCGAGCATGTTAACATTGAGCATACTCATGTATTTATGGATTTAGATTTCATTTTGTATTTTGTTATAACTGAGGATACTTGTTGACTTTTCTTAATTTGCAATAGCATGAAATCCCTATGGTTATAGGGTCTTTAATGTATGGTTGTGTATGTTCTGGCAAAGTATGTATGTATTCATTGATCGATTGTGCCGAAATGTTGGGATCGGGTCTGCGGTTTGGGGCGCTCGACGCGGGCGCGATCCGAGGGGTCGCCTCGGGATTTGGGGATCCGGGGCCCGGGCCCAACATTTAGACTAGAGGTTAATCATACCAAGAGTGGTATTTACTTATCTAGGAGTGCCATGAGCCAGGAACATATCATAAAGTTTATTGTTGGTTTCAATTTTCATCATTTTCCTATACTTTACCTTGACATTCTAGTGGCTGGAACTAAATTGACCATAAAAGACTACAATATCTTGATTGATAGGATTAACAACATAATATCTATATAGGCAACATATTCAATAACAAATTTTGGTATGATGCTCTTAAGCCTCTGATTCAATAACAAATGGCAATAGTTGTAGCTTTATCCAACAAAGATATTTTTAAATAGGCAGTTATTCATAATTCAATCAGCTCAGAGATGATCCAAACTTGAGCCAATGATTAGGAAGATATCATCGTACAGAAGCACATCACTAATGGCAACTTGACCAACCACTCTTACAGAAAATTCCTTCAAAGCAAGTTGGCCAAAATCTTATGAACCAAGATAAATGGTTCAAACATCAACAACCTTATGCTTCCACTATATTATGGTTGACTATGAAACATTAATTGCCAACAATTGACAGGCTACCAAAATTCCTAAACCCTACCAATTGGTGTATATTATGTAAAAAAGTAAAAGAAAACATAAGTCACTTATTCTTTCAATGTGAGTTTGCTAAAGAGACTTAGAGTATGATGCTGCACAAATGCTACATTTATGATGCTCCTAAGGAATGGAATGAGATAATTGATTGGTGCACAACCATCAAGCATCCAAATGTCATATAGAAATGGTGCTTTTACTTTTCACTTTCCTACCTTATCATAAGTATATGGGATGAGAGGCGCACACAAATTTTTCTTGACACTAGTCTCAATAAAGAGCAATTTGAGAGGAACTTTATGCAGAGAGCCTCCACGTAAACATCTTCAAGCTCAAATTTCACAATCTTGATTATCTTAGTAATACACGGAGAGTGTAATTTATGTATATTTGGATAGTGGTTAGAAGCCTTGGTTATGTAACGATGTGTTTGTTAATATGTATTATGTGAACTCTCCTAATGGAATCACTTTTAGGACTTAATTCATTACTTATTTCTTTAAAAAAATCTAACAACATTTTAATAAAATATTAAAATTAATTTTTTTGTTTATTTAACGAATGACCTATTCTATCGTTCGTCATTATGGGTCCCTGTGAGGTCGAGGATAAGATACAGAAGGTCAATTTTCTTTTTTATCTCTTCATTTTCTCCGGCCTCGCTCAATCGTCTTTGGTTTATATTTTCTCCTCTCTACATTAGTATGCTGTCGAATATCCACCGAAACAACGTCACGAATCATACTCGAAAATCCGTTTGTTAGAGATGCCAATATCTTCAATGTGGTCTGTGAGCAGTTGCTGTTACTGTCCTTTACTGGTTAAACCCACCACCATCACTTTCGCCACTGCGACTGGTGTCTCATTAAACTCCAACTTCCTTTCACCGACCACCATCAAAAGCCCTTTTCATTCATTTTCCCAAACCCCTCTTTCCACTCCAAGAAACAAAAGATTTGGGCTTGGTGTAGTGGCAATGAGCTTTGACGCTGGAGTTGGCATGATGGGTACCAAGCTTGGAATGATGAGTTATTTTGAAGCTGATGGGAAGGTTGTACCTGTAACTGTAGTTGGTTTTAAAGAGGGGAACATTGTGTCGCAAGTTAAGAATGAGGCTACTGATGGCTATGATTCTGTTCAGGTGGGTTATAGGAGAGTTAGGGATAAGAAGCTGACGAAGCCTGAGTTGGGCCATTTGGAGAAGGCTGGTGTTATACCCATGAGGCATTTACAGGAATTTAGGCTTCAGAGTATTGATGGTTTTGAGGTTGGTCAGAAGTTGGCTTTTGAGGAGCTTTTCAAGGAGGGTGACCTTGTTGATGTCTCTGGAAATACCATTGGCAAGGGCTTTCAAGGTTAGAGCACCTTCTTGCCTTTTTGTCTATTTTTTGTCAAGTTCATTTGAGATCCTGCTCATTTAATCAGGTTCATTCTGCTTTCTTATTTTGTGATTTACAATTGGTACATTACAATTTCGCTGTGTACAAGAGCGAAATTTCAGTTTGATTGTTGTCCGGCAATGTCAATCGAACCAATCCCAATAAGGATAGCAGCTGTTAATTTTTGCTCTGTTTATGTTTGTCAGTTTTTGAAATTTATATTTGATTTGAAGGTTTTGTTTATACCCTCAGAGAGATCTACCCTTATAAATTGCTAGAAAGCGGCAGTTTAGCTGTTGCTAGTAAATACTTCATGAAAGCAATATAATGGAATTGTGGTATGCTTTTATTCTTGAGATTTACCTGAAAGAAGTCCACATTGCACCAATTGATTTAGATATGAATATTTGATGATAATATGACTATCTAATGAATGGCAGGAATTTGAGGACATAGAAAACACTGTTGTTGTACTTGTACTTCAAGTAAAGAGCTTCCTCTCTGGCTGGGGATCATAATTTTTCAATCCAAAAGTTTGTTAATGAACCATCATTTGCTTGAAGGATTTCGACCAATCTTGAGCTGCATTTTTTAATAGCATTTGCTAATCTATGAATTCCTTTAAGATGGTTCATGGGCTTCAGCTTGTTTTAATCCTTGGCACTGTGGTTTTAAACCTATCTTATAATATTTGCTATAAAATCAAAAGAAAACACTTGTTAACTTGATGATAAATGTATGGAAGGAAAGCTGATAAAAGCCTCTGCCATTTGTTGAAAGTTTAACTGAAATAGAGTCATTGCTTTCACTTAAAAACTGTTAAAGATCAGCATTATGAAGCATCCAAAGAAGATACATTTGATGTGAAATGACACGCATCTTGATTTGAGGGATGTTTATCTTCTTCAATCTATCATTTGCTTCACATGATTCAATCTCCTTTTTATTTACAGCTAAAACCAGATGAATTAACGTGTAGAAAATAAGTATAGGAGTGGGCCGGGCAGGGCCCTTAACGAAGCCCGATTGGGCTTTAGTTTTTCCCTCATCTTTGCTATGCTGGTTTTTGCTGCTCCTTTGTTTGCTTTGTATTTGCTCTCAACTTTGATCTGCTCTTATTATCTGTTATGTTTTCTTTTTAGTGCTCATTTCACTTTTTATTTTACTTCTTTATATATATTTTTTCGCTCTAGTAACCACTTTTTCAGCACGAAGGAGAATGAGAACTTTCCTCCGTCACCAATGGGTACTGGGGATCCTCTATCTACTTCCCCATTGGGTTCTAGCGAGAGGACCCTTGATTTATAAAGAAAAAAAAGAAGTCCCTTGTCCTCTTCTTGTTTTTTTCATCTTTATTTTTTTACCATCCCCAAAATAATGCCAAGCTATATAACCTTACAAATGTAGTAAACACAAGATTGTAGAAAATCCAGTATGATGAGAACATCTGAAACTGTATCTAACGGACCTAAGAAAGATGTAGCAAATGCACGGATAAAAAAGTGAACCTTGTGTCAGTCACAACTCAGGGGAAGGAGCAATGCGACACAGAAACTGTAGATTAATTACAAATAATCTGCATTGTCTCTTGGAGAAACCTAAGAGAAGCAGCCAACAAGAGGATTGAATGATGTCGTTTTACCTAGTGTTTGCCAAGCTAGCAGTTTATCTACGATAATCTTGTTGCTGGCTCAGGCCTGGAAAAGCTTGGGTCTAGCCTGAAACTTTGTCAAATTAGGTCGGGTTTGTTAACTTTGAGCCGGGCATGTTCCGAGCATATTTGCCAAGCCTAGTGGAAAGATATGTGATAAGTATAGATAGCTCTCCCATAAGCTTGAAATGAGACCCAAACACCTTGAGTTGGAATGCTATGTCCTTTACAGTTTTGCATTAACAAATTACCTCATTTTGAAGTTCTGATGTTGTGCTCCTAATTAACTTCATTCATTTAGATTTAAGCCGTGGTAACTGATTTTCAATCTACAGTTAACTTCATTCATTTAGATTTAAGTCGTGTTATTTGACTTTCAATGTACAGTTAACTTCATTAATATTCTGCACTGTCCTATTAATGGTTGTGTATTGTGTTTCTTGTGCACTAGTAGATTTATGTTCCTTAAGCTGGATCCTGATTCTGATTCTGATTTTATCTCTTTATCCCACAGGTGGAATAAAGCGACACAATTTCAGAAGGGGACAAATGACCCATGGCTCTAAAAGTCACAGAGCTTTGGGGTCTATAGGTGCTGGAACAACACCTGGTCGTGTATACAAGGGGAAGAAGATGCCAGGTAGAATGGGTGGAACCAAAACAAAGATCCGAAAGCTCAAGATTGTAAAAATTGATAACGATCTTCGTGTTGTGATGATTAAAGGTGCCCTCCCTGGTAAGCCTGGAAATCTCCTACGCATAGCACCAGCTAAGATCGTGGGGAAAAATATACCCAAGAACTAGCAGCATCGGCATTGCTAGGTTATGTAGCCTATATATCGCCCATGACTTGAAGCTATGAAATATTTCCATTTAGTAGGAGTTCTTTTGGCTTCATTCTATGCGTGTTATAATTCAAATGCATCGATTTAGTGTCTACACTGTGAAGATTATGGGTTCTATCTTGCGCCTATCACGATCGTGACCCTTGAAAATGAACTTCTGTCACAATCGAGACCTTTAAAAATAGCTTCAATTATGATCGTGACTCATTCAGTTATGATCGTGACCCTTGGCTAGATCACTTCTATCACGACTATGACAGGGATGTCACGATCATAACTTGGCTCTTCCTCCAAACTTTCTCCAGCTTCACTCGATCTTCATCTGATTTCAAATACTAACAAATACATCAAATACCTCAAGCGCACAAAATTAAAATTCAATAACATGCTATAAATCAATAATGTTAAAAATATAAACACATAATCACATTACACAATTTTAATCCTAAACATCTGCAATTTATTTAATCAACACCTAAAAATACATTAAAACATTCACCAAAACATAATATAAATTATAGTTACTAGTAACTTAGCACTTAAACTTTTGTTTGTCTTTAAACAAAAATAAAAACAAAACATAAACTCAAACAAACCAAACAATAACTCACGTATACATGCATATGCAGTAATGATACAACGACATCAAAATTAAAGAAACTAATTTAACTATAAATACAATCCTTCTAGTTGTTCTAACTTATTAATTTGTGAAATCTATGGCTAAGCACTTCAAACTAAATTTGCATATTAATCAAGACCTTAACGTCATATTCACTCACCCTTAACACTTGCACACACACATTGATAATTAGTTAGTCAATCGAAATTATAACTATCCGTAAGTACTTTTTCATGAAAAATTATGCTATTCATAAAGATCGGTAGGATTTATTTATCAAAAAAACTATTTTTGTTAATTTTATTTGACAATGACGTAGTCTTTTGACGCGAAGATAAACATTTGTGATTAATGTCCCCTAGTTACTCAACTAGGTCATGTTTTATTATATTGGCTTGGTTGAAATGCCATTTTAGTCTTTTGATGCGAAAGCAAATATTTGTGATAAATGTCCCATAAATACTCAACTAGATTACATTTTCAACTAGCTACTAGTTCTATTTATAACCCGAAGGCAAGCAAAATATGTATTTGTTTATTTATCGCCTATCTTGTTTTTTTAGTTAATTATCGTTATGAAAAGATATTAATAATGCTACTTATGCCATTCACCTAAATTCATAAAAGTATATAGAAAATTTTCTAAGGTGAATGAACTAATGTCCTATCCTAATTAACATGCATATTTAACCAAAGATACCTAGAATATGATTTTCACAAGCTAATAAATCTTTACAACCTACAAGACTATGTTCAAAACTAAGCTGATTTCATTAAGTCCTAGCCATTGACATGAGTCACACCATGAAAACCTAAGCAAAAACTAACATGTAATATGCAAAATTCACATTCAACATAAAAATAGCATTGCACACCTCCCCATATTTAGACAACATATTGTCTTTAATGTGAGGAAAACAAATAACACGTATGGTGGGAATTAAACAAAATGACAAGAAACATATAAGAACAAAAGGAAAAGAATAAAACTTGTCACAGGGATTGAGGTGGTAATGATCATGGTGTTGAAGGTGGGATCTCCACGTTTTAAACAGCAAATTATTTGTAAATTCCTTGGATTTCTCGGCATTGTCGTCTTTGTTGATTTGCTATCTCCTTCAACACTTGACATTATATGAAATTGTTTTGTTACTGTTTGAAATTGCGTTAAGTACCTTCTCCCATTCAACTATTTCTTCTTCTCCCGATTCTTCACTGGATGACTCCTTAATTTATTGTTGTTGTGGTGTTGAGTTGGAACTAGCTTGTTCTCCCCTGTTCTTGACATGTAGTTTTGTACTGATATCTTGAAATTTTATATTGTGGGACTTCAAGATCTCAACTCTCTTCAAATGATGAGTGTTAAGAAACTCAGGAAAATATATAGTTAATCCATCACAGTTAACATTATAATAATCTGCAGTAGCGGTAACCAGGTATCTCATGCCAAGATTATTGCTTCTTTTTTTTAGAATAGCAATAATAGTATTAAAAATATGGGTGGATGTACAAATTTGGACGCTATTATCCATGCCTCACAAAATTAATAGCTCCTTCACCAAACACTTGTTGCTTTCACTTTTGTTAAACATAGTTTGACACATGAATTTGTATAGCAGTAAGTGTTCAAGACTATGAATTATGTTATTATGTGCATTTTTAGCATCAAAGTTATCCAACCTAGTCAGCTAGGCCCAATAACGTGTGGCACGGAAGTCATTATGTTGGTCCACTATGGTTGATTATAAGAATCCACCGATTTCACATAAATTTTCATAATTTAACTCATACAGTCGAACCCTACAATCGAAACCACAATTCCTTAGGATTATCTTGCTCAAATTAAAGGGATGTCAAAAATTTAAGGGTGATTTCTTCATAAACGAAAATGCTAAAATGCATAAATTTCTCCCATTGAATTCTTCTTTATGAGTTTTCAACCTTTTCTCTCAATCCAATTCTTTTCAATATCTTGAAGTCTAAATATTGAGACATAACAACTTTTTTAAAACTGAGAGTTTGGAAGCGATTACCATTCTCTTCCGAGTAAATTGGAAAGGGTGCTCTATAATCTGCCACTCGATTCCTTTATCCATGCCCCGACACTTGCGCTTTGCCCTTTGGTTGATCGTGTTTGGACGTTTGTTTAATTTACATACACATTTGGTATGAGAGATGTGTGAAGAATTAAAAGAGATAAATAACTTTGAGAAGGGTTGTAGAGAGAAGTGAGAGGATTTGAGAATCCTGATTCTAAAGAGAGAGTGAAGAGAGTGTGGTGAGTAAGAAAAATGAGGATAAGGGTGAATATATAGGTTAGGGGGAGAAAGGAGGGGTACAATTGGGAAAAGAAACTAAAAAATCACATGTTCCAGTTCTGTCCCGCTGTAAGTCATGTTTGTGACTGGGTAGGTTACGATAGTGATAAAGAGGAATTTTTCAGGGTCACAATCGTGACAAAAGGTTCAAAACAAGGCCATGATCATGATAGAGACTTCAAAATTGGGTCACGCACTAGGAATTTTTACACTCTTTTCTTATTTTTGATTATTTTCTTCATGACACTTTTGAATTCCTTCCCTAACTTACATTTTTATCAACACCTCATTGTCTTGCCATCCATGTCCTTCCAATCCATTATGAAAAAGAGAGAGACAAAGAAAACTTAAGTCATACTTATGCTCGATTTCTCCAAGATGTTGACCTAAGCTAAAACAATGAAAATTCAAAATCATGGAGTGACTTCCATGCAGAGCTTCATTTACTATCACTAGTTCGACGTACTTCTTTTACTCACGATGATTTAAACAAATCATGTAATTGTAGCACTATTATAAGTTTCATAACTTGTAAATGAGTTACCTGACTGTGCTTTCTACTAGCTTCTTTCCTTGTCTTCTTTTTTCGATTATTTTTTTGAATTTGTGGATTTTCTGGTAAGTCCTTATAAATTTATATTTGCTTAACTTTTTCACAATATTAGTTTCTCTTGATAGCGTCCACATATTTGAGAGGATTTCCTTTACCATCAAACACTTTGAATGAAACCCTCTTATCCCCCACTCTTAGAGTTAACTCGCCTCCACTAACATCTATAAGAGACCGACTGGTAGCTAAAATTGGTCATCCAAGGATAATGGTATCTCCAAATCTTCCTCTATATCTAAGATGGTGAAGTCCATGGGAAAGGTGAATTTGTCAACCTTCACAGGAATGTCTATAACTATGCCCTTAGGATGGTGGATCAATCTATTAGCCATTTGCACACACATCTCCATTGGTGTTATTTCACCTAAATCCATCTTTTTGAATGAAGTGCAAGGCACCATCCTCACGTTAGCTCTTAAATTCACAAAAGCTTTATCCACTTCGACACTACTAATAGTACAGTGAAGATAAAAATTCCCTAGATCATCTTACTTCTATGGTAGTGTTGCCATTTTGTTGGATTTCTCTTTGCTTAATACTTCACTTTACAACTTCTTTGGTTCCTATTTGTTTACTAACTTCTCTTTTATGGATTCCATAAAGGCAAGTCATATTTTTTGTTGCTCTATTATATCAATAACCTCGTTTAACTATGCTTCTTTTGACTTTCTCTGCATTAGGATGGGGTATAGAATTGCTAGTTGATACTCCTTTTCTAGAACCTCGTTTATTAGCCCTTTTCTTTTGTTTTTCAATTTGGTCGAGCTTCTCTTAAATGGCCTGAGCGATTGCCATTATCCTTTCCATTAGATTTATTTTGATGTTGCTCAGAGGGCTCCCTGCACTTCGTGCAGACAATGTATCTACCAAATGACTCATTTGAACTTCCAAGTTGTGGATGGAAAGTACATGATTCTTTGTTACTTATTTGAATCTTCCTTCTAACCTCTTGTAAACTTCATCTATGCTTTCGAGCTTGTCTAAGATTTTTTCTAACTTGACATCTGTAGAGTTTGGTTTATCATGTTGAAATCCTAGTGGCACTTGAGGTCGAAATTGGCCTCATGCATTGCTTGACTAAGAAAATTTTGGGTGATTCTTACACCTATGATTATACATGTTAGATTACGGATTGTTCCCCCCTCCACGACCGAATTGGGTTCCCATATAGTTGAGTTGCTTCATTTTGCTTGTTTGTTTCAAGAAGTAGTCGATGGTATCGTGGTTGTTTTGTCCACACAATTCACATCACTGTTGAATTGCTTTAATGGGAGCCAAAGAGGAGGCTTTCATATTGTTGAGTTATCAGGTTAAGTTATCAATTTTGGTTTGCATTTTTGTTATTGAGTCGACAACAATGGATCCCTTCTGCTCTTGGAAGGTTGTTTGTTGTATACCTCTATTAAACTCCCACAAACAACTGTTACTCGCTATATCTTCCAACAATTCCTCCACTTCCTCAACTATCTTTCTCATCTGAGATCCTCCAGATGCTACATCTATAGTGCCTTGCGTGAGTAGGTTTACTCCACTGTAAAAGGTTTGCAAAATAAATTATTTACATAGGTTATGATGTAGGCACCTCCTTTGCAAATCCGTATACCGTTTCTATTATTTATAAATTGACTCCTCATCACTTTGTTGGAAATTTGTGATTTTCTTTATCAATTTCATTGTCTTTATGAGAAGGAGTATTTATCTAGAAAAGTATACACCAACTTTTCCTAAGTGGTAATGTTTGCAAGGGTTAAGGAGTGATACCATGCTTTGGCTCTATCCTTCAGTGTAAAGAGAAAGAACCTCATCCCATCAGCATCTTTCGAAATCCCATGATATTGGAAAGTATCGCATGTCTCCAAAAAGTTCACTAAGTGAGCTTTAGGATCCTCGTTCGTTAACTCGTAAAATTGCACATTGGTCTGCAAAATGTTTAGCAATGCTAGTTTAATTTCAAATGACATTGTTTGTACTGGTGTCGAGTGACATTGCTTTCGAGACCTAATCATTTAACTCTAAATCATAATCCCTAATTGAATTCAAATTTTTGATTTAGTAATTTCCTAATTAACAAAACAACTCACGTTCCAATTAGTTCTTAAACAATCTAATAAATAATCAGGACCTAACATAAAATCTCTCTTCATTTAATTACAGATTTGATGTTTATATAATCTATTAAGTTGCTAATTCTGATTACCTAACCTAATCATGTTACTAGCGGTTCAATCTCTCAATCTGTTACCGAAGTATGTAAAAACGATAAACAATCACAATAACTGACACATTAACATCAAAAGTAATCAAATCACAATTAATTCAAGAATAAATCTCAAATGAAGTTTAGAAGATCGTTAAACAAGTATTCATCATCCTCATATTCATCTTAAACATCAAATGAAATAAACTCAAAGAAAAATTGAAAAAATTAACTTGGAAGGATGGTTGGAGTGGCTGGCCTTTTTCTTCTCTCTTGTTCTCTCTTCCTTAACTTCTTTAGGCTTAGCTCATTAAGGTCATCTCATTTACTTTTACAGTTCTTTTGCCTTTTAGGGTAAAATCTAGGTTTTACTCAAGTCAAAAAGTCTAAAATAACCCTTTATAAATGAAAACTGAAGTAGATCTCAGCCTCTATCTCGCGCCTGTCATGATCGTGATCCTTAAAAATGAGCTTCTTTCATGATCATGACACACCTGGTCACAATTGTGACATTTGAAAATAGCTTTTGTCATGTTTGTGGCCCATTTAGTTGCAATCGTAACCCTTAGCCAGATCACTTATGTCACGTGCGTGATAGGGATGTCATGATCGTGACCTGGCTCTTCTTCCAAACTTTATCCAACTTCACTTGATCTTTTTCATCTAATTTGAAACACTAACAAACACATCAAAATACCTTAAGCACACAAACCACATAATACTAAAAAACACAAACGCATCATCGCATTACACAATTCTAATCCTAAACATTCACAATTCATCTAATCAACACCTAAAAACACACTCAAATATACTATAATTTACAAATATCAATTCTTATTCTTTAAATCCATGAAAAAATGAAAGAAAAAGAGAAATTTTTTATATTTGTTGAAGAGTAAGAAGAATTAATGCTATTATAATGAATTTGTTTTTTAAGGACCTATGCTATAAAGAAACAATTTACGCTCAATCTTATTTATATGAATTTCCTTCAATGTTATTACCTTTTTATTTATCCCAACCATATCTTCATCTAATCCTCATTACATCCTATTTAAAAGAATTTCTTATTTTTGTTTCTAGTTTACTTAGTTGTAGTGCGATTTGCTTAAGGATAAGCAAAAACTGAAGTGTATAGATGTCTGATAAATGCTTATTGTACTATGCTTTTATGGCTATATTGAGTATGTTTTGCTTTTTATTTCAGATTTTGACGTTGTTTTTTATACTTATTTTATTTTAATTTTATTTTTAGGTCTTACTTGCCTTCTTAGATTAAAAGGAGAAGAATTCGAGAGAAATCATGGCATAAAACAGAAGAATTAGAGTTTTTTTTAGAGATACAGACCTATGTGAGGATGTACATATCGTGTGAATAACATACATAACTATGTAAAGGGATCATGTAAGAGGCTGTAAATGTGTAAAGCTTTGAATACTTATTTTTTCCTGTGTGGAGATACACGCCTATATAAGTTACCTACACAATCATGTCCCTTACTTGTGTAAGTAATTAAATCTTCGATTGTCTCAAAAGACTTACATTGATCGGATCTTGAAAAGATTCAACATGCATTCTTGTTTTCTTGGAAAGGCACCATAGTGAAAGGTGATGAATTCTCAAAGGCCCAATGTCCACAAAATGATAAAGAGAGATGAAATGAAGGTCGTTCCTTATGCGTCACTTGTAGGGAGTCTGATGTATGCTCAAGTATGCACACGCCCTGACATTGCTTTTGTTGTAGACGTGTTGAGAAGATACTTGAGTGACCCTGGTCTTAGCCATTGGAAAGCGGCTAAGAAAGTCATGAGATATCTTTAGGGTACTAAAGATTATATGTTAACTTATCGACCAATTGACACTCTTGATATAGTTGGGTTCAGTGATGCTGATTATGCAAGGTGTGTGGATGATAAAAAAAGTTCACTTCAGGCTACATCTTTATAATGGTTGGAGGAGTTATATCATAGAAAAGTGTCAAACAAACACTCACAACATCCTCTACCATGAAGGTAGAGTATATGATGTGCTATGAGGCAGCTTGTCAATCAATATAGTTGCAGAATTTTATTTCAGCATTGGGTATTGTAGACTCTATTTTGAGTCCGATGAAATTATATTATCATAATTCCGCAACTGTAGCTTTCTCTAAAATACTAGGAGTACTACTGGCTCAAAGCATATTGATATAAAGTACTATTTTGTTAAAGAGAAAGTCACCGAATCCCTCCTTATTGTTAAGTATACGCTTATAGCTAGCATGTTAGTAGATCCACTCACAAAAGGCTTACCTATATATGTGTTTACAGAACACGTCTCCCGCATAGGATTGTTAGGAGCGCTGGATAAGATTAGTGGGAGTTTGCTATTTTGTATTGAACATGTTGGCACTTTGTACGGATTGCTTATGACTTTTATATATGAGACATGCATAATGATGTTTACAGTCATCTTTGTTAATGTTGACATATATATGTTGATATTGTACTGCACGCATGCTTTTTTAATGATTATTATGGTATTTGAACACAAGGCCAAATCATGTGTAATATATATCATGTCGATATGATATTGCATATGATTTATTTGATTTCTTTTATATGATGGAGATTGGTATGGTGGTTTGATTATATTGTCCAAGTGGGAGAATGTTAGAAATATATATACGTGGACTAATATAATCACAACATTAATTTCATATGCCTAACCACAATCGAATTGCCTAATGTATATTTAATAACCATAATGAGATGGTTAATTTGCTAATTGCATTTGAGGTACATGGTAGTACCCTAATAACTATATGTTGGCCCATTAAACTATAGTTCATATCATCCATTCACAATGAGACAATTAGCCTATTCTATCCTTTAGGGTAAAACATGTCATAATATATGACATAAGGTGAGACTGTTGAGTGTGATACATATATAGTGTGTGTATGGGTGTGAAAAGAACAAGAGTCTTCTGCCATTAATCTCTCTTGCACAAGGTTTGTATTTTTCTCTTTGATAGGTTTTGGTGAAGCATGGTTCAAGACATACCAAATGTTGGATGTATGATTCCATTGTCTTGTTATGTTCTAAATAAAATGTGATCTTGTTTGTTGAATGTGGTTTATTACTGCCTTTATTGTAGCATAACTTTGTCCAAACGTTCCTCAATCAACCAACGATTGCTCATGACCATGGAACCAAGCGATAGGCGTCTAGTCGTCTTCTCGGCTTCTACAAATAACACTAGCCAAGTGCAGTCAACTTCACTATCAGATTATTAATAACACAAATTATTAATAAATCGTTCATCGGTGTCGTCTTCTTTTTCTCCCGTCAACCACAACAACCAGAACAGGCAACAGTTATCCCAGTCGACGTTAAGAGTTTCTGATAGGTAGTAACTTTTTTCCATGACATCTTAAGACAGCTTCATTGAAGCCTTAATCTAGAAATTTATCACGGACATCAATAACTAATGTGAAAGTTGCATAACCCCTAATCATTTGCAGCAATGTCCCACACACAATTTTGCCACCGCTAGCAACGATACTATTTTCATATATTTGTTTCTCTTAAATAATGTTTTAATAATATTGATACTTCAATTCCAAATTTAATGCAAAATTTTAATTTTTAATCTAAGGGATTATTTGGTTCTACTTCTATTTTTCTTGTTATAGTTTTCATTTATCGCTTTTAGTTTTTAGTTTTGTTTTCAAATAAAATAAAATTTTGTTTAGTTGTTAATATTAATATAGTTATATTTTAATCATGATAATAATTATATATTGGATAAAATTTAAAGATAAATTATTTTAAATAAATTTATTTATTTAATCTTTATATAATATGTATTAACAAATTATTAATATAATTATGTTATTTTAATAAAATAAATAATTTAAAATTAATATTTATTTAAAATTAATATTTATTTGAAATATATTTCAATTATTAAATCAAATTTTATTTGAATATTTATATATTTTAAATTTAATTATATTCATTAATAATTATTAAAATTAAATTAAATATAATTAAATTATAAAACTTAAATAAAATAAAATTATTCATAATTTTATTGACAAATAATTTTGATTTATTAAATATATAATATTGAATTAAATTATTCATACTTTTATTATTAATTAAATGATTAAATAATATATATTTAAATGATGGTAAATCAGATTATGAAAAAAACATAAACAGAAACAAAAACTACTTTTATGGTTTTCATAATTTTTAAAACCGGAAAAACCAAAATTAAAGACAAAACTGAAAACTCAAATAAATAGGTTTTTTACTAAATTTGAAAACAAAACAAAAACCAAAACAAACACCCCTAAACTTTTCAAACTAAAATTAATATTTAAATCTAATTTTAAAAATTATATTTAGATTTTAAAATTTAAGGTCAATAATAATCACATTTTTAAACAAATTATAGAATTAAGTTCTACTTTGGATCAGTTGATAAGAAACCAAGGTCGGATTCATTTTCGCACGTAAAAAATAATTATAGAATCTTTTCCTATGATTTTTAAAAGCTAAATCACTTCAATTTCATAACATAATTAATATATAAATCATAATACATCAAGAATTATAATTCATTTATTATTCTAAAGTTTAAGCTTTTCTTGTTATTTTTGAAATTAGCTCATTTTAATCGTTATAATCGCCAAATGTCTATTTATTGAAGGTATCAATAAGATATCTCAAGAAAACTTTATAACTATTGCATAGAAGGGTAGTAGTTTTAATTTAAAAAATAGTACCGGCTCTTTCAGAATATAACCCTGATTATAATAAGTTTTAAATATTTCAATAATTTAATTAAGATTAAATTTTAATTAAAATTAAAATTATAAAATCTAGTATCTTATATTTATCTTTATTTATTAAACATTTTATATTTAATCGTAAAATTTTAAACTTTACAATTAAACCTAATTTGATTAAAATAATTTTCTATATATATATATATAATAATTTTAAATTATATTTATGATTAAATTATTTTTTAATTTATCTTTAATTTATTAAATAAATAATTTATATCTGTCTATCAAAATTAGTAGTTACTCAAATATTTAAGAATCCAGGAATTTAGAAGGTTATTTACTAAATATCTCCTAGAATTAGAAATTCAGTCATTATGGCACATAGAAGGTTTTAAAAGCAAGGAACACCTGAATCCCTGATATTTTGTCTAGTGTGTATATTGTTGACTTTTTATCTTTGACAGCTTTATCCAGTTGGAGGTTTTTAACGCCCGAAGTCGTTGGACAGGTCTGATGGGAAAGAGGTGGTTGTCAACAACCAAGACAATTTGGAGGCTTTTCAGAGATAACGAGATTAATCAATGAATATTACTTAAAAGGAACGAAACTTTTGGCAGCTTGAAATTAATAAAAGCAATTCCTGGAGATGCTCAACTTAAGAAGTCAAGTTTATTCTCAGATAAAGATGCAAATTGGCAATGAGGAACCAACTTGTTTTTGGTTTGATAATTACTTGGAACTTACCCCTATTGCTGTATCTGAATTCAAGGATTCCAATAAAGGCCAAGGTGAGTAACATTGTACAAAATGGGAATTGGGGCTGTAATTTCAGAGAGGTAGGCAGATTGTTGAGACTTCTAAATTTTCAACCAGAGGGAGGAGAAGACATACCTACTTCGACAGACAATATCTAGTACTCTTGAATTCAGCAGTGCTTTATGTTATAAGCTATGCTCAACCCAAAGTCTTCTGGTATGGAAGAAAGTTCTCTCAGAATGTATGGATAAACATTATCCAATGGGCCAGGCCAGCAGAATGTATACACTTAAAGAAGGAAGGGGTCATTCTTAAACTGCTTTTTGCTGCATCATTCACTCAATCTGAAGGGAAAGGAACAATAGATTATACAAAGGAGAGGAGAGGGATGCTGTTATGTTGGAGAGCTCCATTGCCAATTGGATTAGGAATGGAACGTCCAAGCTAATCGATGTTCCCCATGGTTCTTTCTTTCTCCAAATTGTTGGTTTTGGGCACACAACATTTTGTTTATTACTACAGAAAGTGCTATACTGAACTCGTTTCCAGGGTTGTTAGGACTCGGAAAATGTTTAACGACGATGTAACCCCGGCCCCATTTATATTCAAACTACCTTGTGTGGCAGTCGCACTCTAATGATCGAATCCATGTTCATGTGTATTGCATGGTCATCTTTGTTAATCCATTTTCTATTACTCGACCTTATGGAAAGCTTTGGATACAAATTGACGTCGCTTTCAATGACATTATAAAATTTCAAGTCATCTTTAAACAAAGGATTCCCAGAGGTTTCGTTCTTCATAAAATATACCTCCTGATTCCCTTGTTAACTAATATTTATTAGAATAATGTTTTGCTCTTGGAATTAGTTGAGGCCTCCCATGTAAATTAAAGAACGAAATTATAGAAAAGGATCAAATGGCATATATAGGTAAACCAATCATGCATATATATATATCCGGAGAAAAGAATCAGGTATGACATGATCTGCAACCAAAACAAACTTTTTCAGCCTCCCTTGACCCTTGAAGCAGGAGATTGTGTTGAAAGAAACGATGTGGAAGACAGGGCCATCTCCTGTTGTTCCTTTTCTAATGGTTGGAGTTCTAGGATTGGTGGTCTTTGGTCCTACCCTCATGTCACTTCTGGAGTATGCTCAACCTTTGATTCAGATGGATGACGAAGGAGGCTTTTACCCTCTTATGATGATGCTTCCTCTTCTACTCTTGCTGCTCATACACTTGATTTCTTCATGCTGTCCCACGTATGGCATGGGTTCCTCCACCAGGCTACGATCAAGTAGTTATGGTTCGGATGCTAGTGGTTTTGGTTGGGGTTCATTTTTCCTTCTTGTGCTTTTCTTTATTCTGTACAATATTTGGTGAAAGTCACAGGTTTTACTTTTACATATGCTATTCCTTTTTCTATGTCTATGTAATCTTATGTGCCTGAGCCTCCCACTCATTCCTGAGCGCTTGACTACCGTACGTAGTGTCAAATGTTTTATCTGCAGGGATCAATGAAGTTTATTACTCCATACAACTTCTAATTACTTGCGATTAGGCTCATCCGATCGAGTTTCCCATAAAAGGGAAGTGAAATAATAATTACATAAAAACAGAATGCTCAATATAAGCATTCATTTGTCTATTCATTGCTTTTCCACGGAGGCGGAGCCATCCAGAAGTGGGAAGGAGCTCGGAAGTGGAGACAAGATTCTCTGTCCAGTATTATTCTGTCTTATTTTGTTTAATAAAATCTTAACCATTTATTTTGTAGGATCCACGCGGGACCCACGCGTAATTTACGCGAGACCCATATAAATAAATAGCTGAGATTTATTGGACAGAATAAGACACCATAATATTAAACAAGAGATCTGGACTCTCAGAAGTGCGCATGCTTTTATTCTTTTTCTTTTTGTATACTTCAGACAAGGCGATAAGTGCTACAGTCGGCCACTTTCTTCTGCCATGACAACATTGATGTGCTCAGATGCCTAAAAAGAATTATAAATTTCTTAAACTGAATGTGCGCCTCATATCATATGTTTCCTTCTCAGGATACAGATAGGCTCCGCACTTCATCTTTCAACATGTTTGGTCAAAAACCACCTAACCATATTAAAGAGAGCGAAAATTAGTAACTCAGAAGCATAACTATGCAGATACATCACAATCATAAGTAAGGAGATAACATCTAATGTGATGTGATGATATGAACCGTAACATTGTCATACTCCAAGTGACAAGCGTAAGCAATTGATGACAATCTGCCTAAGCAATTGATGACATAGTTTTTTCTACAATTTACTATACAATTTTAAGGATGACTTTTAGGTCTAATACATGTATGTGTGATGACTACACCAAAATCATACTAATCTAATAGCTTAAGGATGAGTTGTTTGTAAAAAGTTCAATCTTGGATATATCCTCAAAAAATGAAGATCACAAAATCTAATAAATCTTTTTGCATTCAAGAAGGGAAAGAGAACAAACAATTACAAAATATTGCGTGGGTGGCGAGACCCCGTCATATTCTCAAGAAAAAGAGAAAGGGACCCGGCGGGTGCATGAACAAAAGTGGTAACCCCTAAAGCAAAATCGACGCCGGCGGAAGCGAGCCATTCTGCGCAACGATTGCCTTCCCGGTATATATGGCGAGGGAAGACTGTCTAGATATGGTCAATCTTTGATTTGTGTTTGTGGGTATGATATCTTCAAACACGACATGTCACAGTAAGTCAAATATCTTCTCTTTAAGATTGACCATGTCTGGTTAAAAAATCTGCAAGAATATTTTTATTAGTTTTGATACTCTGTACAGTCTACTAATAAAATTTGTCATTCCATATATCTTTTATATCCAGTTTAGAGGGGAAATTATATTCAATAAAATCCTTGACTTTACTATTAGCATTTCTTAATAAAAATCTTTTAAGTAATAAAAATAATAAAATTGTTGAGAGCATTTTTACTACTATTAATAATTATTTTGCATTTATGTGATATCTTTATTAAATATATATATATAAAGGCTCCCAAAGTATACCTTTAAAGAGACTCGTTCACCTTCACATTATTAGAATTATCATAACCTTTTTTGTTAATACTCCACTCCTTACATGATTAAAAGTACCAGTTTCAAGAATTTAATCATCATCATTAGATGATAAAGGAAGTTTTGGCAACAAAGTACAAAAAATTTAATTTCTTTACTTATTCAATTAAATAGATTGAACTTTCAAATCTTTGATTTTTCTTTAAAGGCAGTTGAGAAGGTTTTCTTATTGTAGCTAGATTTTGAATAAATCTTAAGCATAATTTAAAACTCTAAAAACTTGGAGTTTTTTTAATCTATTAACTTATCAAGAAATTATGATTTTGTCGAGAATATGAGGTTAAAGTTTAACTTCCTACCAATATCAAAGAATTCTATTTCAGTCTAAAAATCACAGCTTTTTCTTGAGAGAGTTGCACCATATTGCTCACATAAATATGTAAATTTATTTGGATGTATAATATGTTGAGTAACATCATTACTAGCTATTAAAATATCTACATAAACATGTAAAAAAATGATACTTAAATATATTGTCTCACTTTTCTTTGAAATATTTGTAGGACACTTTTAAATCTAAAGACATTATTAACCATTCATAATGACCGTGTGGAGTAAGAGAAAACAATACAAGAAATACTATCTTTATTCATTTTTATTCGCCACAATGGACTCTTACGAACAAAATTTAGAGAATATTTCTTTTCCTTTTATTAAATTTCTAAATGTTTCCCTGTGGGTTAAGAAGTATCCACCAAATACTATGTTATCATTTAACTTTTATAATTTAATACCATTCTAGCTTTATTTCCAATTAGTTTTGCATGAATTCTAACCTTAAAAGCTTGCGACTGATGTTGGGATTTACTAGGTCTAATTATCTTTAGATTTTCTAGTTCAAGAACTTGTTTTCTAAATCCTCTTATCTTTGTTTTCTAAATCTTCTTGATCTTCTAAATTATATCTCATACCACTAACTCTAATAATCTTTTGCTTATCTATCATTTCTAACTTTGCTTCTTCTCTATTTTATCACAAATTTGTAATGGGTTATTAATGTAATTTTTCTTTATGTTTTGTTTTACTAATTATAGTCCATCTTTGATTGTTTCTAACTATTAATACTTATTCTAAATAATGTAATCTATTTTAAATAAAGGTGTTCCTTTTTAAGGATCACTTTTCTTTGTATCCTACACTACGTTACGTTGTTTGAGGTTTTAATAGGATTGGTAGAGATTGAGCATAAGCATTTTTAATTGTATTAACATTGATCCAATGACTACAAGGAGTTTTGAAACGTATAATAGTATCAAATAAAATTTTATGAAATAATTGGAGAATTTTTTCTTGTAAGAATATAGAATTAGTAAAGTAGAAGAAAAGGAAAATTTACTATAATAATTTATCACAATTTTGGCTTAAAACATGAAAGAAGCAAACTTTAAAATGATAGATAAACAAAAGATTATTAGAGTTACCACCATGAGATATAATTTAGAAGACTGAAAAAAATTAAAACAAAACATATAATTTAGAAGATCGAAAAAATTTTAAAACAAAACTTCTAATAAAATAATGATTACTTTACTATCTGAAAAGATATTTCTAAAAGTTTGATCACATCCCTAAAGAAATTAGAGATAAAATAGAAAAGGTACATATCAGATCGATACAAATGATAATTAGATTTACTTTTGAAGAAGAAATATTAGATAATCAAATTTGCAATAAGAAAGAAGCCTATATTGGAATTTTGAGAGGCAAACCTTTGATATCAAAAACTTTGTTTTATTGTATATCTTAAGATGTCTTATAATAAACAAGATAAATATTTTGATAAAATACTCTCTTTAATCCAAGACTTTAAAAGAAAACATTTAATTAGAGATGAAAACATACAATACTTTATTGCCTACATGATATCTTATGCCTTATCCAATAGTCATCATAAAGAATATTTTGCAGGCAAAGATATTGTTGGCTCTCCAAAGTTATTTTTGAAGTTGAAAGAATATATCCTCCTTATATATGAACTATAGAAGACTTAGAAGACAATTTGTCATTAGATTTACAACAAAAACCTTACAAACTTCTCACAATAAATTATTGTCTAGAATATTTTATTCAAAAACTATTGTTTTGAGTAGTCAATTTTAGAAAATCAACACAAAATATCAATAAAAATACATTACCCATGAGAAGAAATAAAAGAGTGTTCTATCAAAATTTTATCTTGGATATTAAAAGACATCTTAGGATAGATATTAAAGAAAAGTTTTGATATCAAAGATTGCCTCTTAAAATCAACACAAAATATTAAACACAAATACCCTAATCATGAGAAAATATAAAAGATTTTACCATACCTAAGCTACTTATAATATCAAAGATTAAAGAGATTCGAAACAAATCTTCATCCACTAAGTTGTTACTATTTGTTATAATATTAATAAGTTCTTCAAAAGGAATGTAATTTTTCATTTATATATTCTATAGAATCTAAATCTATTCCAGATAATCATATATAAATTTTTCTAGAAAATAAGAAGTCATGATATAATTATATACATAATCGTTTGAAGTTTCTAAATTAAAGGGTCCATTACACTTCCGTACATGTTACTTTAGTGTTTTGACCGTAGATTTATTGGATTTTTGTTCAATCTTTTACCAAGTGTTTCGGCTCCAACCTTGGAGTAAGGTAACTACCTCTGACACTCCTTCAATAAAGTCCAAAACCATAATTTGTTTCCTACGTGAAGGCATACGTCCGAAATTTTAGGAGAAGAATATGGTTTTAAAATAGTTGTAAATTGTTTCTTTAGAAGAGCATTCTTCAAAAGTATCAAGTCTAATAAAATCTTCATTTTTTAGATTATTACAATGAGATTAAGAAACATTTTAAGAAATGTAAAGTAAAATATTATAAGAAAATGATATAGAAGAAATAAAAGACAATCGAATTGTAGTGTCCTAAAAGATTTAACAAAAGAAAATAGAAATAGATGGAGATAAATGAAATGATAGAAAATGAATACTTTTGAAGTTACAACTATTATAAGAAAATATGTTAAAAATGCTCATTGAATTTCTTATGATAAGAATAACACAAAGATCAATTAAAAATGACGAGGAAAGCTATACAATTGATTTACAAATAATTGTCTCCTTTTTGGTAGCGATCACAATCAAACATCCTTATGTTGACTTTCTTTCCATTAAAAGACAGTTTTGCTACAGTCAAGGAAAATTGATACAAACGTTGAATCTACGAGTACGAATACAGACAGCTACAAGCCTATTATAGCTTAGTTACATCAATCAAAAGCTCTAAACGTAATCTGGTTTTCTTTCTAGATACCATGTCCACACTGAACTCTTCCAGAAACCAATTTCAGAAAACAAAAAATCCCACCCCATCCTGGCAAATATTATGTTCTATCAGTTTCCACTGGAAGAAACATCGTCCTCGCATTGACTTGTCCGATAAACTACATGCCTTGTCTAGTGAATCTGATAAATATGATACTCCCTTTTTATTAAGCCAGTGATGATCCATGCCACTAAACTCCAGCTACATAAAAGCCTACAACGTTGAGACAATAATCTTCATATGTATTAGTAAAAAGGCATGTTAACAATATACAAAACTAAGAAGACACCACATGGATTCATGCTTGCAAATATAATTTATCATGGCTCACCAAGACTCGTGTTCTTAGTAATCCATTAACATATAGCACATTATCAATGTAAGTTAAATAGTCCTATGAGCTTAGGAATTCACACCCTTGTATGTTAATCACCCATCTTTGGGCCACAATAGTCCATTTAAGAGCCGAAGTATTAGAGGGGACCTTTTTCATACAATAACATCCATTACAGTAAATCTTCACCTGTTAATAGTCAAACAACATTCCAAACTCTTGATCTATTACCCGATAACAACGCAAGTAAATTCTTATCTTAAATGCTTCAGCACAGGGCACCAGAATATTCGGAAGCCATTTCAAACTTCAATTTTCATTATCCACGAAGATGAAAGTCACCCCCGAAACACCACAAATTAAAGACATAAATTTAAGCTTCAGTAAATATAGCATACTGATCTTAGCGATAGTAAGGCAAAATCATAGAGAAATAGATATGAAAGGCACCTTCAAGCAAATATTGATCAGATGATCTTATTTCGAACTTCTTCAAGTTTCTTTAGTATCTCCCCAGGGGTTCTATCCAACTCATCAGCAATTTTTCTCTGAATATCCAAAGGCAGTGTTGGGAACTGCTCACATAGATCTCCATCGATGACATCCTGTAACATTATCCTCAAACATTTAGGATTTTGCGAAACTATAAGACAGATCTACAAGTTAAACAAACAAAAATATTAAAGGAGTGAAAAATGGAAGAGTTTTCTTATAATAGGACAGGATAGAAGTGTTTTGTTCAGGACCACAAGCAACCAGATCAATGTCCAAAACACATAAACAATATATCTTGCTAATCTTCCATGATTTGCACTAAATAAACATAACTAATACCTTAACGGGAAAATAAGCAGATCGAAAAGCCATATGATCTCTTCCACACAAAGGTGGATGATCCTGTCTCAAGTGCATCTCTAAGTGTGAAAAGAAATCAACATCATCCCGAGAAGTAAATGGAAGCAGTGCCCCTACGCTTCCCATTACTGTCCCATATAAAATGCATTCTCCACCACCTGGAATCAAAGATGCCTTCTGCAAGCTAGTAACCACATCACCAACATGAAATTGTACAATCTCCTCCACCTTGTTTGGAGCACCATTGAGCTTTCCTTGTTCCCATTTTATCTTCCCACCAGTTGGATCTTCTTCTATTTCATCAGAAACATCCTGTGGTAGTCTCACAAAATAAATATTCCCAAACTTGTCTGCACCTGCCACAGTATCAAAGTCAATGTGGTGTGATGCAGTAACCCATCTTGGAACACAATCATCGGCAAATATGTAAAGTTGATTTTCATCCCGTCTATACTTGCAGAAATGGAATGACTGCAAGAAGATACAAAGCATATAATCAGGGCAATCATTGTGGTAAGGAGAAGTTGTATCAAAAATAGGCAAACACTTGTGAAAAAGAACAATTACTGAAAATTATGATAAGAAGCACATAAAGTATTTACAATAAAATCAAATACATAAAAAAACAATACCTCTTGTATATCCCCTACATAGATACGATCACGATAAGTATGAATTGAGACAATGGTATTAGGGAATAGCTTATTTTCACATTTTCTAAGCAATCTCCTTTTTCCCAAGTCATACAATCTGAGCACAGGTCCTATTCCGGCAAGTAATCTTCCCTGAAATTGACAAAGAGAAAGTGGAACACCTTCCACTTGTGTTTTATGTAGAAGTTCCAAGCCTTTCCCCTCATCCACAAACTTGTAAATGTGGATAAAGCCGGCAACTAAACTTCTTTTGGGCCAAAAATGCAGTCCTTTTGCAGTACCAACAGCTAAGAGCGTTCCATGCTCCTTATCATGGAAATTTACCGTGCACACGCTAAATGCTGCTTCATTGTCTTGGAGCTCCAGCAGACAAGTTGTAGCTGCTGTCCTTGGGTCTAGAACTCTGATGCAGGAAACCCACCTGTCTGACTCTGCCTTTGGATAACCATATTGCTCATCGGATAGGGGATCATCTTTGTCCTCATCATCACCATTTTCCATCTGCTCAACAGCAGCACTTCCATTTCCACCCATCCCAGCAGCCTCAAAACATTCCTTTTTGGCAGCTTCACGCTCCTCAGCTGTATATGCGGCCTGATCACTCTCGATAATAACCAAAAGTTTTCGCTTGGGTTGAAGCACAAACTTTCTGGGTGTGTACCTCAGAGGTATTGATGTTTCATTGAATGTTTCACCCAATCTTTCAATAGTGAAAATTCTCAATGCATCCCCAGCAACAGCAACCACACCTTCAGCACACTGATCGGATGAGAACGAAGCTGCATGCTCGAGGGTCTCATATGACAGGGGTGTTAACAGAAAATGACCTTGATGAATATAACCAAGCCAAGGTCGGCTAGATAAACACAGCATTGCACGCCGGCCTCGCACAATAATGGAGAAGAGTTTTGGTGCTCTCAATCCCAAAAATCGAGATCTAGAATCAGAAAGTTCCCCTGTTACCATATCCACCACAATCCTAAACAGAACCCCAGATTGCAGACCAGCATTCAGAAAAAGATTAGCAGGGTGATCAGCACCATCCTCCCCACCTACTGATGCCTGAACCTCAAGAAAGAGAAGAGATTCTGGAGGTGATGAAACACTTTGCATACTCAGGATCTGCATACAGTCATCAGGATCTAGAGATAAGATACGGACGGTGTTATCATATGACCCAACTGCAAGAAATCGGGACCTTTGTCTACCTTCAGGAACTGGAGCAATGTCCAAACACGCCACATCTCCAGACATCTCATGTTTCTCTACCTCCATTAGCTGACCAGTCATATCCACCTCAAAGTATATAAGTTCTCCTCCACTTAAAGCAATGACAACTTGAAGTCTATTTGAACCAACTTTCACAATCGTTCTCTTTCCAGGAGTTCTCCACTCATTAATACGACCATCTTCCCTTATATGCCTAATTCCATTTGGGTGAACTTGCATTAAAGAATCATCTCCAATCAAAGAAATAGCAAGGGAAGGAGTAGTATCAAGAAAGCCGCTATCATTAACTTCCTCAACTGTTTCCCCAATAGAAAGCACAAGTGTTGCATTGTTAAAAGACACAACAATATATGCATCAAACTCATCATTAAGATTCTTCTTCACCGTCCAAACTGCACTTGGCACACCTGGAAGCAACGAGACAGCCATCTCACTAATTGCCAAACCAGGCCTTAAAATTCTCACAGAAGAACGAGGTCCACGCCCACAAAGTGAAAATATCTGAGGTGTTTCTTCATCGAAAAGATTAGCAACTTTCATATCCATAATAGGCATCAAGCTCTCAACTTGATCAATTCTAACGAGGTTCTTCAACCCTCTTGGCTGGAAAAATACTGGTTGGAAACCCTCCTCAGTTTCCATAAGGGTGGCTGATGATGCCTCCACATCAGCTTCATCACCAATTGCTTGAAACTGATAGAGAGCATGATTCCCAAACTCTGAAGCAGCAAACAAAAACCCAGATTTCAACACACACATTGAAGCAGTAACAGGTATTGTATCGAAATACTTGATCTTCAATTCCTTAACCTTATCATTCTCATGATCCAATGTAACCTTGAAAATATCACCGTACTCTGTCTGCAATAAGAAGAAGAACATTGATTTCTGCCTGTGCGTCGCTGTTGAAACTATTAAAACCCCTCTCTCAGCAGGCAAATCTGCACGACGAGGAATCACTGCCCTAACATCTGGGTGTCCCTGATTCTTATAAATGACAAAGTTCTCAGTGCAAACTAGAACCCCACTTGGCCCATCTGCTCCTCCAGGCACTGTTACTAACCAGTTAGCCCCATTATCAACATGCTCAGACCACTTCCTAGAAACATGATTAAGCCCTAAATCAAGTTCATAAAAAGTCAAATGCTTTTGTGCCTCACTCGCTGCCAGTCCCGTGGAATCCTGATCTGCCTCCGAGTAATCCAACTCAATAGCAGCAAAAATGGGATTATCAAAGCCACAATCCACTCCACAGATTGAATAAACTATAGTATGCGACTTATGAGCCTCTAAAGGAGATGAAATGGTTAATCTAGCAGCAGTGTCCCTATTTAAAACATAAACCAACTTCTGCTTTTCACAAGCACCTATCATAACAGCCCTTCCTTTGGGGTCAATTGCCAGGTACTGACCCGGAACAATCCGGCGGCATCCAGATTTCCCAAAAGTTTCTTGGTGTATTTTATCAAAAACATTCTTCTCCTTATTATATTCCAAGATTACAATCCTACCTGAATCAGACCCAACTACGATATAATCCTTTTGAGCCCCAGTAAGCCTGAATTGGGTTAATGAACGAATTGCGCCAAAGATTTCGACGGAGTGAAGGGTTTGGAGTTTACCGTTTTCGTCGGGACGTAGTAGATCAAGCACTTTACCGCGAGCTACAACGATTTCTTGGCTCTTGCCGCCGGAGAAGTTGCCGTTTATGGCGTAGACGATACCGGTTGGTCGCTGCAGCGTAAGGCTATAGAGGTACATGGGGGATGGTGAGTAGGGTTAGGGTTAGGGCTTTAGAAGAGTGGAGAGCAGAAAGCGCAGACTAGGGCTTTTGGGAGAGTGGTGAGAAGGAGAGAGGCTGGATAAATATATTGAAAACTACACTTTATCCTTTTAGTCTATTATTCTTTAAAAAATAGACAAAACATTTTTTAAGAGCACTAATAAATAAAGGCGATTGTAATATGGAAGAAGAATCAGATAAACTAGTTGGCGGTGGTGTCTGTACGAACGTATCTTCTTTTTGGTTGTCAAATTTCGTAAAAACTCTTTGTTTGATTTTTTTGTTTATATTTATATTTTTAATTTTTCCACAAAATTAACGAAAACTACTAAATATATATTATTTACTTATTTTAATATTAATTATTAATAAAATTATGAATAATTTAATTTAATGTTTTAATTTATTTAATTTTTAAATAAATTTAATTTAATAATTATTAATAAATATAATTAAATTCAAAATATCTTCAATATATATATTTCAAATAAAATTTGATTTAATAATTAAAATCAATTTAATTTTTAAATTATTAAATAAAATCATTTTTCTTTATTATTTATTAATAAATATTATAGAAGAACTTAAAATAAATTTAATTAATTAAAAATAATGTATTATTTAATATATAATTATCTTTAATGATAAAATTATAACTTCATTAATATTAACAATCAAACAAGTTTCTATTTTTATTTGGAAAAACGAAACAAAAAAAAACTAAAGCTAAAAATCATTAAAAAAACAAAAATATATTTGATTGTTTTTTTTGGTAAATCAAAAGAATTAATAGATGGAAAAAATGTACAAAAAAGTTCACTTATAAGTGCCACTGGAGATACATCTAGCTAAAAAAACAACTAGCCTCAGGGCAACCAAAGATAGAAACAAAAGGATGACAGAAGTTATGGAAGGAGCAATGTACAGCCAGTCAATATCAGAAACACAAAGGAGCTCTACCAAAAAACCGAAGCAGCTATAATCTATGTGAGAGCCTAACTAAAATATCACAAGCCAAGTAGATGCAAGCCAAAAGAGGCTTAAGGAAATGCCGCTCAAGAACAACCTTAGCACTTGAATGGCCGAGGGAAAGATGCCACTAAGTAGTGATTATGCTGAACCTCCGAGGGTAGGTTAGGCAAGATATGGCCTTTCCAAAGAGACCCGCATGCTGTAACCTAGAAATGACTGAGCAAATAACTTGCAAAAAGAAATGAAGACCCTAACTATAAAATTACCTCCTCTCGATTTGTAGGCTGAGAACTTCCCTAACGTGGGAGATTACTTCGAGATACACTCTTTCCTCAGCCATTGCTTCATTCTTGAAGGTTTTGGCATTACGTTCAGTCCATATATGGTAAACTGTTATGGAAAGCATAAGAGGGAAGTGAATGATGGCTGGTGCTCTGGTACAGGAAACAGTTCTATACTAGGAGAGGATAGTTGAGAGATTATAATGGTTGAAAGTGGGCAAATCGAATCGGGTGAGGCATTGTTCCCAAATTGTTTGAGAGAATGGGTGTTCAAAAAAATAAGTGGTCTATTGATTCATTTGCTGAGAGGCACAGGGAACAGTGATTAAGAGTATAGAGGCACGAAAGTTTATCCCAGATTTGTAGCTTTTGCAGGAAAGCAAGCCATAATATAAAGGAGCAGCGAGGGGTACTATATTTAGACCATACCAACTTGTACCAAGGAACAATCGGTAGTGGGGGTCGCAAGAGATGATAAGCTGACACATTGATATATCGCTTGGTGGGGCTCGCTAACCATTCCAGACTGTCAGGTGAGGTGCAATTGGGTAAATACACAGGTGGATCAAGGTGTCTAAGGAGGTCCATGGAAACCTCCCTCTAGCTCCAAGCATCATTAATTATTACTTCAGAAAAACGTGCTATGAGTGGAAGCTCCAATCCATTGATCTCTCTCGGAGTTGACAAGGTCCTCAGAATACCTCGCAGGTGCCACGGATCCTGTCAGGAAAGAGTAGACGTACCGTTTCCAATCCTAAATCTGAATTGATGGCACAACTCGTCCCTAACTGTTAAGATCTTTCTCCAACTCCACAAACTATTATAGGTAGGATGAGCGTTCAAAAAATTTGTCTTACGCAAAATAATTGTATGAACCCACTTAACCCAAAGAGCTTCCCTATCTTCAAACAAATTCCATATCCGTTTTCCTAAAAGAACATGATTCTAAGTAGTCAAGTGTTTGGCACCTAAGTCCCCTTCCCTTTTAGGACGACATATGTCACTCCAATTCACCTTAGCCTGAGTATTAGAAACTGCCTTTCCTGCCCATAAAAAATTCCTAAGCTTAGCCTTTATTTCCTTAAGGATGAAAGAGGAGAGAATAAAATGAGAGGACTAGTAGACATGGAAGGAAGAGAGAACTGAAATAACCAATTGGAGTATACCTGCGTAAGAAAGGCTCTTATGGGTCCAACGATTGATCCTATTGTCAATTCTATCGATAAGAAAAGCACAATTCCTCCTTGAAAGACGAACTGTAATAAGGGGGACTCCTAGATACCTAATAGGGAGGGAACCTTGTTGAAGACCAGAGACAAGTTTCATTCTATGACTCAGATTATTAACATCCAAGGATAAGTAAAACTGACTTTTGGATGTATTCATTTCCATGCCAAAAAATAGAGAGAAAGTACACAAGGAATCAAGCAAAAGCTGAGTTGATATCAAGTCCCAGTGACATAACATTAAGAGGTCATCTACAAAAAGAAGATGGTTAATCTTAAGAACTTGACATCTCCAATGGTATTTGAACTGAGGATTGTTGTATGTAGTAACTCTCAAATTCCTAGAGAACACTTCCATACAGAGAATGAAGAGGAAAGGTGATAGCGGATCACCTTGTCTTAACCTAGATTTACCTTTAAAAAATTTCATGGGAGGCCCATTTACAAGAATGGAATAAGAGGGGGAGGTGATGCATTCTCAAGCCCACTCAATGAACCTCATTGGGAGACCTATAGCTTCTAAAGTGTTAAGAAGAAAATTCCAATGAATAGAGTCATAGGCTTTGCGGAGATCCACTTTGAAAGCTCACCTCTTGTGAGAATTTGAAATGTGATAGTTCTTAAAGATTTCTTGTGCTACAAGGATATTGTCCCTTATTCAGCAATTCTTTATAAAGGCACTTTGATTAGGGCTAACTATAAGAGGGAGAATAGGGTTGATCCTATTTGCTAAAAAATTAGCAATAACCTTATAGAGCAGATTGCAACAGGAGATGGGCCTAAAGTCTTGGATAGTGGATGGGTGAGCTGTTTTAGGAATTAGGGTAATGAATGTGGAATTGAGTTCTTTTAGGAGTTTGCCATGGAGAAAAAAGTTTTGAATTGCTCCTGTAACTTCATCCCTGATAATAAGCCAAGCCTTTCTATAGAAGTACCCATTAAACCCATCAGGGCCAGGGGCCTTATTGGGATTAAGAGAGTGGAAAGCCTCTCAAGTTTCTTGATGGGAGACTTCAGTGATAACTGCTTGAGAATGAATATCCTCAAATGGATGAGGAAAAAGATAAGCTACAAACTCCTTGGAGGGGTGGAGATGCTTAACAGTCCCAATAGAGCCTTTGAAGAAATCTAGAAATTGAGATTGAATTGCACAACGCCCCACTACCCTACTACCAGTACCCACATATAGAGAATGTATGGCATTTCGGTTTTTATTAGTAAGGAGGGAATTATGAAAAAAATTAGTATTGCGGTCTCCTTCCTTAAGCCATTTGATCCTAGAAGCTTGTCTGTAAAACGATTCCTGATCCTCGAGAGATCGATAGTGTAGCATCCCGTCCCCGATGGGAAGGGTAAAGTGGTCAATTGGGACAGGCTAGTTGTTTGCATTGCATATTTTGAATTAAACATTTATTTTGACCTCTAATTGTAGAGGATTGAGTCAATTGACACATGCACATATAGGTACATGCATTCATGATATTTTCCTGGCATTTGATTGCGAATATGATATGAATTGTGAAATTGTGAGATAATTAGACTTGATTATGATTTATTGAGAATTTTGGAATAATTGGGTCTGAAGATTGAATTGGAACTGTTTTAGAGTGATTGTCAATTGGTAGTGACCCTTAGGATTTTTTTTTCTGAAAATTCGGGAGAAAAAGTTCGGACCGGAAAATCCTCCGAGTGACGGACCGATCGATTTTATAGAACTGAAATGACTGTCTAATGGCTAGGAAAAAATTTGCTATATGATTTGAGAAATTAATCTGACGAGCCATTGAAATTTGGAGATGAATTGGACTAGAAATGAAATTGAAAAAAGAAAGAGATTTAAATGTATTATGAAGAAATTGGCATGTGGCAAGGTTTTAGGGTTGAAGGCTTTTCGAGTATAAATACCCTAAGTTTTCGAAATCCCCTCATATTTTGACAGAAAACTTGTTCTTCACCTAGGGCACGATTTTTCTCCCCTTTGATCGACCCTCCTTCTTCCTCTTGGTGATCTTCGATCTTTGCCTCTCCTCTTGCTTGCTTCTTCTTCTTGTTTAAGGTCCAATGAAAACTCATGAGAAGATGGAGCTTTATATGGTTTTGGGAGTGAGAACCGTATGTGTTGAAGAGTTGGAGATTTTCGGGTGTTGAAGAGAAAAGCTTGATTTTGGTAAGTAAATGGTTTAATGTTGTTTATTTGTTAGCTTGATGCTTGCATGGGTTTTATTGTGAAGGATTGTGGTAGTTATAGGTGAGTTATGGGTTTTTAGTGAGAGAAATGGAAAAAGAGAATCGGAGAAGACGACCGCACGTCGCGACGAATCGCGACGAGCCTAGATGGGACGTCGCGACGAGGGAACGTCGCGACGAAGGAATTTTTGCACGTCGCGACGAGCATGGGTTAACGTCGTGACGAGCGGTTAGACGCCGCGGCGAGGAACCTTTTTCTAAACTGAAATGGTTTAGTTTTTGAGGCATAATTAATGGTGTAGACCTCCAATTGAGGTGATTCTTGATTCGTTATGAACTAGAGAAAGAGGTCTACAATTGAGGAAAAGAAAGAAAGTATTGAATGAAATTTGAGAATAGGTTCTATTACAACCTAAGGATTGTTTATTGATAATTGAAATATAATGGTGAGACTTGGGGATTAAATCCAATGCTTTTGAGATTGTAGAAACTGAGTTTAATAGATGAATTTTGATCTAGAGTATAGTGACACCGGTTTTGAGGTTTTCTTGAGAATATCCAAATGAGTCTAACCTTGTAAATTGACTGAATGCTAGAATTGGAATTGGTGGAATTCCGTAATAGATCATTGAAATGAAATGAGTCGTTATTGATCAATTGAGTGAAAGGTTAGGTTTGACAACAGAAAGTGGAAATTGGAAATTAGTGCCGGGAAGGTCATGAATAGGCATCGTACATCTTTTATTTCGGACATGTACATAATGGAATCTTTCTGATTGTGCATTTAGTAATGAATGACTATTTGATTGTTTAGAGGCACCGTTGGATCGTTATTCCACAGTGCTGGAGCTCTCAGGCAAGAGCTAGGAAGCTCAGGTGAGTAACCTAGTTGGTTTCTCAACCTATGTGTGTTTAATATTACGCACTTATGCCATGTGGAGATAATGGAGGGATATATGTGTTTGCTTTTGATTGATTTCGGACCACGGGTGTCCGAAGTATTGGAATGTGATATTGAAGTGCTAATTGTGTGTATTGTTATGAATGCTTCAATGAAATAAATTGTGAAAGTGTTTATGATTGAAATACCGGACTAAAGGTCCGTAGGAATGGGAATTGGATAATAAAATGTAACTGATTGTAAATGTAAATTGGGACATGTGCGTTCATGCATAAAGGCATGATCAGATAATGGCAGTTGTGACCGGAGCAGCCAACGTATTACAGAGCTTTAAGCTCAACGCATAGGGCTTCGTGCCCAACGTATTACAAAGCTTTAAGCTCAACGCACAGGGCTTCGTGCCCAACGTATTTCAGAGCTTTAAGCTCAACTCACAGGGCTTCGTGTCCACCGTATCAGGGCATTCAGGCCCAACGTATTCCGAGCCACAGGCTCAACGCAATGTGCCCGTCACTGGGACAGTTTCAGGCGTACGGTCACAACAACGTAATGAAAATAAAAAGTGTTACATGTACATTGCATATATGAATGATTAAATGTGAATTGTGTGATATTTCTGAAAGTGGTAATATGTGATATCTGTGAATTGTGTGAATATGCATGAGTTGAGTGAACCATCGATGATGGTTTCTCACTGAATTCGCAAACTCACCCAACATTACAATTATTTTTCAGGAATTAAAAGAGAACCCCGTTAGACACACGGAAGTATGTTTTCTGTAAGCAAGAAAGAGTTTGAAGTCAGAATCAGTTCACATCTGCATTAGTATTATTTCTGTTTTTATTAAGATTTGTATTCCTGCTATTGCTGCAGCATAGTACTGTTATTTTAGAGGGCCCCAATTGATAAATGTTATAATCGTAATGTGATTATCGAAATGTTTTTGTATTAAAGTGGGGCCATTATTGTTCACTGATTTCCGCGCACGAGATGGTTTTCAAAAAGTAAAAATGTCTTACTAAGGTTTAAACGGTTTTGACTGTTCTAGCATACCACCCTCGTGAGGCACGGGCTCGGATATCACCATTGATATCAGGTTCGGGTCTTACGGGAGTGGGATGCTACAGATAGAGTTCTCTAATGGCCTTAGTCTCCCTAGCTTGCAGAAGGGTGGATATAGGAGAGTACTTCAGTTGGTCCTGAATGTGATTCAAGTAGGGATAACAGTTCTCGACTCTAGCATAGATATCCCCAATCTAACTAGAGTTCATAATTTTGAGAGCTTGCTTGACTTTCTTAAGTTTAGTCACTACCCTGAACAAGGGAGTACCTATGACAGGGAATGCCCAAGGTTCCTTAACAATCTACAGGAAATTAGGCTAATCAGCTAAAAGGTTGAAGAACCTAAAGGGGGGAAAGTGCTTCGGTTGGTTCCTTTAGGACTTTACCACCAAAGGAGAATGGTCAGAAATATGAGGGTTGTGGATAACACAATGAGAAGAAGGGAACCGAATGCTCCATGAAGAGTTGATAAGGGTCCGATCAAGCTTACGAGCTTTGAAGGAAACACCTAAATGTTTTATTGGACCAAGTAAACAGAGGCCCACTAGAATTTAAGTCGAATAAGTGAGTAGCCCCTACAAACTGCCTGGAATCATGTTGACTACTCATGGCAGAAACACTAGGAGGGTTAGATTCATGAGGATGGAGAATTGCATTGAAGTCACCAGCAAGCATCCATGGGTTCTGGCCTACAGACAAGGAAATGTTGGTAAGATCACTCCAAAGAAGCTTCCTATGGTTCGGATTATTAGCTCCATAAACACATGAAACTTGGAAGGAATTTGAACTATGTCTAAGAAGAAGTTCCACATGGACAAACTGATCAGAATAGCTAATGATAGAGCACTGAAGGATATCTGAATTCCAAGCAATCAAAACCCTAGCATTGGACAAGGGGGTTAAGTTGCTAAAGCTATCCCATCTAGGAAACAAGGAATGACAGACAGAATTAAAAAAAAAAAAGGTAATCTAATCCTGGTTTCAAATAAGTAAACAAAAGAAGTTGAGGATTTTTTAAGCCAAGCCCGGACAACGTGTTGTTTATTGGGGTGATTAAGGCCACTCACGTTCCAAAACAAAAAATCCATATTCACAAATACCAACTATGTCGCAACCTACTACTTCTATTTTTTCCTAGCTTTCCTAGTCCTTCTAATTGAGAATTCCCCCTCTACCCCTCCCATAGTCCCAAGATTAGCAGGTCTCAATTCAGAAGAAGGAGATGGAGGTATACCTATCGGGTTTTCTGGCTGAGCATTAGATTCCCCACTGTCGTCACTGACGTCTTTAGATGAATGGAGCTAACGTATAAGAGAATTCGTGGCTAAACTAACCTTAGTTGCATCTTTGACCTTCTTGGTGTCAATTGTGTCCTGTTGGAGTGGGCCTAACACCTAGGAGACATCCTTAGGGTTCTGCAGAGGAGGAGCATTTGCTAGGTCATGCTGGGGCTGTTGGACCCCAAATTTTTAGTGAAAATTAGAAATATTAAAATGAAATAAAAGGAGTGTTTTTATATATGAATAGTGTTATAGATGAAATTGTGCTTTAAGAAAATTAATGAGAAAAGAATCGATTAGTTTTGATGGCTTAGATATTTGAGTAGATTTGTCTGGGTTATGAGAGTAAAGTGAATGAGTTGATTGAGATGGAAGTTAATCAAGAAATAAAGAAAAAAAAGTGTGAAAATATGAAAAGTTTGACTTTTTGGCCATTGAGAGTTGACTTTTTGATTTAGGCTAAATTTGAAAAAATGATCTACATAAAACTTATACCTTATGTTGAAAGCTTTTTGTCGCCATAAAGTTTGATATTTTTCTATATCGAGAGTAAAAGTTATAGTCAGTCAAAGTTAAGGTTATCTTACGTTGACTTTGAAAATGTTCTTAAGTGTGAAAATTATACATGCTGTGCTTTGAGGCAAATCATCGGATTGATGTGGTCTGAATTGGAGAAAATAGTCAACATGAAAGTTGTAGCTTATATTCCCAGCTTTTATTACCATAAAGTATGCAATTTTTCAATATCGGGGCTAGGAGTTATGATCGACGGAAATTTGAAAGTTGTTTAGGAAGAGATGTCTAGGACAGAAACGTTGAGTGGATTTTTGACTCCCTTAGAGGACAATTTGATTTTTCTGTCCTTCATGGAAGTTGTAGAGCTTCCTTTGAGCTATCTTTTGATACCAAATTTGTCAAATTTGGAGTTTGGTATCAAGAGATATGATTTTTGAAAAATTCGGATATATATATGTGTTTATACATATATACATGTCTCTATTCTTATTTCTTATTATGTCCCTACTTCAATCTTTTGCTCATATATTTTCCGTTTGACATCCGATTGACTCGATTTTTGAAGCATTAGATTTCTAAGACAATTATCTACATTCTCAGGGAAAATTTATATTTTTTTATGGGATGATTAATTTAATCAAGGTGAATTAGATAATTTTCTGAACATGGTTCAGTCTTTTGCGAAATTCGGGACCTGTGGAGATTTGATTAATTTGATTCTTGAGTAACAATAAACTTGAGACATGGGGCTACAAATCATATGAAGAAATGAAATTTCAATTTAGCCCCTAAGACTTTCAATTTCTGAATTGAAGTTTGGATTAGTGTTTAGTTTTGGATTAGGAAAATATGAAAGTATTTTGGTCATAACTTTTTCTCTAGAAATCCAAATGAGGTGATTCTTAAGTTGAATTAAACTAGAGAAATAGGGCTACAATGTTTATGAAGACATCAAGTTGCAATTTTGTGTTTAAGAATGTTCTTTTTTAGATGGAAATAACGTGCTGGAAAATGATTTAACATAAGACATGTCCTAACTGTTTGGAGCATATCTTTTGGTATAGTGATCCAAATTAAATAATTTTTGTGGCATTATGAAATTAAGACAATGATGAACAATTTTCTAGAAGGAAGTTTTGACAAATTTCTTCAAATTGATGATTAGAAATAGTCCTAAAGTAAGCATGAATTAAAATCAAGTTCAAGGGTATTTGTGGAAGATCACATAAGGATTTAAGACTTTAGGCTTAAGTGGAGAGGCAATTTGGTCATTTAGCCCTCATTAAATGACATGGAATATATAAAGCATGAGGGCTATCATTTTAAGAGAACAACCACGAAATTGAGAGGAAAGAAAACAAGAGAAAGAAGAGGAGAAGAGATGATGGGTTCGGTGGTGGAGAAGAGAGAAGAAGAAAGGGAAAAAGCTTAGGATTTTCGATTTTTGGAAGATTTCAAGAAGATTTTGAGTTGATTTAAAGGAAAAAGGATGGAAAATGATGAAAGTCCCTTTCAAAGCTATGAAGAATCCGAAAATTGAGAAGAGGAAGGTAAGAACAATTTTCTTAGCTTTGAGTTTTTCTTGAATCTTTGGTTTAGAATCATGGAAAATGGTATGGGTTTGTTAATTCCATAATCAATTTTGGAGATTACATGTTGAAATTGATTCAATTTTGGATTTATGTGAGTTAGGGTTTAGGTCAATTTTGTGATTTGGGAATTTTAGAAATTCTTGCTTTAGATAGCTTGGAAACATGATAATTTTGGGTTTCCTATAGTTAATTTTGAGGATTATGCTATTTATGATGTTGAATTTGGATGATTTTGGTTTAGGAAATTTTAGATTTGAGGAAAGAAGAAGGACTTTGGAGAATTGATGCTATGGACAAAGTACTAGCATGGATTTGAGGTGGGTAACATGTTTAATTTTTGAATTATAAGTCAATTGTGTGTTTTCGAAATTTTAAGAAAGGAAAAATGGTTATAATTATTGTTTTCGAATGTTTGATTTTGGGAATGATTTACGAATTGTTAAATTTATTGCTTTTCGAATGTTTGGAAATATTATTATCCTTGTTTCGAAAATTTTGATTAAATGATGAATTATTACGTGCATTGTTTTTGAATTATTTGATGTATATTGTTAAAATTGTGTATGGTTAAATTATTGTTTTGGAATGATTTAAGAAATGATTCTGAAATTTAGTTTATGATAAATGTTATTGTTTTGGAAAGATGTAAGAAATTGCTAAAATTGTTTAAGATTAAATTTATTGATTTGGAATAAATTGTTTGATTTCATTATGTTTGATTTATGAGAATTTAATTAAGTTTTTAAAAAATTATTGTTTATATTTTGAAAAATCAAGAAAAAAGGAGTTACTGAATTTTATTGTTTATGATTTACGAACAATTGTTTTGAATTACTAAATATGTTAATGTTTTGAATTATAAGCAAATTAAGTGATTTTGAAAATCAAGAAGCAAAATATTTATAAAATATTGTTTATATGAATGTCGAAAATGTTGATTTCGAATGATTAAATTCCTTACTTTGGAATTGTTTATAAAATATTGTTTATTAAAATGTTGGAAAATTTTGACTTAGAATGATTAAATTCATGGTTTTGAAATTGTTTATAAAGTATGGTTTATGTTAATGTTTAAAATATTTGCTACAATTGTTGAATGATTTTGATAAAATCAATACAATTGTTACTTTCTTAGTTTTGAATGAGAAATTGATGTATTCTTTGACTTTGAGGTTTAAAACTTCTTTGGATTTGAATGCTTGAAAAATGGTTATGGGATTTTCAATGGTGGAATTTATGAAAGAAATTTGTTTGGAAATTATGATTGTGCATTTTGATATATGAATTTTGAATTATAGGTCAATTTTGGTGATTTTGAAAAATCAAGAAAGCAAAAATTGTTTTTGTATATGTTTGAAAAATTATGATTAATGTTTGACATTATGATTTCCGAATGATTAAAGTTATTGTTTTAAAATGATGTTGATGATTTTGATAAAGTGATAAAAATTTATGAAATTCTTTATTTATGATTAAATTGAGAAATTATGAAAAGAAAAATTGTGGCATTCCTTGGTTGGAAATGATTGTGCACTTGATGTATGAATTTGTGTGAATTTTGATTGACTTTTGACATATGAATTTTATTGTTATGTAAATTTTGAAATTTAGGAAAAATTATGAATGAAATTTGTTTGATATGACGCGACATGAAAACTAAGTTTCGAAATGTGCCTTCGGACAATTTGATTTTCGAGTATGATATGTGTTATGTGAGTTTGGTTAGGTCTCATAAGTTAGAGTCAGTATACTGGTCTCGATTTTTAAAGGACTTCTCCCGTCTACCCGCTAATGGCAATGGAGTTCCGATTTCGGACTCCCATAAGTTCACGATTGCACAGGACCGCTATGCGGGACTGTGCACTACGCTCTGTTTGGACCGAAACCAAACCATTATGAAATGTTATGTGATTTTTGATTTCTTTATGATGTGATGCATTTATATTTTCTTGCATTCATTTTTTCGACTATATTTGTGAATTTTTGAAAAGTTTTGGAATTTCAAGAAATGAAAATTTGAAGTTTGAAATTGTGAAAAGACTGAAAATTTCAGTATAAATGATTTGAAAAGTGGAAAGGTTTAAGAAATAAGTTTTTGAAAAAAATTGCTAAATAGCAAATGTTTTGCGAAACGGTTTTTGCTTATTTTTCAAGTATAAATATGTTATCCACTAGCTGTCTAGCTCACCCCCTTTCATCCCCATCTCCAGGTATTGAGCAGGAGATTGGATGAAGGAAAGTCAAGCTGTCCTTCGATTTTGTTTGGTTTGTATTTTGAGAAATTTCGGAATGTAAAGAAATTATGAATTTATGTTTGGAATTGAGTTTGTGTATGAAGTATGGATGTGCATATGATTGATGTATTTCATGTAGAGAATTGAGTTTATGTATGAATTATGAAATTTTGTATATAATGGAGTTTGAAGTATATGAATTCGGGATTTGGGTATTGATTTGAGTTATGAAATTGTATATGATTATAATTGGTTTGGGTTTTGGATTGATTTTATGAAATTGTTTATGGAATTGAGATATGATTGTTGATTTGGCCATAGATGAGATGAATTGTGAATTTGCGTATGGTTATGAAATAAGTATGTAATTGGTTATGAATCGGGATTGTATATGAGTATGAATTGATATGAGAATGAATGTGAATGGGATTTGGATATTGAATTGAGATATGAATGTGTATTTAATAATTGGATACTGTGGTTGAATGTGTTTTGGATTCCGAACGAGGTGTCCGATGATACTGGTTATTGTTTGAGAAATATAGAAGTGTGTTTTAAGTCATTTGCAGGTTTGGGTTGTTGAAAATGCAGTTGTTATGCTGCCCAATTTTCGATAAGAAAATTGGTTATATGACGAAGATAAAATAAGAATATGTTTTTGGTTAAAAGTAGAATATTGAGTTATGTATACTTGTTAAGAAGCTTTATATAAGTCGAAATTTGTTTATGGATGAATTTCTAATAAGGGAAATTGTAATGTTTTGTTTAAGGTTGAATAAAGATGAATAATATGAAAATGAAAAGGGAAGAAAGAAAAAGAAAAAAAAATTAGACCGGTATCGGATTTGGAATGTCTTAAGGTTTCCAACGCGATAGTCTTTTAAGATATTTGTGTCAGATGTTGGATCCATTTTCGTTGTGTTTCAGTATTCATTTCGCTTCGATTCGTATCCGTTTTGCTTTGTTCGATTCGTTCGTTTTGTTGTTGATTTCGATTATGTTATTGTTTTCGCTTTATGTTTTTGCTTCGGAATTCGAATTCCGTTTCCGATACTTTGTTTTCGCTTTCGGATTTTTCTGTTTGTATTGTTTCGATTCGCTTTCGATTGTGATTCGTTCTTTCGAATTCGTTTTTCCTTCAATTACTTCTGTTTTGTTTCCGTTTTCGTCTTTCGTTTAACGGTTGGGATCCGATCTCTGGATCGGGTCCCAACAGATATGATATCAGAGCACAGTATTAGGATCTTACTTGGGCTATATGTTTAGTAAGATTGAATTTGTAAGAATGTGATAAGTGAATTATGTGAAGTGATTGGTTGATTAAGGTTAAGAATTATGATGAATTGGGATGAATTGATTTGAAATTGAGATTAGAAATGTTTGATGAATTGGGATGATTTGACTTCAAATATTTGTGAGATGAAATAAGGAATACTTGAAAGATGAGGAAATTATTGATAAAGATATAGATATAGAAGTTCAAAGGATTGATTTGAATGATGATTTGGTCCATATTAAGGGTCATTAAGACTTGGACCATTGACTTGTATACATATGTTAAGGGCTATTGATTTGTAGATATAGTGATTTTTGATATGATATTGGAGGTATAAGATATAAGAAGTGAAATATTAGAAATAAGTTAAGAATATATGTGACAAGGAATTGGATAAGAAAGTGAGTGATTATGGTCATTTTGAAGCAAGTACTTGGAGATTTCATAAGTATGAATTTCGAGGACGAAATTCTTTTAAGGGGGGAGAAATATTGGACCCCTAAATTTTAGTAGAAATTAGAAATATTAAAATGAAATAAAAGGAGTGTTTTTATATATGAATAGTGTTATAGATGAAATTGTGCTTTAAGAAAATTAATGAGAAAAGAATCGATTAGTTTTGATGGCTTAGATATTTGAGTAGATTTGTATGGGTTATGAGAGTAAAGTGAATGAGTTGATTGAAATGGAAGTTAATCAATAAATAAAGAAAAAAAAGTGTGAAAATATGAAAAGTTTGACTTTTTGGCCATTGAGAGTTGACTTTGTGATTTAGGCAAAATTTGAGAAAATGATCTACATGAAACTTATACCTTATATTGAGAGCTTTCTGTCGCCATAAAGTTTGATATTTTTCGATATCGGGAGTAAAAGTTATAGTCAGTCAAAGTTAAGGTTATTTTACGTTGACTTTGAAAACGTTCTTAAGTGTGGAAATTATACATGCTGTGCTTTGAGGCAAATCGACGGATTGATGTGGTCTGAATTGGAGAAAATGGTCTACATGAAAGTTGTAGCTTATATTCCCAGCTTTTTATCTCCATAAAGTATGCAATTTTTCAATATCGGGGCTAGGAGTTATGATCGACGGAAATTTGGAAGTTGTTTAGGAAGAGATGATTAGGACAAAAAAGTTGAGTGGATTTTTGACTCACTTAGAGGATAATTTGATTTTTCTGTCCTTCATGGAAGTTGTAAAACTTCCTTTGAGCTATCTTTTGATACCAAATTTGTCAAATTTGGAGTTTGGGATCAAGAGATATGATTTTTGAAAAATTCGGATATATATATGTGTTTCTACATATATACATGTCTCTATTCTTATTTCTTATTATGTCCCTACTTCAATCTTTTGCTCATATCATTTCCGTTCGACATCCGATTGACTCGGTTTTTGAAGCGTTGGATTCCTAAGACAATTATATACATTCTCAGGGGAAATTTGTATTTTTTTTATGAGAATAAATTAAGGATGAGTAAATTAATCAAGGTGAGTTAGATAATTTTTTGAACATGATTCAGTCTTTTACGAAATTCGGGATCTGTGGAGATCTGATTGATTTGATTCTTGAGTAAAAATAAAATTGATACATGGGGCTACAAATCATATGAAGAAATAAAATTTCAATTTAGCCCCTAAGACTTTCAATTTCTGAATTGAAGCTTGGATTAGTGTTCAGTTTTTGATTAGGAAAATCTGAAAGTAGTTTAGTCATAACTTTTGCTCTAGAAATCTAAATGAGGTGATTCTTGATTTGGATTAAACTAGAGAAATAGGGCTACAATTGTTATGAAGACATCGAGTTTCAATTTGGTGTTTAAGAATATCAATTTTCAGATGGAAATAACGTGCTGGAAAATGATTTAATATAAGACATGTCCGGACTGTTTGGAGCATAACTTTTGGTATAGTGATCCAAATTAAATGATTTTTGTGACATTATGAAATTAAGACAATAAGGAACAATTTTTTAGAAGGAAGTTTTGGCAAATTTCTTCAAATTGATGATTAGAAATTGTCCTAAAGTAAGCATGAATTAAAATCAAGTTCAAGGGTATTTGTGGAAGATCTCATAAGGATTTAAGACTTTAGGCTTAAGTGGAGGGCAATTTGGTCATTTATCCCTCATTAAATGACATGGCATATATAAAGCATGAGGGCTATCGTTTTAAGAGAACAACCCATGAAATTGAGAGGAAATAAAACAAGAGAAAGAAGAGGAGAAGAGATGATGGGTTCGGCGGTGGAGAAGAGAGAAGAAGAAAGGGAAAAAGCTTAGGATTTTCAATTTTTGGGAGATTTCAAGAAGATTTTGAGTTGATTTAAAGGAAAAAGGATGGAAAATGATGAAAGTCCCTTTCAAAGCCATGAAGAATCCGAAAATTGAGAAGAGGAAGGTAAGAGCAATTTTCTGAGCTTTGAGTTTTTCTTGAATCTTTGGTTTAGATTTATGGAAAATGGTATGAGTTTGTTAATTCCATGATCAATTTTGGAGATTACATGTTGAAATTGATTCAATTTTAGATTTATGTGAGTTAGGGTGTAGGTCAATTTTGTGATTTGAGGATTTTAGAAATTCTTGCTTTAGATAGCTTGGAAACATGATGATTTTGGATTTCCTATAGTTAATTTTGAGGATTATGCTATTTATGATGTTGAATTTGGATGATTTTGGTTTAGAAAATTTTAGATTTGAGGAAAGAAGAAGGACTTTGGAGAATTGATGCTATGGACAAAGTACTAGCATGGATTTGAGGTGGGTAAAATGTTTAATTTTTGAATTATAATTCAATTGTGTGTTTTCGAAATTTTAAGAAAGGAAAAATGGTTATAATTATTGTTTTAGAATGTTTGATTTTGGGAATGATTTACGAATTATTAAATTTATTGCTTTTGAATGTTTGAAAATATTATTATCCTTGTTTCAAAAATTTGATTAAATGATGAATTATTACGTGCATTGTTTTTGAATTATTTGATGGATATTGTTAAAATTGTGTATGATTAAATTATTGTTTTGGAATGATTTAAGAAATGATTTATGAAATTTAGTTTATGATAAATGTTATTGTTTTGGAAAGATGTAAGAAATTGCTAAAATTGTTTAAGATTAAATTTATTGATTTGGAATGAATTGTTTGATTTCATTATGTTTGATTTATTGAGAATTTAATTATGTGTTTTCAAAAAAATTTTGTTTATATTTTGAAAATCAAGAAAGAATGGAGTTACAAATTTTATTGTTTTGATTTTGAACAATTGTTTTCGAATGACTAAATATGTTTATGTTTTGAATTAGAAGCAAATTAAGTGATTTTGAAAATCAAGAAGCAAAATAGTTATAAAATATTTTTATATGAATGTTTGAAAATGTTGATTTTGAATGATTAAATTCCTTGCTTTGGAATTGTTTATTAAAATGTTGGAAAATTTTGACTTAGAATGATTAAATTCATGGCTTTTGAAATTGTTTATAAAGTATGGTTTATGTTAATGTTTAAAATATTTGCTACAATTGTTCGAATGATTTTGATAAAATCGATACAATTGTTACTTTCTTAGTTTTGAATGAGAAATTGATGTATTCTTTGACTTTGAGGTTTAAAACTTCTTTGGATTTGAATGCTTGAAAAATGGTTATGGGATTTTGCAATGGTGGAATTTATGAAAGAAATTTGTTTGGAAATTATGATTGTGCATTTTGATATATGAATTTTGAATTATAGGTCAATTTTGGTGATTTTTGAAAAATCAAGAAAGCAAAAATTGTTTTTGTATATGTTTGAAAAATTATTATTAATGTTTGACATTATGATTTTGAATGATTAAAGTTATTGTTTTAAAATGATGTTGATGATTTTGATAAAGTAATAAAATTTATGAAATTCTTTATTTATGATTAAATTGAGAAATTATGAAAAGAAAAATTGTGGCATTCCTTGGTTGGAAATGATTGTGCACTTGATGTATGAATTTGTGTGAATTTTGATTGACTTTTGATATATGAATTTTATTGTTATGTGAATTTTGAAATTTAGGAAAAATTATGAATAAAATTTGTTTGATATGACGCTGCATGAAAACTAAGTTTCAAAATGTGCCTTCGGGCAATTTGATTTTCGAGTATGATATGTGTTATGTGGGTTTGGTTAGGTCTCATAAGTTAGAGTCAATGCACTGCTCTCGATTTTTAAAAGGCTTCTCCCGCCTACCGGCTAGTGGCACTAGAGTTCCGATTTCGGACTCCCATAAGTTCACGACTGTACAGGACCCCTATGCGAGACTGTACAGTACATTCCGTTTGGACCGAAACCAAATCATTCTGAAATGTTATGTGATTTTTGATTTCTTTATGATGTGATGCATTTATATTTGCTTGCATTCATGTTTTCGACTATATTTGTGAATTTTTGAAAAGTTTTGGAATTTCAAGAAATGAAAATTTGAAGTTTGAAATTGTGAAAAGACTGAAAAATTTCAGTATAAATGATTTGAAAAGTGGAAAGATTTAAGAAATAAGTTTTTGAATTTTTTTTTGTTAAATGGAAAATGTTTTGTAAAATGGTTTTTGCTTATTTTTCAAGTATAAATATGTTATCCACGAGCTGTCTAGCTCACCCCCTTTCATCCCCATCTCCAGGTATTGAGCAGGAGATTGGATGAAGGAAAGTCAAGATGTCATTCGATTTTGTTTGCTTTGTATTTTGAGAAATTTCGGAATGTAAAGAAATTATGAATTTATGTTTGGAATTGAGTTTGTGTATGAAGTATGGATATGCAGATGATTGATGTATTTCATGTAGAGAATTGAGTTTATGTATGAATTATGAAATTTTGTATATAATGGAGTTTGAAGTATATGAATTCGGGATTTGGGTATTGATTTGAGTTATGAAATTGTATATGAGTATAATTGGTTTGGGTTTTGGATTGATTTTATGAAATTGTTTATGGAATTGAGATATGATTGTTGATTTGGCCATGGATGAGATGAATTATGAATTTGCGTATGGTTATGAAATAAGTATGTAATTGGTTATGAATCGGGATTGTATATGAGTATGAATTGATATGAGAATGAATGTGAATGGGATTTGGATATTGAATTGAGATATGAATGTGTATTTGATTATTGGATACTGTGGTTGAATGTGTTTTGGATTTCGGACGAGGTGTCCGATGATACTGGTTATTGTTTGAGAAATATAGAAGTGTGTTTTAAGTCTTTTGCAAGTTTGGGTTGTTGACAATGCAGCCATTATGCTGCCCAATTTTTGATAAGAAAATTGGTTATATGACGAAGATAAAAAAAGAATATGTTTTTGGTTAAAAGTCGAATATTGAGATATGTATACTTGTTAAGAAGCTTTATATAAGTCGAAATTTGTTTATGGATGAATTTCCAATAAGGGGAATTGTAATGTTTTGTTTAAGGTTGAATAAAGATGAATAATATGAAAATGAAAAGAGAAAAAGAAAAAAAAATTAGACTGGTATCGGATTTGGAATGTCTTAAGGTTTCCAACGAGATAGTCTTTTAAGATATTTGTGTCGGATGTTGGATCCGTTTTCGTTATGTTTCAGTATTCGTTTCGCTTCGATTCGTATCCATTTTGCTCTGTTCGATTCGTTCTTTTCGTTGTTGATTTCGATTATGTTATTGTTTCCGCTTTATGTTTTCGCTTCGGAATTCGAATTCCGTTTCTGATACTTTGTTTTCGCTTTCAATTTTTTTGTTTGTATTGTTTCGATTCGATTTCGATTGTGATTCGTTCTTTTGAATTCATTTTTCCTTCGATTTCTTTCGTTTCGTTTTCGTTTCTGTCTTCCGTTTAACGGTTGGGATCCGGTCTCTGGATCGGGTCCCAATAGGGGCTCTCTGTAGGTGGCACAGGGAACTCTTGTGGCCTAGGATCCTTGCTCTGCTCCAGCATTGGTGCCCACACCTGCCTCTGCTCACTCGCAGGTGGCTGCCATTCATACTCAATAGAGACTTCATGAAAGGAGATCTACCCATCCTCACCATACGTGGCCGATTGGAACATTGATGGCCACTGCGTCGTCAGCTCTAGTTTCACGCATAATCTTGCATAGCTGATCTTGGACATTCTTGCTGTTGGAGTATCCATAAGAAGACGAATCCCCATAGCAGTGGCAATTCTGCCCAATCCTTTAGTATTCCAGTATTCAACTGGAAATGTTATAGAAGCAAGCCCACACCGAAGCTTTGTGAATCTCTGCCAAGTCACCTCCATTTAAAAATTCAAGTTTTTTATTAACTGGGTTAATTTGATTTTTTTTCAATGCCATGTTATATTTGGAATGTATTAGATTTGTTTTAATAACACTATAAGTGTTTCATTGCAATATAGTAAATGTTAATTTGGACTAAATTGTTGTTTTTCTATTGTATTTCAGTTAGTATTACAATTAATCCAATCATATTTCTTATAGTCAGGTATATTTTAGTTAAGTTGATTCAGTTTTTGTCAATGTGATTTAGTTAGTTTAATCTTGTTATTTATGAAGAATTTGAGGTTAAATAGAAGAAGGCATGAAAGTTACAGCTATTAATTTGGGCTTGATTGGAAGTTCTATAAAAGTTTTGGATTGATTTAAGGAACAAATTTTGGGACTATAATTAATTAATAGGACTAAGCATTTTAGAAGATAAGGAGATTGGTTTTAGAAAAGAAATGAATATGTAGTACCTCACTCTCACAGGACATATACCCGACATTATAAAGGGTGTCTAAGTACGTACTCCACAATGGTGGCAAGTTAGAGTCGTCACATTCCTAAATCATGGCATCATCATTTAAAACGTAATCAATCACAATATTTAAAAACTCAATTCCTCATTTTCATTTCATAAAACCAAATATACATTGTAGCATTACATACTTCGTCCTTATACACAATATCAAAGAGCTATCAGAGTATACAACTCTATTACAAAACATGCTACATGCTACATGAATGAGGAACTATAAAAAATTTAATCTAAATCCTTCAGTCTCAGCTGACCAACTTTTGAACCATTTCTTCAATCAAAAAACAGTATTAGATCTGTTCTGAGTTATCTTAGATGCTAAGTTTGTTCTCTCACACCTGAAAAGTTAACGTTGCAATTTGGGTGAGTCTTGTGAACTTAGTGAGTTAACTATCCTCGGTGGTTCACTCAAATCATATAACACATCAACACATACAATCACATAATTCACATTTTTTCATTTATCATCAAGTAGCAACACAAAAATCTTTTGTTCACAATTTTCACATTTCTCATTCAATATAGTTCAACAATACATTTCAATCATTCAAAATAGACATATTAAATGTATATGCAATGCTCATGAGACTCACTTCTAGTTGTTATTATTGTGACCGAGTGCCTATAACTGTTCCGTATCTATTGTAGATACCGGACTCATTAATAACTGTCCCTTATTTGTTAGGGATACAGGGCTCATTATACATAATAAGCCTTTGGCTCTTAATCACTTTCTGAGCTTTAAGCTCTTTTTTGGTGGCTACTATGATCACAACATCCTTTATCTGTTCATGGATTCATGTAAGTCAATTAAATGTGCTTAATGTTACACATTCATATTCACGATCACAATCTCATTTACATTTGTCATCGAATCTTAGTTCGACATTTAACATATATGTTAATAATCACTTATTTTATCAAACTCACATTCAATGAGCACTTCCCAATATGTTATTCATGCATCAAACGCCTTAGACAATCAATGTCTGGAATCAATGGAATCACATTCACATAATAATTCAATACATAATTTAAAACAAACAATTAATCAAGTGAGACCATCTAAGTTACTCACAATTTGCTCCAAATAGCTATTTCCTGGAAGTCCTGATAACATCTGGATGTTGTCGCTCTAATTGCTCTTCTATATCATACAACAACATTTACACACATCACAACTTTGCACAATTATATAAATATTCCTTTATGCACAAATGTGTATATGGATTATGTACAATGCATGATCAATGACAATCCCAGGTATATTTCCTTTCTTTTTATCTCGTGATCATTCAAACTTCAAAACTCATATATGTCTAATTTAAACTTAGGTTTACACCTCAATAATACAAACTTATTCCAAGTTCATCACTCAATCATGCACTACGGTTCATGTCTCAACACACTTGATTCTTATAACATCATCAATCAATTAATATTAGTCCTTTCCTAATGAATTCAAAGGACCATGAAATTTAGTGGAAAGGAAAAACAATATGTAAGGAGTTTGTGGTTCAAATTTCAAGTCAATCGAAGGTTTGGAGAAGAAGTTATGGTCAAAAGAGTGAAGGGTGTTTAAAACTATCAAAAAACATTGCACCTTCACTGTCACGATCGTGCATTGCCTGTTGAATCCTCTCTGTCACGATCGTGCACAACGTCTCCCCTCTGTCACGATCTTGAACTGCATGATATCTCCTCTTTGTCATGATCGTACTTGTGCACAATCGTGCGACTCCACTGAGGTTTCCTCTCTGTCACGATCATGCAACTCCTCTAAGGTTTCTCCTCTGTAGTGATCATCCTTGTGCACGATCATGCACTACCTGATGGTTATTCTCAAAATAGATTTTCTGTTTGATTTTGCATGACCATTTTGACAAGGAAAAAGAAGTAATTAGGCAATACATTCTTCTAAAAAAATATTCACATATGTCTTAAGTTTTTAATGACACCAATTTCATACAGTTTATTTCATTATTCTGAAAGTTACACCTAAAATACTTCAAACTATTCCCAAACTACGATAGCATATTGTACTCAACTTCAAGCCAAAATTTGAAACCCTTAAAGATAGAATTAAAATTTGCTTCCATCATAAAAAAATAGAAATTTGTCTCTAGTCTAATCTAAACTTAAAATAATCCCATTTGGATATGTACAGATCAAGATATGGCTAAAATACAGATGCATGCTCAGTGAAAACACTCTATCTAACATATTCCAGCACACTTCATCACCATTTTCATCCTAGTTCATCTCTTTTGCTTAGTCTATCATTTCTAGCTTATGTCCTCATTATTTCCTCATCATTCCCACTTCCATTTCATCTCAATTTCAATCATAAACAAATCATATTCTATGCTTAATCATATTACCAAAAACAAAACATCTACATTCATATATATTCATCACTAAATTTATGTACATGCTCAACTCTAATCTCACTTTCATTTCACTTCTAACTATAACCTTAATTTATCTTATTTTAAAACACCATAGTAATCCTTTTTATTAACTCTAAACTTATGTTAGTTCGTCTCCAAAACACCCAAAGAGATCCACGTTAATAAACATTGAAAATAGAACATGACACATCCATTTAACCTTTAGTACATGTTTCATTCAACAAATTATAAAGAACCATATGATATTTACTTGGTAAAACCCCAAATTCTTCAAAATCACGTGAACCTTAGATTTCCATGGCACACATGTACATTAACATGGAGGTGGGTAGATTAGGTTTTTGTTTTTGACAAATGAAGAAGACAACAAAAAATGAGAGTAGCAAATGAAAAAATAAGGACAAGGCTTAATGTTAATGGAGGTGGGTAAGTGTCGTGGAAGTGAAGAAGCTTGAAGAAGATCACGAAGAGAAGAAGAAAGTAAGAACAAAACAATATCAATGGTCTTTCAATGTTATAAGGATTATGGATGAGGGTGTGGCATGGCAAGTGACAACCATATGGTTCCCTTTAATAACTAGTCTATTTGTCTCCAATTTCTACTCTAATTGCCACTCAATTTTCAATATCATATTATCAATAAATCTTAACACCATTTGCCAATTATTTCAAATGTCATTTGACACTTATGTCTACTACCATAAATCAGTTATCATGCCACTTTGCATTTTTTCTAGTCCAAAAATACTCATAATTTCAAAAAATATTCCAAAATTTACCAAAAATACTAAATCAATAATTATACTCTCCAAATCAATTTTCAAGACAAAATATTCACTAACCACATCATAATCACATTCATAAATCAATTATGTTCAAAAATGTTAATGAATCCATGTACAGTCATTTTAATGTGTGCAATAATTAATATTCACATATATGTGTATGTTATATTATGCATGAGCATGAAGTGCACTTTCTAACTTCTCAATAATCTCTTATGAACACTATATCTAACCCTTAACATGGGATAACAGGATATTACAATTCTCCACTCTTTAAGAAATTTTGTCCTTAAAATTCTTACCTGATTGTTTGAGCAGGTGGGGGTATTGTCTCCTCATATGCTCTTTCATTTTCCAAGTTGCTTCCTCACTCGAGTGATTCTTCCAAAGGACTTTTACTAGTAGAATTAGTAGATTTCTCAGTTGTTTTGTTTGATATCCCATTATCTTGATCGGCTCTTTAACATAACTCAGGTTACTAGCTATTTCGTTCTCTTAAGCCAGTAACACATGCATTGGACCATATTGGTATCTTCTAAGCATACTCACATGAAAGACATTGTGTAACTGAGACATCTCATTCGATAAAGCTAACTTGTATGCCAATGGTTCGATCCTTTCAATGATCTCATAAGGACTAATGTACCTATGACTTAACTTGCCCATTTTTCGAACCTCAGCACTCCCTACCAAGGCGATACTCTCAGAAACACTTCATTTCCTACACTATATTCCATATCCATTCAGTGCTGGTCCGCATAGATCTTCTGTCTATCTTGAGCTGCTTTAATTCGACTTCAAATCAGTTTCACCTTATCCATAGTATCTTGAATTAGTTTTGGGCCTTTTACGATTCTCAATCCCTCTTCATCTCAATATAGAGGTGATCGACATTTCCTGGCATACAATACCTCATACGGTGTCATTCCTATACTACTGTGATAGTTGTTATTATATACAAACTTAATTAAACCTATGTACTAATCTCAAGCTCCTTGAAACTTCAATACACATGCACTGAGCATATCCTCAACAGTCTTGATTATCGTCTCACTTTGTCCATCTGTTTGAGGATGAAATGTAGTACCGAAGTTTAATTTTGTACCCGTAGTTGACTGTAAGATCTTTCAAAATCTTGAAATAAATCTGTGATCTTTGTCTGATGCAATGAACACCAAAATCCTATGCAGTCTAACTACCTCATTTACATATTTTCAATTTAACTGATCTAGTGAGTTATTTTTTCTCACTGGTAAGAAATGGGCCTACTTAGTTAATCAGTCCATCACAACCCATATAACGTCGTTTTAACTCAGAGTCTTTGGAAATTCCATAATGAAATATATGGTAAGTCGTTTCCATTTCCATTCTAGAATAGGTAACGAATGTAGCTTCTCAATCGGAGCCTGATGCTCAGCTTTAATCTGCTAGCAAGTTAAACACTTAGCAACATACTCCGCTACTTGCTTCTTCATTCCTGGCCACCAAAAATGCTACTTTAGCATATTATATATCTTAGAGGTACTAAGATGCATAGCATAAGTGACTATATGAGTTTCCTCTAGAATTTCCTTTCTCAATTCATCCATATTAGACATGCACAGCCTCTACTTTAGCCACAATGTCTCATCTTTTAGTTTAAAGTCATAATCTGGTTTCATTTTCAATTTATCAATAAGGTTCACCATATTAGGATCTTTATTCTGTACCTTTCTAATTCTGTCATGCAACATCGACCTCAGTCTTAATGTGGCTACCAATGCCTCATTCTGCTCTAGATTCAACTTCATATTTAGAGCTCTCAATTGAATTAGGCTCGATAACCTCGATATCTGAATGTGAGCTACATTACTATTTGATTTTCTACTTAAAGCATCTGCCACCACATTAGCTTTTCTCAGATGATACTTAATCGTACAATCATAGTCTTCCAACCACTCTATCCATCTCCTCTATCTCATATTTAATTCCTTCTGACTCAACAGATACCTTAAGCTCTTATCATTGGTATATATCTGGAATGTCTCTTTATACAGATAATGTCTCCATGTCTTTAAAGCAGAAAGCATTACAGTGAGCTCTAAATCATATACCAGATAATTAATCTTGTGAGACCTTACTTGTCTCGATGCATATGCTATCACTTTACCATACTACATTAGTACATATCCTAATTCTTGATGCGAAGCATCACTATAAATCACATAACCTCCTATTCCTAACGGAATAATTAACATTGGTGCCGTAGTCAACTGATACTTCAACTCCTCAAAACTTTTCTGGCATTCATGATTCCATATGAAAGCTACATATTTTCTCATAAGTTTAGTCAGAGGGGTTGAGATCAATGAGAACCCCTCTACAAACCTCTAGTAGTATTCGACTAATCTAAGAAAACTCCAAATCTCATACACATTCTTTGGAGCTTCCCACTTCATTACTACTTTTATCTTCTTTGGATCCACTTGTATGCATTGTCCAATTACTATGTAACCCAAAAATATTACTTGATCTAGCCAAAATTTACACTTACTAAATTTGACATACAACTGTTTCTCCCTCATAATCTATAAGATTACTCTCAAGTGGTTAGCATGCTCTTCTTTTCTCTTTGAGTACACTAAGAAGTCATCGATAAACATAATTACAAAATGATACAAGTAGGCTGAAACACCTTATTCATTAAAGTCATAAACGCAGCTGGGGCATTAGTTAACCCAAATAGTATTATTAAAAAGTCAAAGTGCCCATACTTGCTCCTGAACGCACTTTTCGGTACCTCAGCCTCTGCTATCTTCAATAAATAATACCCAAATCTCATGTCCAAATTAGTGAACACCTGATCTCCCTACAACTGATCAATCAAATTATTAATTCTACGCAACAAGTATTTGTTCTTCACTATTACCTGATTCAATTGCCTATAATCGATGCACAGTCTCAGAGTTTTATCTTTCTTCTTCATAAATAAGACTACAGCTCCCCATGGTGATACACTGGGTCTAATAAAACCCTTTTTCAATAACTCATGTAACTAAGCCTTTAAGTCCTTTTGTTCCATAAGTGTCATCCTATATAGAGAAATAGATATAGGAGTAACACCTGGAACTAAGTTGATCGTAAACTCTATTTCCCTATCTGGAGGTAAACTAAATAAATCTGCGGGAAACACATCTAGGAATTCCTTAATAATAGGAATGTCCTACACATTCTGCTTAGTTCGAGTATCAATGATGTGAGCCAAATAAGTCTCACATCCACCTTGCATTAATCTCAAAGCACTCACAAATAAGATCAGCCTGGCTAACACTACTTGACTAATATCTCAGAAAACTGCTCTTAGCTAATTAGGAGATTCTAATATTACCTCCTTAGTATAACAGTTCATGATAGCCCTATGAGCAATTAGTCAATCTATACCTAGGATAATATCTATCTCCCTTAATTGTAGTATAATCAAATCTGCCTCCAATTATGCCTGATTAATTCGAATCAAGCACCTTTTGTAGACTTCCCCTATTACTGTAGTACTACCTATTAGTGTTCTTACCTCTAATCCATGTTTCAATAGTTCTCTATCACAATGCAACCTAAATGTCAGATGCATTATGATAAAAGAATGTGTAGATCCAGGATCTAGCAATACAAAAGCTTTATAAGCAAAAATAAACAATACACCTACAATGACATTCGGAGAAGAGCCTCCTATTTGGTCATTCCATACACTCGGGATTGAGACTACTGTTGATTGCTCCGCACCTCAGTCCTGATAGTAGGACTCCCAGAGCTTATTCTGCCTATACCACAGCCTCTCTGTCCATACCCACTAGCTTGGTTCTGCTAGACAATAGTTTCAGTTACTCCTCCTTCTCTCCTTCCAGACTGTGCTCTATATACAACGAAACAATCTCTGATCTGATGATCAAAAGAGCTGCATCGAAGGCAAGCTCCAGACAATTTCTAACATTCACCATTATGCTTCTTCCCACAATGCTCACAATTGGTAATTAACTCAACACTTCACCTCTTCCACTTCCAGACTACATAAAGCTACCCCTCTGTCTGAACCCCAACTGTCTTGATATGGCCGGTGGTTGAAAAGATATGTTCTAGCGTTTACTAAACTTTATGCCAGAACTACCCTAAAATTCACTGGGCCTCTTCATTCTAGACTTATGTCTATGTTCCCCCTGATCATGTCTCAATAATTGCTCTATTTGGATCGAGGTTGCTTTAAGCTCAGTGAAACTACTCAAGTTAGTAATAGTTAGTCTTGTTCGAATTTCCATATTCAGTCTATCTTCGAATCTCCTACACTTATCTTCTTTAGTAGGAAATAAGGTAGTAGCATACTCTATCAGTTCATTGAACTTGATCTCATATTTTTCCAGGGATAATTCACCCTACTTTAGATCCAAAAATTACTTCATCTTTCTATCTAAGTAGATCTTGGGCATGTAATTCTCCTTGAAGACCTTCAGAAAGTCTTTCAACTTCAAGTTATAAGGCTTGGTGGTACTGCTTGGAATAGTTTTCCACCATTTTTATGCTAGGACTTTCAGTAAGGAAACTGCATAGATGAACTTCTCGTCTGACTCACAGTCCATCTAATTGAAGAGCCTCTTTGTTCTCTTTAGCCATCCTTTAACCTCTGTAAGGTCCATACTTTCGTAGAAGTCCATAAACCCCTACTTTCTCAATTTATCGTACCTTCTTTCCCTTCTCATGGGAATTTTGAGAGGCATTCTTTTAGGTCGGGATACTGAAGACTCTCTATTGGCTCCTATTGATTCTAGGTTAGCTAATTGTCCGATTTGATCACCTATGGTGGATTGTTGGAACCCCACCCTGGTGGGACACGTGTCTGACGTCCTACGTGACGTCTGGACACGCAACCCACAAGGGAGGAATTCCTCACCACGAAAGAAAACAAGAAATTTAACCTGAAAAATCATAAACCTTGTGCTTATTACCTTGCAGGGTCATTAGTTGTAACTCCACATTCGTGGCGAGCGCACACTAATTAACCACTAAAATAATAAGTTGACTTATTCATACAAATTGTAGCTTTAAGTCTTGAGTTTGTTTTGAAGCAAGAATCACCTCAAACGGAGTTATACAACTCAAGATATACTTAAAAAGCCTACAAGGGCTCATACTCCAAATATGATCTCCTAACTGACCTCTCACTGACTTTAATGCAAACTTTCTCAATACAACTCCAAAGGGTACAAATTTTTATGGAGAGAAATATATATGTCTTAGGAACCTATTGGTCTAAGAATCACTTCAATTGGAGGTCGGATGAGGGAGTTATGCCTAAAGAATAGACTAAGTTCACATTCTAAAACAATTTGAACCTCTCTTGGCGCGATCACCATAACTTTTGATATAGAAATCTGATTGAGTTCGTTTTTGGAACATTAGAAATAATACATCTATATATACAACTCTCATGAAGACCACAAAATGATATTCAGCCTCTAAAAACATCAAAAACCATCATCTTTCCCGTGGCTGTCCGTTAAACGGACATCCCGTTTAACGGACAGTATCGGGTGAAGGAGGCCCAAATAACCCGAGAATGTTCGTTAAACAGACACCCATGTCCGTTTAACGGACATTGGGACTTCCCAAAGCCCCCAATGCCTCTCCAAAGCGTCCAATCTTCAACCTAACATCATAGACACTTGAACACTTCTCCAATTCACTCATTATAAAGCCTAAACACTTCATAATAACTCAAGTACCAAGTTCATCTCACCAAATTCTGGAATTTCAACTTAATTGATTCATCAAAACCATAATTTACAAATATTCATCAAAGCTATCACAAACATAAACCATATAAACAGTAACCGCAATCTTTTAAACCTCATAACTCCGTCATCCTAAGTCCAAAAGTGGCAAATTACATACCATTGGAAAGATCTAAGCATGTACTACAATCTTCAAGAAAAACCTCCCAATCCAAATCCAACATTAAGAGGGTCAAAAACACCAACAAGGTTTCTGCTAAATTTTTACAAAATTTGACAGCACTTCCCTTAAAAATCAACTAACCAAAATCTTCAATTTTTCAATCCAACTCCAGCACCTGCATAAAACTCAATCTTCAATCTCCTATAACACAAACCAATCCTATATTATATATATATATATATATATATTCTTTCAAATGGCAGCAATCCCACTCCTATATATCTAGTCATTTTCAAACTATAAGCAACATATTCCTTCTCTTCTTTTCAAATTCAAGCCATACAACAATTCATTGTTATAAACATATACAAATGACACAAAAATATATTAAAACTTAAAAATCTTGCATTTACATGAAAGTCCAAAGTTATTGCAAAGCTTTAGAGGGCATTTTAGCCCTAATTAAGAGTATCAAAATGCCAAAATACAAGTAAGTCATTTCTCCAAAATGCAATCTAAAGCCTTGTTTTCTAAAAGATGCCTTTAAAAGAAAAAATGGTCAGGAGTAATGCCTCGATCCGATGCCTTTACTCATGTTCACGCTCATCGCCTGTGGAGAGGAAAAGGGGGGTGAGCTTGATAGCTCAGTGGCTAATAGCTTAATAATCAAGGAATAAACAAAAACATTATTTATTCATTCATTTTCAAAGCAAAACTCACATTGATAAAAAACTTTTCCAATTAAACAAAAACTCTTCACAAATTCATTTTTTTCGAAGTATTCAAACATCAAAGTATCACATAAGCACAGAGAAAGTGGTTCGGGTGGATCTGAAACGGAACGTACTACACATTCCCGCAAAGCAGTCATGTGTGGCCGTGAACTTATGAGAGTCCGTAAGGAGCTCCAATGCCATTAGCGGGCAGGCGGGAGAAGCCTATACTTAGACAGGTTCACCTAACTCTTATGGGACCACCACAAACTCAAAGAAAGCATGCATATCACATAAGTTACACACTTCATGATTATTAGCCTCAAATGGCAAATTCACTTTCACTTAATCGTTGAAATCATATATTCGAATCTTTTTCTCTTAACGAACCATTTCACACATATTTTCGCAAAGTCTTTACATACAAAAACATTTCATACAAGTTTAAACCATCACAAATAGCAATTCATTTAAAATTGGGAAACTATAAGAAAGCATTAAATGACATTCATTTCAAAGCAATTAAGTAGCTTATTAACTCAATTATTAAAATATCACCCACCTTAATTCCTTTAGCTTTAATCTTGGACAATTTGCCTTTCCTCTAACTCCAATTGCCTCTCTTGACCTTCATCAAACACAAAATCATCCCATATAACGTGAGATATCAAAATTGGAAATTCTAAGGAAAGGAAAACATGAATTTAAACCTATATCATCTTACCCATAAATTTCCTAGTCTATTAACACTTAAACCATCAAAGATTTCCAAGAATTTCGAAAATTCCATTACCTTGAAGAGACTCCCACGAATTTCTCTCTCTTCATGGCTTTAATGGAAGCTTAATCCTTTCCTTTCCTATTTCCTTCTTAATGAACTCTTACAATCACCTCTCTAGGTCAAGAAAATCACAAGGCCTAACCTTTTTTTTCTTCTTTTTCTTCTTCTTCTTCTTCTTTCCACCAAGGTCACCCCTTTCTTTTCTTTCTCCTTGAAATTTCGTAAGCCACTCTCTTATGGGCTTAGCTCATTTGCGTCTTACTTCAAACCTAGCCTAAAACTACGTAGTTTTGCTAAGCTCCCTTAAAACAAGTAAATTTTGTCTCTACCTTCCCACACACACGGCTACAAGCTTGGTCTTCCATTCCTTTTTGATTTAATCAAGCTCAAAGGACCAAATTGGCCCTCCTTAAAAGCCTTAGACTTTAAAAACATAAGTAAACTTCCCAAATTACCCTCAATTCATCTTATTCATTTAATTCCTAACAACTTAAACAACTCTAATTTAAACTAATCCCTCCATTTAATCTTTCCTTAATTTTAGCACTATAAACCTCAAATTTTTATTTTTTTTCTCATCCAAAAAAATTATCAAACTAAACCTCAAAATATATTAAACATGCCTAATGTGAATCGGGGTCCAACATGGATGACCTATAATAGATAATAACTTCAATTACTATCTGCATTTCTCACGATATTTCATGTCTAATATTCCTATATATCCCTATAGATGCCAACCATGCTCTGATATCAAGAATTGTAGCACCCCACTTTCACAGGAAACATACTTGACATTCTAAAGGATGTTTGAGTACATACCTCACAAGGGTACCATGCTAGAACAACCATATTACTAATTTAATTATTACATCATCATTTAAAATGTAAATATCACAATATTTAAAAACCCAATTGCTTATTTTCATTTCATAAAACCAAATATATACTATTGCATTACATCCTTAATCCTTATACACAATATCGAAGAGGTATCAGAGTCTACAGCTCTATTACAAAAATATGTTACAAGCTACATGAATGAGGATCTATACAAAATTCAATCTAAATTCTTTAATCTCAGTTCACTGACCTTTGAGCCATTTCTTTAATAAAAAAGCAGTACTAGATCTCTTCTAAGTTATCTTAGATGCTAAGTCTGTTCTCTCACACCTAAAAAGTCAACGTTGCAATTTGGTGAGTTTTGTGAACTCAGTAGGTTAACAATCCTTGATGGTTTCACATAAATCATATAACACATCAACACATACAATCACATAAATCACATCATTTCATTTATCATCATATAGCATCACAAAACTCTTTTGTTCAAAATTTTCACATTTCTCATTTAACACAATTCAACAATACATTTCAGTCATTCAAAACTTACATATTAAATGTATATGCAATGGTCATAAGACTCACTTTTAGTTGTTATTGTTGTGACCGAGTGTCTATAACTGTCTCGTATCTATTGTGAATATCGGGCTCATTAATAACTCGTCCTTTATCCGTTGGAGATACATGACTCATTATATATAGTGAGCTTTTGGCTCTTAATCACTTTATGAGCTTTAAGCTCTTTTTCAATGGCTACTGTAATCATAACATCCTTTATATGTTCATGCATTCATGCAATGAAATGCATCACATATATTCAATCAATCAAATGTGCTCAATGTTACACATTTATATTCACGATCACGATCATGATCATGATCACAATCTCTTGCACATTTTCCATTGGACCTTAGTCTAGCATTCAGCATATATGTTGAGAATCATTTATTTTGTCAAATTCATAATCAATGAGCACTTCCAATATGTTATTCCAAAACTATCAAAAAGCTTTGCATCTTCACTATCATGATCATGCTTGTGCACTACCTGTTGAATCCTCTCTGTCACGATCATGCTTGTGCAAGATCGTGCTTGTGCACTGCCTATTGAATCCTCTCTGTCACGATCATGCTTGTGCATGATCGTGCACTACTTGATATCTCCTCTCTGTCGTGTAACTCCCCTGAGGTTTTTTCTCTGTCACAATCTTGCACTACCTGATGGTTATTCTCAAAACAAATTTTCATGTCAATTTTGTATGGCCATTTTGATAATGAAAAAGAAGTAATTAGGCAATACATTCTTCTAAACCATTGTTTCCATGTCTTAAGTTTCAAATGACACCAACGTCATGTAATTTGGTTAAGTATTCTGCAAGTTACACCTAAAATACTTCAGACTTTTTCCAAACCGTGACAACACACTGTACTCAACTTCAAGCTAAATTTTGAAACCCTTAAAGACATAATTAAAATTCAATTCCTTCATGAAAAATATGTAAATTTATGTCTAGTTTAATAGAAACTTAAAATCATCCCATTTGGAAATATACAGATCAACATATGGCTAAAATACCGATTCATGTTTAACATATTCCAGCACACTTCATCACCATTTTCATCCTAATTCATCTCTTTTAGTTAGTCTATCATTTCTAGTTTATGTCCTCATTATTTCCTCTTCATTTCCAATTCCATTTCATCTCAATTTCAATCATAAGCAAATCATATTCTATGCTTGATCATAATACCGAAAGTAGAACATTTACATTCATATATATTCATCACTAAATTGCCGCACATGCTCAACTCTAATCTCACATTCATTTCACTTCTAACTATAACCTTAATTTATCTCATTTTAAAACACCATAGTACTCCTTTTTATTAACTCTAAACTCATGGTAGTTCATCTCTAAAACATCCAAAGAGATCCACGTTAATAAACATTGAAAACAGAACATGAAACATCCATTTACCTATCAAAATTTTCTGTAAACTCATGGTAGTTCAATGATCTTTCTATTTCAAACTCATATCCATAGCAAATTATGAAATATTAATCATCATAAACACAAAAAAAGACGCCAATGTGTTCATTTCTTTACCCACGTCCAACATATATAAGACACCATTTTATGAACTTTTAACCTCTAACTATCGTTATACATGTTTCTTTCAACAAATCATGAAGAACCATATGACACTTACTTGGTAAAACTCTAAACTCTTAAAAATCATGTGAATCCTAGCTTTCCATGGCTCACATGAACATCAACATGGAGGTGGGTAGATTAGTTTTTTGTTTTTGACAAATGAAGAAGACAGTAAAAAATGAGAGTAGCAAGTGAAAAAATGAGGACAAGGTATAACATTAATGGAGGTGGGTAAGTGTCATGGAAGTGAAGAAGCTTGAAAAGGATCACGAAGAGAAGAAGAAAGCAAGAACAAAACAATTAAAATGGTCTTTCAATGTTAAAAGGATCATGGATGAGGGTGTGGTATGGCAAGTGACACTTGTCACTTGTCACATGTCATCACCTTATGTTTCACTTTAATAACTTGTCTATTTGTCCCCAATTTCTACTACAATTGTCACTCAATTTTCAATATCATATTCTCAATAAATCCTAACACCATTTGCCAATTATTTCAAATACCATTTGACACTTATTTCTACTAAAACAAATTAATTATCTTGCCACTTGATATTTTTCCTAGTCCAAAAAACTCATAATTTCAAAAAATATTCCAAATTTTACCAAAATTCTAAATCAATAATTATACTCTCCAAATCAATTTTCAAGACAAAATATTCACTAATCACATCATAATCACATTTATAAATCAATTATACCCAAAAAGTCAATGAATGCATGTACAATTATTTTAATTTGTGTAATAATTAATATTCATATGTGTGTATATGTTATATTACGCATGAGCATGAAGTACACTTTCTAACTTCTCAATAATCTCTTATGAGCACAATTTTAAGGTTATAACCCTTAACATGGGATAACGGGATGTTACCGAATGTGTAGGAAGGGAATGAGCTAATAGAGGCTTTTGTACAAAATGCCTCTAATAACCATGCACTTATTATGAAAATCTTAGGAAGTAGATAAAAAATCTTGAAGTCAATTGCTTTGGAACTTTAGAATGTAATTAGTAATTATGTAGGATACGAATTTTTCGACTAATCAATCCCTTACCTATGTGGATTCCAAGGATCCAAGCTATAGTTCTTTTATCATTCAAAATTATAAGAGATCAAAAAATAAATTTAAGTCCACTTCCAAAATGAAATCTAAAAGGAGGAACAAGGTATCTGTAGGAAAATCCCGGTGGGTACATCACATGTACCCGGTGCGGAAAACAAAAATTTTTATCCCAGGACTTTCCCGAAACCCAGGATCGTTGTGTCTATATAACTAAATCAAACCATAACGACCTACGTAGCCCGTCTCTAACGGTATCCACGCAGAGGTCGGAAAACCTAACCGGGACAAACCCTTTGACCCGGGAATAGCTAGAACAAAGTAAGGAGTGTGCTAGCACTAACCTTGTTCTTGGAGAGCAATAGTCAAAAGAGGAGATGACAAAATCACTTGGAAGAGGAGATGAAGAACTCGTTGGAAAGGATGAGAGCTTTAGGTTTTTCACAAAAACCTTTGCTTTCTCTTGCTTCCACGATGATGACTCTTCAAGATTAGGTTTAAAACAATTTTTAACCCTTTTATATGTGTCATCAACGAGCTCCTTCATCTTTCCTCCAACTTGTTTTGTCTTTTATGCAATTAATGCTTAATGACTAAGCATATAAGGAAGCTTCCAATTGCTTCCTTCTTGTCCTCCACGTACACAAGCATATAATTATATATATTAATTAATTATTTACTTAATTAATTAATATATATCATTCTGAAGTAGTCGATCACACTGGAATTCGGTCTACGGCCTCTCGGGCCCCACCGGCGAAAAATCGCCGGAGACCCTTTTCAGCAATGTCGATGTCACGATCTCATCGGGACATATCCCAATCTCATCGGGATCCATTTAATCCGTCTGCTCTCCGGTATTGGATCACTATCCAAAACTATTTTACGAGTTCTCCGAGACACTCTTATGCGTGTGACCCATTAGGTTCCCGGTTATGTTGGCCACTTAGATTAACACTTGATCTAAGCAAGTCATGAGCGGTATCTAGCAACACATCATGACCCCCAATTGACCGGAAAGTAATTGGTTTAACGAAGTTATATAAACTACGAACCAAATTACAAACCTTTCTATAGACAATTACCGTGCAATTCGTCCTTTCACCATGCTATACCCCACTTGGTTTGAGTATGGGCAAGTGTCAACTCTTACTAGACCGATCAGATCAAATCTAGTCCAAGTGTAATCAGTTCTTGTCCTAGGACTCATTACTTTAATGTCCATGAAGACTGTCTTCATGACATATGTGCTCCGGCGCCAGAGACTTGCAAGTAATGATCCTCACAAGAGGCCATGGGTATCTCTTCGCTAATATCACGAAGTGGTGAATCCTTTGTTGGCTACTCAATTACCTTGAATACCTCAAACTGTACTCCAATCACCACCCTATGAGCGACCTCGAAAGGCAACAAGGAATGGAGTCAGCACGTAATCAAGATTCAAGATATCCTCGAGTACCTCAAGTCTAAGGATACTTGCACCATTGCTATGATGAGATTCTCATCGACATAATATCCATGTGATGATCTCATGGTAGGTCATCCAATGTACTTACTACTACTAGTAAGCATCCATATGTCAAATCTAAATATCTCAATATTTACTGTGTTTCGAGATCCACCGCTGATCCAATCAAGGAGTTTGACATATGCTAGTCTATCCGGATTAACGATGTCCAGTCTCATTAATCCTATGACTAGGGATCATTTAGATAGTGACATAATTACACATGATAGGAATCTCAATAGTATGATCACATCATAATTTCCTTCATGCTATGTCATATATCATGGACTTCATTAATTCGATTTAAGATTAAAATCAATTCATAAATATGAACATCAAATTAATGAAATATGCCTTTTCTTTATTTATACAAACATCTTTGTACAAAATGCGCTAAAGGAGATTGTCTTTAGGGCACTACTCTAACACTCTTACAATGCATAAGTCGACTTATCACATATACAAGTCGACTTGTACTTACAGTATCAACCCAGATCCCCTCTTTTTAACTAATTTCTCTCCTAGAATGTAAGAGGGATAAATAATCCTAAGAAATAACTACCTTAACTATTTACAAAAAATAAAACCATATGTGATAGTCTTATAGAAACTAAGTTAAAGGAAGAGGGTTGTGAGAAGCTTAGCTTTTTGAATAATAATTGGTCAATCATTTCCAACCATTTTTCTTATTACAATTTGATCCCAATAGAATAAGAATATCACATACCATAATCATTGATCAACTTCTCCACTTAGATTTAGAGCTCTTGTAAGAGAAATCTTGCTTACGTGTAACTTATGTTTATGCCTCTAACTTTACTTTTCAAAGGAACTCCTTATAGAATAACCTATATGAGATCATGCAAACATTCAAACCCCTAGATTATGATAAGAGAATTTAAAAAAACCCTTCATCCATTAGAATTAGAAGGCAGTGCTTATTTTATAAAATCTTTAAAGGAGTTTTGTAGATTTGTAAGTCATATTTAAATCATTAACCTTAAAATGGAAGCTCAATTTTTCACTTAAAGCAACAAGCAATACGGAAGTTAGTTCTTAAGAAAAAACTTGATAGAGCAATGGTTAATAGCTATTGGGTAAGCAATTTTCATGAAAGAAAAGTAGTCTTTAGCAACTCCGTTTTTTAAGATCACTCTCTTATTGTGTTTACAAATCTGACTATAATATAAACGAGATATTTTCTGTTTAGATTCATCAAATACTTGGTGAATGATGAAGGATTTGAAAGGGTTATCATCAAAAGGACTAATCCACTTATTTCAAAATCTTTTACATGTATGATAAAGCTACAAATGATTAAGGACGGACTGAAACTACTCAATCAGTAAAAGTATAATATACTGAACTATCACTTCAAAAGCTAGACAGGTTCAGGCTTAACAACTCCTCTACTAGGTCCCTATCAATAAAGAAAGACAAGAAGAGAAAAGGACAATTTTTCAAGCATATATTCATGTTACGGATGTAAATTAACTAAAATAGTAATCCCTAAGAATTTTTTTCATAAATTAGTTTTTTCTTAGAGAAAATTTTGACAAAATAACATCACTTCATAAAGAAGATGGATTTTTAGCTAATACTCGAGCTAATATATTAATGGAGTCTTATTTATTATGCTCAAAAACTCTTGATTATATTGCTAATGTTTCCTATTCAATGAAGATGCTCAACTCTTTCATCATAGATATAATTTTAGCATCTAATGCAAAATGCTTAATCTTACCTCTCAGTGAAGCAGATGTAGAGAAGGCTATATTAAGCCTCGAACCTAATAAAGCACTAGGTCCATATGGAATTAATGCTTTATTCCTTTAGAAATGTTGGCACCTTCATAAGTATATAGTTACATATTTTATTGTAGAGTTCTCTAATGAAGGTAAAATGTTGAAACAAATTAATTTGAATTTCATCACTAGTATTCCAAAATTTTGTAACCCAAGCTCTGTAAAGGAATTTAGACCAATCTCTTGTTCCAACATAATATATAAAAGCATTGCAAAGCTCTTATCATAAAAAATTAAGGTGATGTTGAAGCCTCTTAGCAATCAAACAGAAGGAGCATTCATTAAAGGGAGACAAATAAGAGATAATATCCTCTTAGCTCAGTTGCTATACAAGAATTACAATATAAAATAGTCTTCTAAAAGTTATGCAATCAAAATAGATTTTCAAAAGACGTTTAACTCTTTTAATAGGAACTTCACCATCAACTCCTTGAATGTATTTGAGTTTCTTATAAAATTCAGTAGTTGGATTGAGCAATACATCAGTATAGTTTTGTGTAGAGTTCTAATGAATGGAGAACCAATAAAGCTCATAAAAGGTGCTAAACTATTAAGGCAATGTTATCTTCTTCTTCTTTTTTTAACCTTAAGCATTAAGGTTCTGTCTATACTCATTAGATATGAGATAAGCCTAGATTCCATAATAAATGCACGAAAATCAACATTTTTAGCCTATTTGGTGATGAAATTTTACTATTCTTAGGAGTTGATTCTCATTCCATTAATTATTTAGTGATAGTAATCAAAACTTTAAAAAAACTTTCTAGTTTTGAAATGAACAAAGAAAAGAGTCAGATTTTATCTCTTTATCTACTTGACACCTTTCTTCTTGGATATCAAATCTGACTAACCTCCAAACCAAGTAGTTTTCTTTTAAAATTTTTTGGGGTACCTATTTCTCAAAAAAGGCCAAAGTTTGTGGATTTCTTACCTCTAAATGAAAGAATACAAAATAAAATTAAAAATTGGTGGATTAAGAGCCTCTCTTTTGTAGATATAATCTGACTTATGAACTATATCTTTAAGTATATGCATATGTACTGATCATCTCTCATAGAATTAACCAAGAGCTAGCTTAATCAAACCTATAAAGAGGATGCTTAGGAGCTTTTTGGTCCGGGAGATATTAGAAGGGGATTTGTTGCCAAAGTGAAATGGGGAAATGTATGCTTGCCTAAAAAGGAAGGGGACTTAGTATTGTGCCCATCAAATTGGGCAACAAATTCCTAATTGTTAAAAGAATTTAGAGGATTGTGGTTGACAAAGAATACTTATGGATTAAATGGGTCCACTCTCACCATCTGGAGCATCAAAACTTCTGGTCTATCTCCCCAAAAACTAAATCTTCTCAAGCCATGCTTCACATCCTAAAGCTAAGGGATCAAATGATGCTTGAGTACTTCAAGCATAGATTGGAAAGTGATACTAACACTATTTTTTGGCAATATAATAATACATTGAAACTTTTAATTACAAATATTTTTTTAGCTTTAGAGGACATAATTTTTGTTGTGGCATCAATAAGAGAAGTCCTAAGGGAGAATATATTTTATATTAGTCAAAGAACCAAGGATGAGCTGTTTAGAATAGCTCCTAACTTCAATCCTAACTCCATTAACAGGGACATCATCCTCTAGTTGAGACAGCCTCCATGTCATTATTCAAATAACTTATTCAAAAAAATAAATAAAGAAAGAAACAAAGCTCTTTAAGGTGTCTTAGCATAAGTTGGTTTGGTTCAAATAGGCCACCCCCAAGGTCTCGATCATATTGTGGTTGACAATTAAAGAAAAGTTAACCACCAAGGGCAGATTTTATGGTCATCCACTCATCTCCAATAGTTGTTCTCTCTTCCACAAATAACTTAAAACTATAGAATACCTATTGTCTTAATGTGGCTTCTCTGCTTATTTGTGTCAAAAGATTCAATGTAGATGCAATTTCTCTTTGTCAGACGGATCAATTGTAAATGGTGGACTAAAGAGAATTCTATTATCTTCAAAATATGATTTGGAAAGTGTCGTGAAGACTTTTGTTGGTTTTGCTTACCAATAGCGATGATATAAACTGTCCCACCTTTACCAAAAAAAAAAAAAAAAGCTAGTCTAAATACGTGCCCAACCATACCGTAGTCCTTTTCTTTGTGGTTTTGGTTTTGCAAAGTGAAAAACACAACTGGCTTGGTTGATATGAGTTTGAATATTTTACTTGGCATGTGTTTGGAAAAGAATTGGATCCGTAGGATCGAGGAAGAGAGCTTACCGCATTGGTTATTGGCCTTGTGTAAAGTCGCATTGAAATGATTTCCTTAGTCCACTATTGCATCTTACGTGGAGATGAAACTGCCTTGTTTACAATGATGTTCTTATAGAGCACATGTTTGAATTTCTCAAACCTGAATGTGAACCGCTGGTCACTTTTGTTTCCAAACCAAAATTTTCATTTATTTTTTAGTGTCACCGGAGGCTGTTAGAGTTCTGATCCAACACGATCGAGATACCTGGTTCGACCAACTTCCTCACGTTGCCTAAAGCTCTTCCTTCAAATCAAAGCACGTCAACACTTTTAGGAGACGAACTCTCGTCTTATAGATCGAATCATCGAGGGATTCGGCAGCTGTGATAGCTTCAACAAGAACACTATCCTTAAACAGATGGTAGAAGCAACAACTATGTCGAAAACAGTATCACCTGTCCCAACAACGTCACTAATCGTTGCGTCAGGATCTGCCAGAGATATGAAGCTGCTAGTCCTAACTGGTTTCCTTTGGCAACCGGTCTTCACATTTGCAAATTCCGACTTGTTGGGAATCAGATGCATGCTTCAGACACAAACCTCTAATCTGGTGCTGCGACATTCTAACAAGAAAAGATTCTTCCTTTTACCAAAGATTCTACCTTTTACCTTCATCTGCGTGAACTAATAATAGCTATTAACGATATTTCAAATGTAAATTAACGAGATGCAGGGACATGGGCGTCTACGATGTCATTGAATCAGGTTCTACTATAACTTCAGATCTGAAAAGCTACTCTGTTTCCTTCGTTTGTTTCTTCTTACTGTAAATAGTTAGTTAGTTAGTTTGTTTGTTAATTAGCTGAATTACCAACGTTTCCCTTGACTGGATAGTTGTAAATGTATTTAAGACTCGCAGATTCAAGCTTACGGGTGAATTAACGTGAAAGAGTGAGAAATTCTGTTTTTCTCTCACTAAACCACTCTGTCATATTTCTTTATGGTGTTACGAGGAAAGCTTTACCAAGTCCACAAAAATATCTGTCAAGCATTGAGTATGGATCTCCAGCAGAACTTGACCCGACAGCAACTGATATGAGGCTAAGCCCAAAAACACAAAAAGGTCCAATAAAAAGAGAAACATCAGATCTTCATATGCACCCTCATCCAGGAGAGCACAGTCAAGAAATGTTCTAGAAGACAGAAAAGATTCTAACAAATTTCTGTTGTAACAATTTTATTACATATAGCTGTCAATGTTGCGTGTAAAGCATCTGTATATAATGGTCTCACTGTACAAACTTCAGTGTGTAGAAAAATACATACAGAAATTATACAAAGTCATATGAATGTACTAGGAACTAGGTGGGTTTTTCGAATTAAATACAATCTTGATGGGTCTGTGGCAAAGCATAAAGCTCGTCTGGTTGCTAAAGGGTTTAATCAAACCCCTGGTGTTGATTTTACTGAAACTTTTAGTCCAGTGGTAAAGGCTTCTACTATCAAGGTTGTTCTCTCTCTTGCAGTCTCTCATCACTGGGATATTCAACAAATTGATGTGAATAATGCTTTTCTCAATGGTTTATTACATGAAGAAATCTATATCAGTCAACCTCAAGGCTTCGAGGATCCTACCAAGCCTCATCATGTATGTAAACTACTGAAGGCCCTATATGGACTTAAACAGGCTCCTAGGGCTTGGTTTCACACTCTCAGACAAGCTCTCAATCAGTGGGGATTTCAGAATTCTAAGTCAGACACTTCCTTATTCTACCTCAGTCATAAGACCACTCTTATTCTCATATTGGTTTATGTTGATGATATTTTATGTAATATCCCGTTACCGGTGTGACGGGTATGTCAGTAAATTGGATCGGGTTAGGATTGGTACAGACAAATGTTGCATTGTACGTGCATTATCGTTTCCATAGACATCGGTAAATGTATTGACTGCACAAGCGTATATATATATATATATATATGTACATACATGTATGACAATTCCCGACTTGATTGTAAAATCAGAAATTGGTTATAATTGGTCAGATGAGAATTGGCTTAATTGTGCAATTGGAAATTGATCAAAATTGTACGGATGAAAATTTGGTTGTGAAATTTGGAAATCGAATAAGTGCATAAATTAGGTTTTGAATATGAAATTGGAATGAGATGGAATTTAGTGAAATGGAAATTGGAAATTGAGTATAGGAATGTGCATTTTCTAATTTTGTAAAATTATGAAAAAATTTTCCGGAATTTTTAGAGTGATGGATCCGGACCGAAAAATTGGCTAGTGGTGATTTATTTGATTCGCGTCCAAGATTGATTGATAATTGATATGAAACAATTTGAATTATGATTTTGGGAATTTTATTTATGGTTGTTGCGAAATTGGGAGAAAATATAATAAGAATCGGATTTGTTAGACCCTAAGAATTGGACATGTGGTAGATGATCATATATATATATATAAGCTTAAGATAAGCTTAAATGTTCATTGTCATCATCGATGGTCGTGGGTGTGCTTGAACGTGGAGTTGAAATTCTTGGAGGATTTTCGAAGATTTCTAGCTTGAATCAAGTAAGTTTATACTTGTTTATGCTATTTGATCATAGATTTCAGTAAGAAATTGTTTAGAAATTGGAAAATGTCGATGATAGGGTTTCGTTGATTTTGATTTGGGTTTATGAAGAAAAGTGAGTTAAATGATGATTTGAGGTTAGAAATAAGTTGGGTTTAAAGTTTAAAACTGATTGAGAGTGTTTAGAATGGATTTGGATGGATTGAATATCAGAAAATCGGAGAATTTTTGGGTTTTGGATGCGTTTCTGCGGTCGCACGCCGAGGCGCACGAAGAACACGCCCATGACGAAATTTCATCCGCACGACGCGATGACGTCGCGAATGGCGTCTTCTTGGCGAGCATAACGGCCAGCGTCATGACAAGACGCGATACGTCGCCTTGTGGCGATGATGGCGTGTTTCACCGCACAAGCGATGTTGAATGAGGAGCTTCATGTGGGGAGGAGGAGGCATGGCGAGGAATGCTTTGGGGAAAAATTGGAATTTTAGGTTTTGAAATGGGATTTAGGAAATTGATGATTTTATTAGTTATGGATTAAATTCAATATGGAGATTATGAATTTGGAGGATTAGTTTCTAATGGATTGGCTATGGATCAATTGAATTTCTGAGACTAGGAATTTCAATCTGGGAGAATGAAATGAAGTGATTTTTAAGATGATTGTTACAAGTAATGAATTTGAGATTTGATTTCAATTGAATTGTTTTCTAAGTGATTAATTGGAATTTAGAGATTAAGAATTTGAATTGATAAGATGGAATTTGGATTTTAATTCGATGATTATGGGAATCTAGTGGCAATAAATAGTGATTGTGATTTTAATTGGAATGTATTGCAGAGAATTGGATATTAGTCTATTGACTTATGGTAATTGGATTTTGCTATGAATTAGAGTGAAAGTGATCGAATTGGGAAAATTTAGAATGTCATAACATATACGATTACTCGATGTATTGGTTATATTTGCATTTTGAATATTGGAAATTGTGCGATGAGTGATATTCGATTTTTCCGATTGTTTTAAAGGCACCGATGGAGCAATTCCACAGGCGATCTTTGAGACTTCTAGCTGTAGTTTCGGAAGTGCGGTGAGTAACCTAGTTGGTTTCTCAACCTATATGTGTTACATTTGTGTACATATGCCATGTGGAGATACGGATGGATATGTGTATCGTTTTGATTGATTTGAACCATGGGTGTTGAAATATTGGATGAGATATGGAAGTGCAAAATGTGAATAAATGTGCATAAATGCCATAGTGAATCGAATTGTAAAAGTGTTAGTGAAATAATTGAGATATGTATATGATCGAAATACCGGACTAAAGGTCCGAAGAAATGAGATATGACAGTGAAATGTGAATGACATATGCACTCATGCATAATTAAATGATCAGATAATGATAGTTGTTGACCCGAGACGCCACTGTATATTTGAGGACGCCGTGGTAAAACCCAAGAACACACGCCGAAAGAAACACGCAAACACCTACGAGTGGGGTGTGGGGTCTATTATGTGAAAGGGATTAGTGCATACCAGTGGGCTCTCCTATCCCTAATGTGAGTGGGCGATAGTGCATACCCGGAGGGCCTTCCTACTTGCCAAAAATGTGATTCTTGATTTACATTGCGCTCGGTCATAACAATGAAATGAAATCGAAAGTGTCACATGCATGCATATGTAAATGATCTAAAGTGAGCGTGTGAAAGTGAAATTGAATGCATGTGAATATATGAAAGTGTGAATATGTGATTCGGTGTGTATATGAATTGTGAATGCATGAGTTGGGTGAACCATCGATGATGGTTTCTCATTGAGTTCGCAAACTCACCCAACATTGCATCTATTTTTAGAATCGAAGAGTACCCGTTAGACTAACGGGAGTATGATCGTTGCTAGCTAGCGAGTAACGGTCGGGATCGATGTCGTCACATCTGCATGAGTACAAGTGTTTTGTTTGGTGGGCCCTAGCTTAATAAATGTAATAGTGTGTTGAGATTTTGATTATTTGGTGTGTTGAAATGACATTGAGCCAGTTGGGTCATGCCTTTACCTTATGTCTTGATTGAGCAATCGTTGAGTGCTAATTAATAACCGAAAGTGTTTTTATCTGAAAATGTTTTGTGATATATCGGGCCCAAAGTGCGTTTTGATTTCCGCGTTAAAGCGTTTTGGAAGAAAATTTCATAATGAGTTTTAAATTGTGATTGATCGCTTCTAAGATGCCACCCTCATGGTCACGGGCTCGGATGTCCTTGTAGATGTCGAGTTCGGGTCTCGCGGGAGTTCAGTGTTACATTTTAGTAATCTTGGTAATGATCCTCGAGGCCATCTGAGCATTTATTGCTAAACTCGGTCATAAATTTGCTCTCAAATCTCTTGGCGTCTCAATTATTTTCTTGGTTTTGAAGTTTATCAATGCTATCTTGGACTCTATCTATCACAGCACAAATATATTTATGACTTACTTGAAAGGGCTAACATGCTGTCTTGCAAGCCCTGCTCCACTCCGGTCTCCACCAGTACTAAGCTCTCCTTGCATTGTTGGGCCCCGAAAATTTTTTCGTTTATTTAATTGATTATTTATTGATTTATGGATTTATTCGTTAATAATTTTTTTATTTTGCCTTAATTGATTTAATTATGTGTTTATATAGATATTTTTATGTTGGGCTTGGAAATTAGAAGTTGGGACTTTAAATGAAGGCTTTGACCTAATATTGGAAAGTATGGGCTTTAGGAATAAGTGGAATAAGAAGAAGGAGGATTAGAAATAAGTGGATTATGTGTAGTGGGCTTGTGAGGAGGAGAGCCCAAAAAGGGATTGTTAGAAGGAGAACTCAAAACTGTGTAGTTTTGAGGTAGGCTTTTAAAGGAAGAGTTAAATGAATTAAAGGAAGAAGAAGCAAGTGTCGTAAGTCACCAAAGGAAAGGAGAAGAGAAGAAAATCGTGAGGGAAGAAAGAAAGAGAACTTTCGGCCAAGAAGAGGGAGAGTCGTGGGAGGCTTGAAGGGAGGAAGAAAGAAGGAGAAAAAAAGAGAAGAAATCTACTTGTGAGAGGTAAGTTTTACCTTTGCTTAAGCTAGGTTTAAGAATGGTGTGAAATGGAAGTTAGGGTTTGTGTAGGGCTTGGAGAAAGATAGAGAGAAAGGAGAGATCTATGGAGTTTGGGGACTTTTAAGCTAAGGTCTTGGGTATTCTAGCTTAAATGACTTATGGGTAGGTTAGGTTTAAAGTATACTTTTATTTTGCTTGATTTTTATGAATGCTATGCTTTCTTTTAGAATATAAATAGTGAATGGAGTATGTTTTGATTGAAGGAAATCAAGAGAACCCCACTCACGACAAGGAGGAAGGGCAATCTTGAATTCGGATACCGACGATAGGTGGGTAACATTTTTATAGTTGTTGTGTAATGGACAAATGCCCTATGTGTGCTATCTTTGATAATTATGTGCATATTGAAAGTGTATTTTCTTTGATTTGAAAGTAAAGTGTGAAACTATGATGATTCGAAAGAATGAAAGAAGCATAAAAATGCTATTCTTGTGTTTGAATATGTGAGCACAAATTGTTATGATTGGGCAAGAGAGAACCTACTTCGATAGTCACGTGCACGTTGACCCCCCTAGCCTTCTCCCGGCTGCCTGCTTGAGGCTTACGAGATCTGAAAATGGACTCATCGTGTTTACGGTAAACTTCGATTTTCGTCGTGTTTATGGAACTCTCGAGCCAAATGTGTGCATTCCATCATTTAATTGTGTTTATAATGCATAATATGTGTTTGATTGATATGAACTCTCATGTTATGCTTATATGATGATTTTGGATTATTTGAGCTTTATATGATAAATTGCTATTGTTTTGGATTGTTAATGATTTGTTGTGTGGCTCATTACCCGATAGCTATAAACTTGTTAGCCACTGAGCCGTGTTAGCTCACCCCATTCTCCCTCCTCAGGTGCAAATTCTAGTTGATCGCGGAACTTTGCAAGGCATCGAGCATAACTCCAAGAACACTAGAAACTTTTGTATTAAGTTAGTATCTAGCTTTTGGAATAGCTTTGTAAGCATATTGATCATTGAGCATCTCATCTTTTGTATTTTGTACTTGATCTTGATGAATATGCCAATATGTAACCAAAGCTATGCATGAATCTTTGTTATGATTTGAAAAGAGTATGAAAGCTCTAACACTCTCTTGTCATGTGTTGATGTTGATTTGTGTACTGTGTATGGCCTTGAAATAGTATGTGTGTGAGCTCTCTTAAATTGTTGAGTTTCTGCTGAGTTATTGCTTTGGGAGAGGCCGTTGGAAAATTGTTATGGTTTATGTGTTGTTGAAGTAGGATGTAGTGCTGAAATTTCTGGACTGATGTGCTCATGTGGTCAGTTTTGAGTATATTGTGTTGTGCTACAAATTCTGGGTTGTTTTAGGTTGAATAGGATCATTTGGACTTGTTGAAGGTGCTAGACGAGCTGTAGAGCTTGTTCATGAGGTGTAATGAGTTAGTTTTGAGGTATTGATTGCAAGGTGTGAGTCGTTAGAATAATATGCAAGTGTTGTCTAAATGACAGATTGTCAGGAAGAGCTTTGAGTCCACTTTTGACCCTCATAGAGTTGGAATATAGGTCGGTAGTTTTCATGAAAATTGTAGGACATTTTCTTAGCTTTCCATAGACACTAAGTTTGTTAAATTTGGAGTTCTGGGTCAAAAGTTATGTTGGTCACAAGTTCTGGTACTGTTGGTGGAGAGCTAGTCGATCTGTCTTAGTGAGAAATTTTGATTTCTTTAGAGTCCGAGCTTTCTGGTGAGTCCTTCTTAAAAAATATAAGTTTTTCTTCTAGCTTTCCAACGCTTCCGACCGTGTATAATTTGGAGCTTGGAGTCAAAAGTTATGAGGTTAGAAGTCGATAGGTCGAAATGTAGGGCAGGTCGCCTGTGCCTCGCCCGGATCGCCCATGTGGTGGCGCCCATCTTCGCCCATGCCAGGCGAACGCCCATGCCGGGCGAGCGCCAAGAGCCCAGCATGCCGAGCTCTTGCGAGCGTTTGGGGTCAGTTTATGGCCGACCGACCCATCTTCCTTCTTTTGGCCATAACTATTTGTGTAGACCTCCGATTAAGCTGATTTTTGAAGCGATGGATTTATAAGAGTTTTTTCTAACTTTCTACATCTGATTTATCAGTTTTTATTTTAAATTGAAAAAGGTGGTTTGAAACCAAGTGTGGAGGTCGGTTGATCAAGTCTGAATATACTTTACAAATTTTAAAATATATGGAGCTGGAAAGCTTGGATCGAAGCGATTCTTGTTTTAAATTAAACTAGATACATAAACCTATAAGTTTTATGAAGGAGCCGACTGACAATTAAGCCTTTAAGATTTTCAAATTCTGACCTGGATTCGGTAGTGCTCAGTTTTGACTGTTTTCTTTGAAATAGTATTTTAACCATAACTTCTTCATTTCTAATCCGAATTGAGCGTTTTCAGTGGCGTTGGAATCATGAGATCATGAGGAACAATTTTTCTTAAAAATCCAATCCCAATTTCTTATTTTATTTAAAATTTTCTCTATTTGTGGTCAGTATGTGTTCGGTTTTGGGTCTTCTATGCTTATGTGTGCTTGTGTGGTCCGAATGTTGGGCGCTGGCAACGGGGTCCAACATTGTTTGGTATCAGAGCTTAGGTTTCACTCCTAGGCTTTTGTTGTGATATATGACTAAATGTTTGCATTATGAATTGATGGTTTGCATTAAGTGACATGCATCTCATGCATACATATAGGAACTAAGATTAAAAAGAAATGTAGCTAATCAGTAAATGTTTTCATTGAAGGAGTAAGATGCCACCTTGTAGAAGGACATGAGGAGTTATGCAAGGTTCTATTGCACCTGACTCTCCACTGAGAGAGGAGAGCACGGATGAGTCCGTAACTCAGAGTGGTGAGGCCCTCTAGGCAAAGTAGTGAGCCTCTTGATCTCGGACTCGTGATCGCCTAGTCAGTCTGAGCAAGTGCCTGCTCATGATCCGAGATTGTTCCAGGCATTTACCTAAGCATTCGTTCAAGCTATGGGTCAAATGCCACAGGCTTCTGGTTCGGCCCCAGCTAAGAGGGGGAGACAGTTTGACAAGCTGAGGAAGTATGGAGCGGTGGATTTCCATGGGACCATGGATCCTGAGGAAGCTGAGACTTGATTGAGGAAGACCGAAAGGGTCTTGGATCAGATGGAGTGCGAGGATGATGAGAGAGTGGTTTATCTTTGTCGATACCGCTTGTGGTGATGCCTTGCATTGGTGGGAGACTGTGCCAGGGAGTCAGATGAGACCAATAGGATTGACATGGGGAGACTTCCTGACTGTGTATAGGAAGAAGTATCTGTCTGAGGTGTACATTCAGCAGAAGCAGAGAGAGTTTCTGAGTCTCACCCAGAGAGAGATGACTGTTGCTGAATATGAGCGCCGGTTCACGCAGTTGTCGAGGTATGCTTCAGAATTGATGTTCAGTGAGGCTGCTAAGTGCCACCGATTTGAGTCGAGTTTGCATCTCGCCATCAAAGAAAAGGTAGTGGTGCAGAATTTTTCTGATTTTCAGCAGCTGGTTGAAGCGGCTCTGAGGGTAGAGAACATCGAGAACATTAAGAGCGATTAGCGTAAAGAGGAAGGAAGAGAGCGATTCGGGAGGAGGTGGTACCTCTATACCTGAGAGAAGTGCCAGAACCTTTCCTGTGCAGTCTGAGGAGAGGAGTACCGGTGGGAGCCGGCCTAGACCGATGAGGACTTTTACTATTTCTCACCAAACCTCAACGGTGGGCGGCGATAGAAGAGGAGATGGGGAGAGACCACCTCTTCCTAAATGTGAGCATTGTGGGAACCTCCATAGAGGGGAATGTCGCAGATTTTCAGGAGCATGCTTCAATTGTGGGCAGAAAGGACACATAGCTAAGCAGTGTCCTAAGCCGGATAGTAGAAAGGGATCGCAGATGCAAGCTTCCAGAAGGACAGAGGCTGTGGGACAGAAAGCTGTGACGGAAGTGGGTAACTCTGGTGTACCTAAGAGAGCTTATCCTCCAGACAGATCCAGGGGGCAAGCACCAGCTAGAGTGTTTTCTATGAATAGAGAGGAGGTAGAGACCGCTCCAGAAGTGGTAACGGGTATGATTAAACTGTTTGATGTTGATGTTCTTGCTTTGATTGATCCGGGTTTTACCCACTCTTTTGTATCATCGGGTAGAACTGTATGTGGTAGAGTCTTGAGCCCATTGGATACTCCGCTGATGGTGAGTACTCCGATCGGCTAGTTTATTATTATCAGTCAATTGTATAGAGACTGTGAGATAGAGATTAGTGGAGGGAAGTTTGTGGTGGATTTGATGCCTTTAAAGATGGGAGGATTGGATGTGATCCTAGGTATGGATACCCTAGAAAAGTACCATGCCAACTTAGACTGCAAGCAGAAGACAGTGGGATTTGAGCTAGAGGATGGCAGCAGAGTGGTATTTATGGGAGATAGAAAAGTCAGTCCGTCTCGAATTGTTTCAGCTATGTCAGCAGAGAGATTGATGAGTAAGGGGTGAAGCATTCCTGGCCTATGTGTTAGACACGAAGGCAGATAGAGGGAGGTTGGAAGACATTCCTGTAGTCAGGGAATTCTTGGACGTCTTTCCCGAGGAATTGCCAGGACTACCTCCTCCTAGGAAAATTGAGTTTCCCTTTGAGCTTCTTCCATGTACTATGCCGATTTCGATTCCGCCTTACCGGATGGCCCCGGCGGAATTGAGAGAGCTTAAGGAGCAATTGGAGGATCTTTTAGAGAAGGGTTACATTAGGCCGAGCTCTTCGCCTTGGGGAGCTCCGGTTCTCTTTGTGAAGAAGAAAGATGGATCGTTGCGGATGTGTGTGGATTACAGGAAGTTGAATCATGCCACCATTAAGAACAGATATCCGCTCCCGCGCATAGATGATTTGTTTGATCAGTTGCAAGGGGCGAGAGTCTTTTTCAAAATAGATTTGAGATCGGGTTATCATCAGTTGAGGATTAAGGAATCCGATGTGTCAAAGACTGCTTTTAGGACGCGGTATGGCCACTTCGAGTTTTTGGTTATGCCTTTCGGGTTAACAAATACTCCTGCAGTCTTTATGGATTTGATGAATAGAGTTTTCAAGTCTTTCCTAGATCAATTTATCATTGTCTTTATTGATGATATATTGGTCTATTCTAAGAGTGATGAGGAGCACGAGGATCATTTGAGGGTTGCTTTGGAGACTTTGAGAAAGAATGAGCTGTATGCCAAATTTGATAAGTGTGAATTTTGTCTAAGAGATGTAGTATTCCTTGGGCATGTGATTTCAGAGCGTGGAGTGCATATGGATCCACAAAAGATAGAGGCTGTGGTTAAATGGGAAGCACCTAAGAATGTGGCTGAAGTGAGAAGTTTTTTGGGACTAGCTGGATATTACAGGAGGTTCGTGAAGGGCTTTTCTTTGATAGCTGCTCCACTTTTCCAAATTGACGAGAAAGAATCAAAATTTTGAGTGGACTGAGGAGTGCCAGAGTAGTTTTGAGGAATTGAAGAATAGGCTTACTACTGCACCGATTTTGACCTTACCCTATGGTGATGATGGATACATTGTGTACAGTGACGCTTTCAGGAAGGGTTTAGGATGTGTATTGATACAAGGAAAGAAAGTGATTGCCTATGCTTCGAGGCAATTAAAGCCTTATGAGATGAATTACCCTATTCATGACTTGGAATTGGTTGCTATCATTTTCGCATTGAAGATTTGGAGACACTACTTGTATGGAGTTACTACTAGAGTATTTACGGACCATAAGAGCCTTAAGTACTTGTTGACTCAGAAAGAGCAAAATTTGAGGCAGAGGCGATGGTTGGAGTTATTAAAAGATTATGATTTGGTGATAGACTACCATCCGGGGAAAGCTAATATAGTAGCTGATGCATTGAGTAGGAAGTCCACTATGGCACATGTGGAGACAGTGTACCTTCCCTTGCTGAAGGAATTAGCCAGACTTGATGTGACATTGAGGCAAGTTGAGCCTGACTGTATTTTGGCAAATTTCAGAGTGAGACCAGTGTTGAGGGGGAAGATCAAAGAATTGCAGGAACGGGATGAGTACTTGAGTAAGCTTAGAGCAGAGATAAAAGATGGCAAGCCTTTTGATGTAGAGGTGAAGGAAGATGGATTGATGGTTATGGGTGACAGATTGAGTGTTCCAGATATGTTAGAGCTGAAGGATGAGATCCTTGATGAGGCGCATAACGCTCCTTATGCGATGCACCCAGGGAGTTCTAAGATGTATCGGGATTTGAAAGAGCATTTTTGGTGGAAGGGAATGAGGAAAGATGTGGCAGAGTATGCTAAAAGATGTTTAGTGTGTCAGCAAGTTAAAGCTGAACACCAAGCACCTTCAGGCAAGCTTAATCCTTTGCCGATTTCGGAGTGGAAATGGGAGAAGATTACCATGGATTTTCTGATGGGATTGCCAAGGACTAGCAAGAAGCATGACGCTATTTGGGTGATTGTGGATAGGCTGACTAAGTCAACCCACTTCTTGCCAATTAGACAGACAGATTCTTTGAATGTTTTGGCTAAGAAGTATGTGGATGAGATAATCAGACTTCATAGGATTCCGAGTTCGATAGTGTCAGATAGGGATCCTAGGTTTACCTCCAAATTTTGGGAAAGTTTGCAGGAGGCTCTGGGGACTCGATTGCATTTTAGTACAGCTTTTCATCCGCAGACTGATGGACAATCGGAGAGGACGATACGGACTTTGGAGGCTATGTTGAGAGCTTGTGCTTTAGATTTCAAAGGTTCGTGGGATGATCACTTACCTTTGATTGAGTTTGCTTACAACAATTCCTATCATTCGGGAATTCAGATGGCACCTTATGAGGCTTTGTATGGTAGGAGATGCAAAACTCCTATATGTTAGGATGAGGAAGGTGAAAGGAAGCTTGTAGGACCTGAATTGGTACATGTTACAGTGGATAAAGTTAAGTTAGTGAAGCAGAGGCTTAAAGCAGCTCAAGATAGGATGAAGAGTTACACGGATGATCATAGGAAAGAGATGGAGTTTGAAGTGGGTGAGAAGGTGTTTCTTAGAGCTTCTTCATGGAAAGGTGTTTTGAGGTTTGGCAAGAAAGACAAGCTTAGCCCGAGGTACATAGGCCTATATGAGATCATCGAGAGGATCGGGCCTTTGGCTTATAAGTTAGATTTGCCATTGGAGTTGTCTAAGATTCACAATGTGTTTCATGTGTCGATGCTAAGGAAGTACAAATCAGATCCTTCGCATATAGTTCGACCTTCAGAGGTTCAGTTCAGAGAGGATTTGACTTATGAGGAGCAACCAGTGGAAATATTAGATTCAAAGGAAAAAGTGTTAAGGAATAAGATTGTAAAACTGGTTAACGTCTTATGGAGGAACCATTCGACCGAGGAGGCTACTTGGGAGCCTTTGGAAGCCATGGAGGAGAAGTGCCCCTACCTCTTCATGGATTCAGGTAAGGATTTTGAGGACGAAATTCTTTTAGGAGGGGAGAATTGTTGGGCCCCGAAAATTTTTTCGTTTATTTAATTGATTATTTATTGATTTATGGATTTTTTTATTAATATTTTTTTATTTTTCCTTAATTGATTTAATTATGTGTTTATATAGATATTTTTATGTTGGGCTTGGAAATTAGAAGTTGGAACTTTAAATGAAGGCTTGGACCTAATATTGGAAAGTATAGGCTTTAGGAATAAGTGGAATAAGAAGAAGGAGGATTAGAAATAAGTGGATTATGTGTAGTGGGCTTGTGAGAAGGAGAGCCCAAAAAGGGATTGTTAGAAGGAGAGCTCAAAACTATGTAGTTTTGAGGTAGGCTTTTAAAGGAAGAGTTAAATGAATTAAAGGAAGAAGAAGCAAGTGTAGTAAGTCACTAAAGGAAAGGAGAAGAGAAGAAAATCGTGAGGGAAGAAAGAAAGAGAACTTTCGGCCAAGAAGAGGGAGAGTCGTGGGAGGCTTGAAGGGAGGAAGAAAGAAGGAGAAAAAAAGAGAAGAAATCTACTTGTGAGAGGTAAGTTTTACCTTTTCTTAAGCTAGGTTTAAGAATGGTGTGAAATGGAAGTTAGGGTTTGTGTAGGGCTTGGAGAAAGATAGAGAGAAAGGAGAGATCTATGGAGTTTGGGGACTTTTAAGCTAAGGTCTTGGGTATTCTAGCTTAAATGACTTATGGGTAGGTTAGGTTTAAAGTATACTTTTATTTTGCTTGATTTTTATGAATGCTATGCTTTCTTTTAGAATATAAATAGTGAATGGAGTATGTTTTGATTGAAGGAAATCAAGAGAACCCCACTCACGACAAGGAGGAAGGGCAAGCTTGAATTCAGATACCGACGATAGGTAGGTAACATTTTTATAGTTGTTGTGTAATGGGCAAATGCCCTATGTGTGCTATCTTTGATAATTATGTGCATATTGAAAGTGTAATTTCTTTGATTTGAAAGTAAAGTGTGAAACTATGATGATTCGAAAGAATGAAAGAAGCATAAAAATACTATTCTTGTGTTTGAATATGTGAGCACAAATTGTTGTGATTGGGCAAGAGAGAACCTACTTCGATAGTCACGTGCACGTTGACCCCCCTAGCCTTCTCCCGGCTGCCTGCTTGAGGCTTACGAGATCCGAAAATGGACTCGCCGTGTTTACGGTAAACTTCGGTTTTCGTAGTGTTTATGGAACTCTCGAGCCAAATGTGTGCATTCCATCATTTAATTGTGTTTATAATGCATAATATGTGTTTGATTGATATGAACTCTCATGTTATGCTTATGTGATGATTTTGGATTATTTGAGCTTTATATGATAAATTGCTATTGTTTCGGATTGTTAATGATTTGTTGTGTGGCTCATTACCCGATGGCTATAAACTTGTTAGCCACTGAGCCGTGTTAGCTCACCCCATTCTCCCTCCTCAGGTGCAAATTCTAGTTGATCGCGGAACCTTGCAAGGCATCGGGCATAACTCCAAGAATACTAGAAACTTTTGTATTAAGTTAGTATCTAGCTTTTGGAATAGCTTTGTAAGCATATTGATCATTGAGCATCTCATCTTTTGTATTTTGTACTTGATCTTGATGAATATGCCAATATGTAACCAAAGCTATGCATGAATCTTTGTTATGATTTGAAAAGAGTATGAAAGATCTAACACTCTCTTGTCATGTGTTGATGTTGATTTGTGTACTATGTATGACCTTGAAATAGTATGTGTGTGAGCTCTCTTAAATTGTTGAGTTTCTGCTGAGTTATTGCTTTGGGAGAGGCTGTTGGAAAATTGTTATGGTTTATGTGTTGTTGAAGTGGGATGTAGTGCTGAAATTTCTGGACTGATGTGCTCATGTGGTCAGTTTTGAGTATATTGTGTTGTGCTGCAAATTCTGGGTTTTTTTAAGGTTGAATAGGATCATTTGGACTTGTTGAAGGTGCTAGACGAGCTGTAGAGCTTGTTCATGAGGTGTAACGAGTTAGTTTTGAGGTATTGATTGCAAGGTGTGAGTCGTTAGAATTATATGCAGGTGCTGTCTAAATGACATATTGTTAGGCAGAGATTTGAGTCCACTTTTGACCCTCATAGAGTTGGAATATAGGTAGGTGGTCTTCATGAAAGTTGTAGGGCATTTTCTTAGCTTTCCATAGACACTAAGTTTGTTAAATTTGGAGTTCTGGGTCAAAAATTATGTTGGTCGCAAGTTCTGGTACTATTGGTGGAGAGCTAGTCGATTTGTCTTAGTGAAAACTTTTGATTTCTTTAGAATCCGAGCTTGCTGGTGAGTCCTTCTTGAAAAATATAGGTTTTTTCTTCTAGTTTTCCATCGCTTCCGACCGTGTCTAATTTGGAGCTCGGAGTCAAAAGTTATGAGGGTTAGAAGTCAGATAGGTCGGAAATTTGTAGGGGCAAAGTGCCCAGCGCCATGGTGAGCGAGCGCCATCTCGGGCGAAGCGGCGCCAAGAGCCCGGCATGCCGAGCTCTTGCGAGCGTTTGGGGTCGGTTTCTGGCCGACCGACCCCTCTTCCTTCTTTTGGCCATAACTATTTGTGTAGACCTCCGATTAAGCTGATTTTCGAAGCGACAGATTTATATGAGATTTTTCTAACTTTCTACATCTGATTTATCAGTTTTTATTTTAAATTGAAAAATGTGGTTTGAAACCAAGTGTGGAGGTCAGCTGATCAAGTCTGAATATAATTTACAAATTTTAAAATATCTAGAGCTAGAGTGCTCGGATCGAAGCGATTCTTGTTTTAAATTAAAATAGAGACATAAACCTACAAGTTTTATGAAGGAGCCGACTGACAATTAAGCCTTTAAGATTTTCAAATTCTGACCTGAAGTCGGTAGTGCTCAGTTTTGACTGTTTTCTTTGAAATAGTATTTTAACCATAACTTCTTTATTTCTAATCCGAATTGAGTGTTTTCAGTGGCGTTGGAATCATGAGATCATGAGGAAAAATTTTTCTTAAAAAGCCAATCCCAATTTCTTCTTCTATTAAAAATTTTCTCTATTTGTGGTCAGTATGTGTTCGATTTTGGGTCTTCTATGCTTATGTGTGCTTGTGTGATCCGAATGTTGGGCCCCGGCGACGGGGTCCAACATGCATGATGGCTCTCCTCTTGAGAATCCCTCTGTTTATCGCAGTCTTGTAGGTGCCTTGCAGTATCTATGCCATACCCGACCTGACATCAGCTACATAGTCAATAAGTTGAGTCAGTTTCTCTCCAATCCGCTTCAACCTCACTGGATTGCATTAAAACGAGTTCTACATTACCTGAAGGGCTCTTATCATCTTGGATTGCACTTCAAACCTTCATCGTCTCCGCTTTCCCTTCATGCCTTCAGTGACTCAGACTGGACTGGCTCTCCAGATGATCGGAAGTCCACATCCGGTGGTTGTCTTCCTGGGGGGAAATCTGGTCTATTGGAACTCCAAAAAGCAGCAAGTTGTAGCTCGATCGAGCACTGAAGCCTTGTATCGAGCTCTCTCTCAACTCTCCACCGAGTTGATCTGGCTTCTCTCCCTTCTATCTGAGCTCAGTTTTTCCATATCTCACGCACCAGTTCTATGGTACGACAACAACGGTGCTAGATCTCTTTCTTAGAACCCAATTTTTCATTCTCGTACCAAACACATCGAGGTGGATGTGCACTTCATTAGAGACAAAATCGCCGATGGAACCCTAGAAGTCAAATACGTGAGCTCCACCGATCAACTAGCTGATCTTCTTACCAAACCGATGACGGCTGCTCGCCTTCATCATCTTATCCCCAAACTAAACCTAGTTGACAATCCTAGGTTGAGTTTGAGTGGGGATGTTACGAGGAAAGCTTTACCAAGTCCACAAAAATATCTGTCAAGCATTGAGTATGGATCTCCAACAGAACTTGACCCGACAGCAACTGATATGAGGCTAAGCCCAAAAACACAAAAAGGTCCAATAAAAAGAGAAACATCAGATCTTCATATGCACCCTCATCCAGGAGAGCACAGTCAAGAAATGTTCTAGAAGACAGAAAAGATTCTAACAAATTTCTGTTGTAACAATTTTATGACATATAGCTGTCAATGCTGCGTGTAAAACATCTGTATATAATGGTCTCAATGTACAAAATTCAGTGTGTAGAAAAATACATACAGAAATTATACAAAGTCATTTTCCTTTTCATATGGTATCAGAGCCATCATAACCGTTTTTCAGCGGTTTCTATTGGTGACTGTGAGGTGAACGACATTTCAAGAACTATACCTTCAAGATGACCACGAATTCGAAGAAAGAATAAGACAATCCAGGTGCTAGTCTTGTAACTACACCACTGAACGGTTTCAATTACAGGACATGGAGTACGTCCATGAAGAAGGCCCTAGCGGCGAAACACAAACTTGGTTATATAACTGGCAAGATCCAGATACCAGCTGAGGATGCGACAGATTATGAAGAAATTATGAGCGCCAATGCCATGGTTGACTCCTGGATATTGAACTCGATGACGACAGATCTGCATGATGCTTTTTTGTATGTCTCTTCTGCCAAGGATCTGTGGGATAAACTTGCAAATAGATTTGGTGATTCTACGGAGCCACAAGAGTATCAAATCAGAAGAGAAATAGGAAACATTTCGCAAGGTAATTCTAGCCTCTCAATGTATTTCACCAGACTGTGCAAATTATGGGATGAATTACAGTGTATTATACCTGTACCTCAGTGCATTTGTGGTTGTTGTACTTGTGGTTTTTCGGGCAAGATTATGAAGATTAATGATAATGCCAAAATCATTCAGTTTCTAATGGGGTTGAATGAGTCTTACAATCATGTTAAGAATCAAATTCTCATGATGGAACCGTATCGTAACATAGATAAAGTATCTTCCATGCTAATGAATGTTGAGAGACAAAGGCAGGTTTCGGATTCCTTTGGCGACTTAACAGATGGGAGTGCACTTATGGTGGGTTCTAGATCTACAACAAATGTTCCTGTAGGGAAAACGAGTGGCAAGAAAAAGGAAGGGAAAGTTGATAAAGAAGATAAGAAATGTTCTTTTTGCAAGATGAATGGACATACTCAGGATACATGCTTCAAATTGCATGGTTATCTAGAATGGTACGTTGATCTTAAAAGGCAACGAAAGAAGTCTGGAGGAAAAATCGGACAAGTGAATATGGCGGAAACACCGTTAGATGATAGTGAAGATGATACTGACGGTTTAAGTATGAGAGCTATTATTCAACAGGAGTTGTCAAAGATGTTGAAGGAAAAGCCACAGATACAAATGCAAAACATGGAGAAGGTGAATTTTGGTGCTGATTTTCCAGGTACCACTTCTGATCTTGAACAAATCTTAAAAAAACAAAGGGTCTTGCTGGATAGTAGATACTGGCGCTAGTGTACATCTTTCAGGAAATGCTTCTTTGTTTAGTAAGTTGGTTTCAATGCTGAAGCCATCTAGTGTTAGGTTACTAGACGACTCAATTAAGAAGGTTACCATGATGGGCAACATCAGACTTAGCAAGGATATTTGTTGAAGCACGTTTTTTATGTTCCAAGTTTCAAATATAACTTGTTGTGTAGCGCCCCCTCATCGTAGAATACACATCGGGAAACCCGAAGGTCGCTCCAATACAAATCCCACGATGAAGGTGCACCACTAGAACATTTCCCAATAATATCCACATGGCATCGCAATAATTTAAAACCATAACATAATAAATATCAGAAACCGCTAAATTAAAATCATAATGTCAATCTGATACAGTCATCCAGCAACAGAATAGACAAGTCTATCAGTCCCTTAAACAAAACCAAAAAGGAAACTGATATAAACATCTATCCTAAGTCATCCTCAAAATCCAACCCAACTGACCGACCTGTGTGCCATCGCTTCTCCTGCCAGCACGCTCGCACGGTAGGAAAAGGCTATCTCCGGAGCTAGGGGTCTATTCTATCAATCCTGAAAAATAGGTTGCAATTTTGGGTGAGTTTGCGAACTCAGTGAGAAACCATCATCGATGGTTCACTCAAATCATGCATTACGCAAATTGCATGACAAAGCACGGCACGATAATATTCAATTAACGATATTATATAACAATTTACGATATCGGTAACAATTTACAATAGCATAGAAGCGATTCACGATGTCACATCATAATTTACAAAGAAATCATGGCATCACGCGATTCGAGAATCGTCACACAATTTGGCAATTCAATCATCATGTATATAATGCATATGAGACTCTTTCCGATTATTCAAGTGTGCCCAAGTGCTCATCGAAGAGCAGTGGGGACGCGTCGAGGATAAATCCCTCGGGCTATGCCCGTCGATCTGATGTGAGAGCTCGAGGCTCTTTTCAGTGATAATAGCAACTTGGGACACGTCCATTATCTGATCATGCATTTATGCATGCAATGCAGTGTTTAATGATTTGCAGTATACGGCTATAAAAGCCCAATATTACAGTACTCAGTAATCCAGTGATATGGCTATAAAGCCTAGTATTGCATTTCTCAGTGTCATATAGTAATCCAATCCAATACAGTGAAAGCATGCAATTAGAACGTATACCATTCAAGAGTTCTCGAGATTATCTGATGGTCCAACCGTATTCGAGAAAAGTATGCCATTCAATCACGCACATTTCAAGTAATCATGCAATTCACATTATCCAATCCCACGCGAGAAGAGCATGCAATTCGGTCACATACATTTCAGTAAGCATACCATTCGATCATATTCTTTGCAGTAATCATACAGTTCAATCTTATACATTTCAGTAGTTATACAGTTCACATTGGCAAGTCATTCACATTAAGCATCTAGACAATCAGGAATTTGAGAAACCATCTAGGTTACTCACCTGTAACTTCCGAGCTACTGCCTGGAAGTTCCAGCAATATCCGTGGAACGACGATCCAACGGCGTCTCTATAACAGTAAAAATACAGTCCATTACTAATTGCTCAATTAAACAGTGCAGTAATGCATATGTCTCAGTGAAATGATGTACAATGCATGTCCATGATTTTCCGGTGCTAAATCCCAATTTTGGTACTTTAAGCCCAATTCTATCTCTTTGTTCAATTGATCACTAATAAATGATCCATTCCTAAAATCCAGTCAAATTTTCCTCAATTCGAATCACCTATAGCAGTTTTTCCTATTCATCGGGTCAAAACCTCAATTGCAATTCCCAATCAAAACTCCAATAGTCTCAATTTGACATTTAGGTCACACCATAACCCATGATTGACCTTACTCTCTATAATTCATTACCAATTAAATCAATTCTAACTCCCATAATTATCCTCAATTGTAGACCTCTTTCTCTAGTTCACAATGAATCAGGAATCACCTCAATCGGAGGTCTATACCATAGGTTATGCCCAATAAACTAATACTCATCCATTCAGAAATCATCCCTTCGTCGCGACCTATTCCATTCGCCGCGACGAAGAGAAGATCGCTCGCCGCGGCGTGAAACACGCTCGCCGCAGCGCGCAACCCTTCGCGCCTTTTGCCGCGACGTCCAGCCCGCTCGTCGCGACGTGCAAATTAATTTTATTCGTCGCGACGAAGGCCTCAGCGCCTCTGCGCTCGTCGCGACGTGCGACGGTCCGATCGTCTTCTCCGATCGATTTCCGCCATTAATACACTCTTAACTCAACATTTAACACTCTCATCTACTCTATCTAACTCATTAAATACCATAAATACACTAAAAGCCATTAATAACAACATTAAACACAAAAATACTTACCAATCAAACGATCGATCCACAATCACCTTAACCCTAAAAATCCTCTGAAATCAACGATCCAACAATTTCAAAGCCTCAAACCTTCACCAATCACCATAGACAAGTTAGACTAACACAATAAGGAAGAAGCCATAAGAAGAAATCGAAGGATCTCACCGTTGGGAGAAAAATCGAATCACCGTAGAGGGGAAGAACTCATATGCCTTAGGTAAACTTTTCCCCCAAATTTCAAACCTAGTATTTATAGACTTAAGTCTCCGAATCAGTCCAAATTTCAGTCTCGAAATTTCAGTGGCTCAACATATTTATTTCCTATCAGTAAATTATAATTTTTCCATTGCCATTGGACAGTTCTTTCAGTACTATACAGTCAATCGGTCTGTCACCCCAAAACTTTCGGTCCGGGCATTTTCTCCCAAATTTCTCGAAAATTTCCTATAAACCACTAAAAAATTACCAGTCACTCAGAACCAATATTAAATCAGTCAATTGAACCCAATTACTCTAAGTTCTCAATTAACCCCCAATCCAGTCAATCCGGTCAGTTCATGCTCACAATCAAATCCCGGGAATCATGAATGCAAGTACCTATGAATAAATGCATATGCAATAAACCTGTTCCTCTATAATTAGAGGCCAGTAACATGCTCAGTCAATGAATGCAGTGAAATCCAATCAGTTCAACCCAATGACCAAAATACCCTTGCTAACAGTAACGGGATGTTACATGTTGTCTGTGAACAGACTTTTAAGGAGTACAGATGGTGTTTTCACTTTGTACCCATCCTGTTGTGTTTTACAGGACTCGAAGTCTAATCGAAGGGTAGCTGTTTGACATGCTATTGGTCATTTGTACTACTTTACTGTAGATTCTTTCTGTAGTACTGTTTTAAATGAGTTGGATTTTGTACCTAGAGCTAATAATACCATTGCTGTTCATTGTTTGAGTAAGGATGTAGAGAATGTTAATAGTGTTGATTCTGTTGAATTGTGGCATAGAAGGTTGGGGCATCCCTATTTTGAGGTTGTACAGAAGTTTTCTTTTGTGAGTAAAACCTTGGGCCATTCTGATGCTGCTTGTGATGTTTGTGCAAAAGCCAAATAGTCTCGCATGCCTTTTCCGGTTAGCGACAGCCATAGTGAACATCTTTTTGAATTAATTCATGTTGATGTTTGGGGTCCTTATCGCTGGCCATCATTAACAGGAGTATCCTATTTTTTAACCATTGTTAAAGATTGCAGTATGGTCACTTTTACATTTCTTATGCAAGCTAAGGATCAAGTTAGCTCCATCCTTAACAAGTTTGTTGCTATGGTGAAGACTCAGTATAATTGTGTTATTAAGATTGTTCGGACAGATAATGGAGGAGAGTTTGTGGGATCCAATTGTCAGCAGATTTTTATTGATCGTGGTATTATTCATCAACGCTCTTGTGTCTATTCCCCGCAGCAGAATGGCAGGGTCGAAAGGAAGCATCGGCACATCATTCAAGTGGCCAGAGCTTTACTGCATCAAGCTCATATGACCAACGTGTTCTGGGGTGAAGCCATTTTGCATGCTACGTACTTAATAAATCATTTGCCTACGGTAACTCTACGGTGGCTAGCTCCCTCTGAGGTTCTATTGGGATGCCCGACTGATCTTGGGCATTTAAAGGTTTTCGGATGTTTATGTTATTCCACTGATTCTACTCCACATAAGGATAAGTTTGCAGCTAGAGCTCATAAATGCATTTTTATGGGTTTTGTTGCTGGCAGGTTACAAAGTGTACGACGTTGCTTCCGAACAAGTGCGCTTTTCCAGGGACGTTATCTTTCATGAAAATTTATTTCCTTGTGTAGGTCAGCAGTCTGTGGAGGCTATTGGCATGCCGATACCATCATTGTCTTCGTTACATGACGAGGTTGATGATCAACTGTCTCCACCTATACTTGATCACAGTGTGGAGGATGCTAGACGACATGAGCCTCATGCCATTGTTGCTTATGATCTCCATTCGGATGCAACTCCACAATTCACTCCACTTCTTACTGAAAGGCGAAGTGGCAGAGTCACGCGGATGCCATCGTGGTTGTCCGATTATGTGGTCAATCATTCTTAGATGTTTCAGGAGAGTGGTGCGGTGACTTACAGTTCTCCTCATCTGCCCACACGTTTTCTTTCTTCGAAAATAGTAAGCTTTCTGATGATATGGTAGCTTTTCTCTATCATGTGACTGAGACAAAGGAGCCTCGTAATTTCCAGGAGGCTAGTCGAGATGTGTTGTGGGTTCAAGCTATGGAGTCGGAGTTACAGGCGCTTGAACAAAATCGTACTTGGGAACTTACGACTTTACCCACCGGGAAGAAAGCCATCGGCAGCAATTGGGTTTTCAAGTTGAAATACAATGCTGATGGGACGATTGATAGGCGTAAAGCTCGGCTCGTTGCTAAGGGTTACACTCAAGTTTATGGGGAAGATTATCATCATATTTTTTCTCCCGTAGCAAAGGTTGTCACAGTTCGTATTTTCTTAGCTGTTGCAGCAGTGCGAGGTTGGGATTTGAATCAACTAGACATTAATAATGCGTTTTTGCATGGCTATTGTTGGACCCCGATTTTTGAGTGAAATTTAGAAATATTAAGGGAAATTAAATGAGTGGTTTTATGTAAGTATTGTGAAATAAAGATATTTGTGCTTTGAAGAAATTCATAAGAAAAGAATTATTGAGTTTTGATTATTTTGATTTTTGTGGAGATTTGTATAGTTTATGAGAGTTCAAGTATATGAGTTGATTGAAATGAAGTTGAATAACAAGAATTAAAAAGAAAAAATGTGAAAATTTGAAGAATTAAGAAAGTTGACTTTTGGAGATAGAAGGTTTGACTTGGAAGTTAACTTTTTAATTTAGGCACAATTTGAGAAAATGGTCTTCTTGAAACTTGTAGCTTATGCTGAGAGCTTTCTGTCGCCATAAAGTTTGAAATTTTTCGATATCAAGAGTGAAAGTTATGATCAGTCAAAGTTTAAGTGTGTTATAGGTTGACTTATGTTATGACTGAAGCTTTGACTGAAAAATTGACCTAGTTAGAGGTTAATTCAGCCTTGAAGTTCTTCATGAAAGTTGAAGATTTTGATTTGATTTTTATTTTGATATAAAGTATAGAATTCTTCGATCAAAGAATAATAAGTTATGATTTTTACAAGGTTATGTTATTATTTTTGCATGATTATTAGAGGACAGAACGTTTGACTGAAAATTTGACTTCTTTAGAGGTCAATTGACTTTTATGTCCTTCATGAAAGTTGTAGTTGATTTTCTGATCTTCGCATTGATATAAAAATATGATGTATTTAAACTTCGGAGTTGAAAGATACAAATTTCCAAAGTTGAATCTTGGTTTAAGGAATGGAATAGATAGGGAACAGAATAGTTATTCCTATGAATAGAAAAGATGAGGAATAGAACAGAATGAGTATTACTTTGTTTAATTTGGAGAATGGAATAGACAAATAATTTCTATTCCAATGTTTGATTTGAAAATATAAACTTAGAATAAAAAAGGAATAAGTAACAAAAAGATCAAAATGTCCTTATTATTATTATTATTATTATTATTATTATTATTATTATTATTATTATTATTATTATTATTATTATTATTATTATTATTATTATTATTATTATTATTATTATTATTATTATTATTATTATTATTATTATTATTATTATTATTATTATTATTATTATTATTATTATTATTATTATTATTATTATTATTATTATTATTATTATTATTATTATTATTATTATTATTATTATTATTATTATTATTATTATTATTATTATTATTATTATTATTATTATTATTATTATTATTATTATTTTTATTTTTATTATTTTTATTATTATTATTATTTATTTTATTATTAAATTATTATTATTATTATTATTATTATTATTTATTATACTAAATTAATTATATTTTTATTTTTATTTTTATTTTATTTTTGTTGTTGTTGTTGTTGATATTATTATTATTAATTATTTTATAAATTTTCTACTTATTATTATTCTTATTATTATTAATATTATTATTTTATTATACAAAATTAATTATCTTATTATTATTATTATTAATTATTATTATTATTATTATTATTATTAATTATTATTATAAATTTTGTATTTATTATTATTATTATTGTTATAAATTTCTACTTGTTATTATTCTTATTATTATTAATTTTATTATTTTATTATATGAAATTAATTATCTTATATTATTATTATTATTATTATTATTAATTATTTTAAATTTTGTACTTATTATCATTCTTATTATTTATTTATTTATTATTATTATTATTATTATTATTATTATTATTATTATTATTATTATTATTAGTTATTTTTATTGTTATTATTAATTATTATTGTAAATTTGAAGAAGAAGAACTTTCGAAGGCTGGAAATGATGAGAGGACAAAGTTGTCTTCAGGCCAAAAGAGTTATTCTTTGATTAGCTAAAGATGGATTGGGGTCGAGTTTGGGTATTCTTTTAATTTGAAGAATAGTTATTACCGATGTTTACTTATTCCTATCTCCCTTTTTAACCAAACACAATAAGTCAGGAATGTATCAGGAATAACCATTCTATTCTAGTCTACCAAACAGCCCGTAAGAGAAACTACAAACCTCCTTAGCAACAACTTGAGCAATCCTCCAATTATTGCCAGTCACCATAACTCGATTGACACCCATTTTACAAAAGCCTTCTATGACTATAGCAACTTCTCTCTTTAGTGGGTCTGCAACTCCTAAAATGCCAACTTGGTTGTCATTAAATGAAACAATAGCTTTAAAATCCCGAAAGCTGGAGTCCTCATGCAGATTTGAGGTCGCATCCAGTGCTTGCTTTAGTTTCAAATTTGTTTCCCCATCAAGATTTGTGGTTTCAACATAGCAAATTGCTTCTTTATAACTTGATGAAAGTAAGATAAGATCAACAGGAAAGAACTCATCCTTTTCCACATTCACTATGTCTCCTACTTTCAAATCCATCCATCTAGTATGATCAAATAGGCCATCACCGGAGTGAACTTTTACCTTGCGATTGTTCATTTCAATATCCTGACCACATTTTTCACATACAAGTTGAATTAAAAGTTTGGTTTTACTTTAATTTCTTTTTTAAAATGTAGAAATTTCATTAGGTTTGAAAAACAAATGAGATGAAGCTCCGATCCATTTGGTAATCCCTAGGTGAGGAATTAGATAGTCCACAAAATTTGCATTGTAGAAAACGAAAATGTCGCATTTTTAAGAAGAACAATGTTACTAACACCAACTAGGTTGTCAAAAAACACCTATATTGTACACCAAAAAAGTCACTAGAATTTGTCTTCCATCTATCAAGCATTTAACACCTCTTCCAAGAAGAGCCAAAAACTCTGGGACATTAAGAAGCCATCTGGATATTGTGGAATCTTTACTGCTACTCAAGTGGTATTGGAGGAAAACTCACTGTTCGGACTTGAAATCCATCTGACCTTGTATCTGTCATTATTATAAGTTTCTAAGATCATAGCTTTCATATATGCATACAAGTGAAAAGGAAAATGAGAGAGTCAGTGTGGTAGATATTAAAAAGGAAATAGTGAAATATGCAATAATATGAACTATTATCATAAACTAGAGGAGGGGCATTTACCTTTTCTCTGGGTCATATTATTGAACATTACATAGCTGTGATGTTTTCTGTATATAAATACCATAAATCTAACATACAATGTAAGTGGAAGCTCCTAAAGGATTGCAATACGTAGCAAAAATAAAATTGCAATCACATATTTATCTATTGTATTGAATAATTATATTTATAATCAGAACAGGCAGAATAAATACTTGGAATGTGATGATTAATCGATATAGAACTTCAAAAATATGAAGTCTTTATGTACTCCACGCTGAAAAATATATCTCATTTTTAACACTTAACATGGCTATTGTATAAATTTGAAGAACCCTTTTTTTAACAATAGAGAAACCAATTTTTTTCTCTACTCTATTTTTTGTTTTTTCAAGTACCGAAAAATGTATAAGAAAGAATGTATCTTTCTCTTCTTTTCGGTTTTGTCAAAGTAAATGAAAAATACAAAAAAAACTTCTTTTTGTTTACTCTTACGTATAAGAAAATGAAACAGAGTATAGAAAAGAGTGTCACAATTCCTCTCCTTCACTTTGTTTCTTATCAACGTACCTAAAACAAAAAAACCGAGTCTTTTAAATCATGAACATTCACGTTATGTATGTCCTTTTAAAACCAATGTCAACTACGTTTATTCATAAAGGACACGTCTTATTGTAACCATTACAATGTTTATTGTTTTGGTTAAGGATAAAACCAAAACAATAACTATCTGGCATTGTTTTAAATAATAAAATTGTTATTATTATTATTTATAAAATGAAATAAAATAAACTATTTTATTTTATTCATTTATTTAATACAAGAGAATTTTCAATATTAATTATATTTTTGTGCTATCAAAAATACAATAATATGCCATATAGATTATTTAATAAATTATCTCATAATAAATTAAATAATCATAAGCAGAAAATATTACACTCGTAAGTGTGTGACCACATAGGTTCATCACTAAGCCGGTAGTAATTAATCTAATTAATTACTAATCAATGTTGGTGTCTAGCAACACTCTTCAACGACCGGATATTGTGAAGTAACAACCTTACAAGTACAAAACCTTAGTTTAAGGATAATGTATTATTACATTCTATCATTACAACTCCAGATTATCCTAAGATATGGTTTAACTGTCCAACCTTATTAGATAACTAACTATGTTACATGTCGATCATTAATGATTGATGAATTACTTAGAAAACTCCTTTTCCTCACTCATTCAATTACCCTAGCCAAGGTCTTGAAATAATCATTAAGATCAATGACAACATAGAGTTCAAACTTATTACCTAGAGTTGATGGATCCCATCTTGACTCACCACTAATCATATAGGTACTTAATTATATTCAATGATCATTCAATTAGCATTTTTACAAACTAGGTGTTCAACATCAAAACATAATAAGTGACCTATTGATTACTATGATGATCTCAAGTCAAAGGAAAAATATACATTTAAATCCTTATGGGAATATCCCACTTGACAGTTCATAGGTAATATTAACCATTAAGAATTCTCAGTTTGGTCAGGTCAATGATCATATCTCCATATGCATCATTTATATATGAAACTTAGTACATGAGAATTACTAATATCTATCCAATAGATAGTATTACATATATATTGATCTAACTGGATCATTAAAGTCCTTATTTGATGATCCTATAATCAAGAACATTTTTAGATTAAATCCTAACGACTTGACTCTTATTATCATAATCTCCATTATGATGGCAAGTGTATAAATTTAATCAAGGACTTATCATATTAGAATAAAAATAATAAAAATAATATGATAATAAAATCATTTGCCATGTTATTAATCAAAATTAATAATAACAAAACTAAAGTGTTCAATCTATTACATAACGATTGGGTTATGGGCATAATTCCAATAATCTCCCACTTGACCTAGACCCAATTAGTCATGAACTTCAATCCTATCTTCCACTTGTGCTTATCAAACTCCTTTGATTCAAGCACCTTAGTGAAGGGATTTGCAGCATTCTCCTTTCCTTCAAACTTTTGAATTTGAATGTCCTCACGCTCAACAATTTCTCGAATTAAATGATAATTTTGTAGGACATGTTTGGATCTTTAGTGTGACATTGATTTATTAGCTTGTGCAATAGTACTAGTATTTTCATATAATAAAGGAACAACTTCCTTTATCGAAGGAACCACACCAAGTTCATTTAAGAACTTTTTCATCCAAACAGCTTCCTTAGCTGCTTCACATGCAACTATGTATTCTGATTCACTAACTAAATCAACTACAGTATCTTGCTTGAAACTTTTCCAACTCACTGTTCCTCCATTTAAGGTAAAAATATAACTAGAGGTAGATTTGTTATCATCCTTATCTAATGCAAAGCTAGCATCAGTGTAGCCTATTATCTTTAATTCATAATCTCCATATATGAGGAATTGTTCCTTAGTTCTTATCAAGTACTTAAGGATGGTTTTAACCACTTTGCAATGTTCCTTACCTGGGTTACCTTGATACTTGCTTGCTATTCCTAACGCGTATGCTACATCAGGTCTTGTACATGTCATGGTATACATGATAGCTCCCACTGAGCTGGCATATGGGACCCTACTCATGCGCTCTCTTTCTTCTAAGGTTTTAGGACAATCCTCCCTACTAAGAGAAATTCCAGTGCCTATCGATAGATAACCTTTCTGGAATTTTCCATATGATATCTTTTTAAGATAGTATCAATGTACATGGATTGGAAAAGTCCTAGCAGCTTCCTTGATCTATCTCTATAGATCTTGATTCAAAGAATTTAAGTTGCTTCTTCCAAATCCTTCGTGGAGAACTGTTCAGATAACCAAATCTTTGTCTTTTACATGGCTGGTACATCATTTCCTATTAGTAATATGTCATCTAAATACAGCACTGGGAAAATAACTATGTTCCCACTAAGCTTCTTGTACACACATGGCTCTTCTTCACATCTAACAAAATCGAACTTTGCGATTGTTATATTAAAGTGAATATTCCAACTTCGTGAAGCTTGTTTCAATCTATAAATGGATTTTTGTAGCTTACATATTTTATTAGGAGCAGATGGCAATGTGAAACCTTCAGGTTCAGTCATATATACATCTTCCTTGAGCTTTCCGTTAAGAAAAGTTATTTTCACATCAATTTGTCATATCTCATAATCATAATATGCAGTTATAGCAAGTTGAATCCAAATAGATTTGAGCATTACCACAGGAGAAAAAGTTTCATTATAATCAATACCTTCTTTTTTATTATATCCCTTAGCAACAAGACGACTTTATAGGTTTCAACATTCCCGTCCGTTCTAACTTTTTCTTAAATACCCATTTACAGTTTTATATCCTTTGAGGGATCAACCAAAGTCCTTACTTTGTTGATTCTCATAGATTCTAACTCAGATTCCATGGCCTTAAACCACTTTTCACGATCTGGACTTGCTATAGCCTCTTCGTAAGTCTTAGGGTCATCATCAATATGATTATTTTTGTTAACTTGCACCATTAAGTTTAATCTATCTGGTGTACGACGATCCCTAATAGACCTTCGAAGAGGCTCATATACAATAGATCCTTCCTCTACTTGATCTTGTTGTTGCCCTGGTTCTTAAACAGATTCATTAACCAGTCCATTCTCCTCAACAGTTGAGGCTAGTATTGTATATGTTAATTTCAATACATCAAATAAAGGTTGCTCAATATGCATCTGATGCTCTTGAGCTTGTGTTGATTCATCATAATCTTGAATTTTATCAAGATATATTCTTACACCACGACTTCCCCTGTTAAAGAACTCCCTTTTTAAAAAGGTTGCATTTCTGGCCATAAACACTTTATGTTCAGAAGGGTGATAGAAATAGTATACCATAGTTTCCTTGGAATAGTTAACAAATCTACACTTATCAGACCTCACTTCAAGCTTATCTGGCTGCAATCTATTGACATAAGTTGGACAACCTCAAACTTTCAAATATTTTAGGTTAGGCTTACGTCCTTTCCATATCTCATATGGAGTTTTAGTGACTGCTTTAGTGGGAACTTTGTTTAATAAATATGCAGCAGCTTCTAAAGCATATCCTCATAGGAAGATAGGAAGATCAGTGAACCCCATCATGGATCTCACCATATCCAATAAGGTTCGATTTCTCCTTTCTAAAGCACCATTGTGTTGTGGTGTTCCTAGAGAAGTCCACTGAGACAAGATTTCATCTTGCCTTAGATAATCAACAAAATCATCACTAAGATACTCATCGCCTGCAACATCCCGTTCTTGTGGGAAGGTTAAAATGGTAAATGTGAGTGATTAATGAGAGTTAGAAATGCATTTTCAGGTTCATGCATATTATGTTATACACATACATATGAATAGTGAGGTTGTGGCACATGAAAATAATTGTACATGCATTCTTGAATATTTCCGAGTATAATTAGATTGAGTTGTGATTTTTTAGATGTTTTGAGAATTTTGAATTTATTTATATTGAAAATTCTATTGGTTAGTAAGAATATTGTATTTGTGAATTTTGGTGAATTTAGGCATAAATTTCAGAAAATTAGAGAAAATAGGAAAAGGACATCAAATGAAGATTTGGAGATAGTTGGATTGTAAAGATGAGAGTTTAAGGGAGTTAGTTTCAAAAGAAACTAAGTTAGGGCTTAGATATGAGGAAAGTAACAAGTGTCACTTAGGCTTTTGGACTTTTGCTAGAAGTAGGTTACTGTTCTCTGAGAGTTGAAAAGTTAAGTTATATGTCTATGTTCCTTCGTCATTGTCATGTTATTCAAATTTTCTTCCCTACACAGGGTTTTCCATCGAACCCCTTCTAAGAGATTTCTCTGCTTTTCCTTTCCTACACCAAACCTACTTTGCTATTTGTGTCTTCCACCTTAAGAAAAACCAGAAGCTGATCATTGTACACAGTGAAATACGTAAATTGCATGGAGTTTAGGGCTTAAAGATTTTGGAGTTTTCAATAGGTAAGTAGTGAATAAATCCTTTAGAGTTGGAGATTTATAAAAGAAAGTTGATGAGTTACTATCATCTGCATGAAAAATGGCATTTAAGTGTATATTCATAAATATTGGGTGGTTGGGAGGAAACAAATTTGGTTATAGTGTTAAATTAGTTTTTGAAAGATTATTAATGATTAGGTGATGTAAAAGTGAAGTTGGAGTTGAAATAGCAATAACTTGATCTGAAACTTCCGTGAAACTTCTGTACCAATCTAGATAGATTTGTCAAAATGGCCTTCATGAAAGTTATAGATCTTCCTTTTTATCTTCCCAACAGTATATAGTATGAAAATTGTGAACATCTGAGCTGAAAGTCAGGGTCCTTGTAAGGGAAGATGTTCAAATTTGAAATTTGTTTCTTCTGCCCTTTTCGCTTCTTCTATGATGACGTCATCTTCTTCTGTGTTTCTTCTGTGATGACGTCATTTTCTTCTGTGTTTTGATTCTTTTGTGTTTTGCTTCTTCCGCTTTTCCGCTTCTTCTATGATGATGTCATCTTCTTCTGTGTTTCTTCTGTGATGACATCATCTTCTTCTGTATTTTGCTCCTTTTGAATTTCGCTTCTTCTGTGTATTGTTCCTTTTATGTTTTGTTCCTTCTGAGTTTCGCTTCTTCTGTGTTTTGTTCCTTTTGTGTTTTATTCCTTCTAAGTTTCACTTCTTCTGTGTTTCGTTAACGTGTCTTCTTATGTGTTTTGTTAACACGTCTTCTTCTGTGTTTTGTTAATGTGTATTCTTCTATGTTTTGCTGACACGTCTTCTTCTGTGTTTTGCTGATGTGTCTTCTTCTGTGTTTTACTCCTTTTCGATTTTACTTCTGTTGAGTTTTGTTTCTTCTGTTTTTTTTCTCCTGGCCATAACTTCTTCTCTAGAGACCCAAATGAATTCATTTTTGAACCATAGGACTCATAACACATTGCCCTACATCTCCACCAAAAATTATAGCCATCTAAAATTGATTTGAAAAGATTGAGTGAAAAACGTGAAACGGGTACACTGAGTGTGTTCTTAAATTTTATGAACTAGGGTTATTCCACTAAACATACTTAAGTGTTTTGATTATGTCTGGACCTATAGGATTCCAAATGAGTAATGAATTGTGATTTCAATAGTTTTAGTGAGGCATAAACCTAAGTATGAATCATACTTAGATGATTTGATATGAGACCGATCTTGTGATGATATTGATGGAAAATACCCGGGACTTTCATGAACATACATTGTACATAAGCTATTTCATACATGTGCATCATTGGATACTTATGATTGAAGAAATTGTGATATTGTGTATATTATTATATAAAGGAGTAGCTGGAACGTCAACCTCCAGACATTGCCAGATCTTCCAGGCATTAGCTTCAGGAGAAACTTGTGAGTAACCTAGACGGTCTCACTTAATTACTTGTTTGCTTAGATTATATTTTGAATGACAAATGAATGCGATTGATTGTGGATTCCAGACAGAAGGTCCAATGACTGTGAAATGGGGAATGTATATTGAAGTGTGACTTGAATGTGAATATGAAGACCTATGTGCTTTATAATGTGATTGATTGTGGTACATGCATTCCATTCATGAATGCATGAAATATAATGGAAGTTGTGACTAGAGTAGCCAACGATCAGAGCTTAAAGTTCAATGTGTGGAATTGAGCCTCGAGCTCAAAAGTGTTTCAGAGCCCCAGGTTCAACGTGTAATGAGTCATGTATCCTCATCGGATAAAGGACAGTTATTAATGAGCCTGGTATCCAAAATGGATACAAGACAGTTCAGGCACTCTGTCACAACAATGTAACAATTAGAAAAGAGTCTGATGATCATTTCATATGCATTTGGTTATGTATGTTCGATTGATTGAGATGCATAATTTTCTTCTACTTAAGTGAAATGTGATACTTATGTAAAGTGCAAAGTTGTGAAATAATTGTTATGTGAATTGATGTGTTGCATGAATTGAATGAACCATCGATGATGGTTACCTCATTGAGTTCTCAAAACTCACCAAAATTGTAATGTTGTCTTTTCAAGACCGAGAGACAGCCCTAACTACTGAGAGGCTCCACTACCGTGTAGATTGTGTTTTATCAAAAGAAGTCATGGTTCAAAGATCGGTCAGCTGGGATTTTTGGATGGCTTAGATAGATTTGATATATTTTCCTCTTTCATGTAGTACTTTTGTACTAGGTTTGTTAATGTACACGTAGTAAAGGTTGAAAGACATGATGTAAACTCTTGGTTTGAGAAATTAAATGAAGAAAAAATTGCTTTTAAAATTTTGTGATTTTCTATTAATGCTTAATAAGTGATTAATGATACGATATCATGTGCAGTGAGTGTAATGATTAATCATAGCTTGCCCTTATCGTAGGATATGTACCGGAATGACCCCCGGGCGTTCCGGTGGGTACTATGCGGTAAGGGGGCGCTACGTCAGATCTTAGTACCTTTATACTCTTACCAGTTTGCTTTTCAACTTCACTACGAAATCTTTTGAACATTTCAAATGATTCAGGTTTGTGTTTCATAAGATACAAAAATCCATATCTTGACATATCATTAGTGAAGGTGATAAAATAAGAATATCCACCTTTAACTTGAACTTTCATAGGCTCACATACATCAGTATGTATGATTCATAAAAGTTCACTAGCTCTCTTTCCAGTTCCAATAAAAATAGATTTGGTCATTTTTCCTTTGAGACAAGATTCACAAGTTTCATATGATTCATAATCATATTGACCAAGGACTCCTTCCTTATGCAACTTGTTTACTCTTTTCTCACTAATATGACCAAGTCTACAATGCCAAAGGTAAGTTTGATTTGCTTGATTATCTTTCTTCCTTTTATGACTAGAAACATTCATAGTTGGATAAATAACTATTTTAGGTAAGGCATAAAGACCATATTGTAAATAACCACTGACATACAATCATCACTATGAAATATACTACATTCGTTATTCCTAAAGATTGTATGAAATCCACGTTTGTCTATTAATGAAATGGAAACAATATTCGAAAAAAACTTAGGAACGTAATAACAATAATCTAATAATAAAGTCTTTCCCGTAGGCATAATAAGAGAAATAGTTCCTACAGCTAGAATGGCAACACTTGCTCCATTCCCAACTTATAGCTTTATTTCTCCCTTTTTCAATCTCCTACTGATCCTTAGACCCTGCAACATATTGCAGATGTTAAAGCTACTACTAGTAGCTAATACCCATTTTCTAGAATCAATAGTAGTTAAAGAAATCATTAAAACTTCTTCATAAATGTCCCACCTTGTTTCTTTTCTTTCAGAGTAGCCAAATACTCTGGGTAGTTCCTCTTCCAATGTCCCTTCTTTGTGCAGAAGAAACATTTAGCATCCTTTTGGTCAACTCTCTTCTCTTTACCCTTGGATTTTTTCAAAACACCTTTGAGTGCAAGATGATTTTTCTTGAGCTTCTTTTTTCCCTTCCATTTATGCTTAGAAGAGTTACCAATAAGGTTTACAGACCCTGACACTTTCGCTTTCTCAGATGATGCAACTTGATTTTTATAATCGATCAATAAGTTGAGCATTTCATGAAGATCACAATCCATCTTGTTATGTTAAAGTTAACAATGAACGGTGAAAAATGTCAAAAAGAGATTGTAAAATCAAATCTTGTGATAACTCTTTTCCTAGTGAACACCCCAACTTCTCAAGTTGTTCTATAAGATCAATCATCTTAAGAACATGGGGTACCACAGAAGATTTGGGCTTCAGTTCAGACTTGAATAGGGAGTTAGATAACTGGTATCTAGCAATCCTACTTTGTGACCCATACATCTTTTTAAGATGCTCAATGATTTGTGAAGGGTTCATATCTTCATGCTGCCTTTGGAGTTCAGAACTCATTGATGCCAGAATAATGCACTTGGCATTAGTATTTTGCTCATTGTACTTAAAATATACATCCAATGCATTAGCATCATCAATTCCCTCAGGAGGCACTTCCTTCATAGGTTTATCGATCGCATCGATAAGTTTTTCATGCATGAGAACAATTCTTAGATTGTAGTACCGATCATCAAAATTATTACCCGCTAGCTTGTTAGCATCAAGAATGCTTCACAGTGATATAGTAGACATTTTGTATCATATAAAATTTTTATAGTAGCCTCAATCCTAAATAATCCCCTGATTGTCATATCGTTCTTATTTGTATAATTTAATATATCCATCCAAGTGATGGAGAATTAATTAAGGGGGTGTTTGTTTCCATTTTTATTTTTTGTTTTCAAATTCAGAAAAAAAATCTTGTTTGTTTAAATTTTAGTTTTTGTTTTAGTTTTAGTTTCTTCTAGTTTTCAAAAATTATGAAAATCATAAAAGTGGTTTTTGTTTCCTATTTTGTTTTTTATAATCTAATTTACTATCATTTAAATATATATTATTAAGTATTTAATTATTAATAAAATTATGAATAATTTAATTCAAGATTATATTTATATATTTAATAAAGTAAAATTAATTATCTATAAAATTAGGAATAATTTAATTTTTAAATTTCTATAATTAAATTATATATAATTAAATTTAAATATATAAATATTCAAATAAAATTTGATTTAATAATTAAAATATATTTCAAATAAATATTATTTTATAAATAAAATATAAAATTATTTATTATATTAAAATATCATAATTTTATTAATAATTTGGTAATAAATATTATATAAGAGAATAAATAAATTTATTTAATTAAAATAATTTATCTTTAAGATTTATCTAAAATGTAATTATTATCGGTGATAAAAATACAACTACATTAAAATTAACAACCAAACAGGTTTTTGTTTTTATTTGAAAGAAAAATAGAAACAAAAAAACTGAAAATAGAAACTGAAAACTACAACAAAAATATAAATAGAACCAAACGATCCCTAATTTTATACTCCCTAGATAGTCTAAACCAAAAGTATAAAATTAAATAATTTTTCCTCACATATGCATTATATGCAATAGAAAATATTATTTATTTTTGAACTATAAGTTATCTAATTATCAAGCCATTCTTTATAAACAAAAATAAATATGATATCTTCTTAGGTGAAAATTCTTTTCGATAAAATATTATATATTTATATCAAAATAAAATTCAACAATTTTAAAGGTCAAAATTTCATGTTATTAAATAACTTTAATAACATTAGTGATAATATTACCTTTCCAAATAACATTCACAATTAAATTAGTTTATCAATATAAACTCACGTATACTAAAAGTTTTTCGTTTACGTATCCACGTGAAAGCCAATATAAACGACAAAATTAACATGAATGACTTCATGTTATCTGAAAGTAATTTAATTAAACCCCGAGATATAAAATGTTACTCTATTAATCTTATGTTTTCAATTTTGCTTTTAAAAAACCCTACCAAAGGTGTTGTTCTCCACGCTTGAGCAACGTGAGTTAATAAAATTTCAACTCAGGGTTTTTTTTCGCTAATTTTTATATGTCAAAATTTTTGTAGCAACTTTTGAATAACACATAGTTATTAAGGCAATAAATTCCAATATAAACTCATGCCTATTACCGTGCAGTCAACATCTGTTAAAACAACCTTTTAACACCAACCGTGCTAAAGCATACATACAACATTTAAAACAAACCTTTGCATTACCCATGCGTACAACACGTTTTAAAAACATTTAATGAGTTTAAAGTGTTCCTTTATGAATAACATTTGTTCCATGCTAAAGCATACGTACAATATCTATTCAAAGCATTTAATGAGATTACTGTACATAACTTTGAACATCAACCGTTAGCATATCAAATGCATGCATTTTATGATAACAATTATACAAAAAAAAAAAAACATGATTTTTAGTACGATGTAAATGCAAAAATTTAGCTATGATATTAATTGGAGAATCGCAATACGCAGCAGCAGAAATAAAATTACAATCACATATTTATTTATTGCATTAAATAATTATACTCATAATTAGAACAAGTAAAATAAATACTTAAAATGTGATGATTAATCAATCTGAAACTTCAAAAATACAAAATTTTGTATACTTTATACCAAAAATATGTCATATTTTTAACACTTGATATAGCTGTAGTTAAATATGAAGAACCCTTTCTTCAAGAATAGAGTAACTAATTTTTCTCTACTCTCTTATTTATTTTTCAAGTACTAAAAATAAATAAAAAAGAATGTATCTTTTCTCTTTCTTTTCGGTTTTGTCAAAGTAAATGAAAAATACAAAAAAAAAACTTCTTTTTGTTTACTCTGACGTACAAGAAAAACGAAAGAGTATAGAAAGAGCGTCACAATTCCTCTTCTTCACTTTGTTTCTTATCAACGTGCCTAAAACAAAAAAACCAAGTCTTTTAAATCATGCACGTCCACGTTATGTATGTCCATCTTAAACCAACATTAACTGCATTTATTCATAAAGGACAAATCTTATTGTAACCATTACAATGTTTATTGTTTTGGTTAACGATAAAACCAAAACAATAACCACCATTTGATATTTTTTAAATAATAAAATTGGTTAGGTCGATCGTGCTAGGTTCAAACTAACTCAAAATGACTCATGAACCGATCGGTCCACCCCTCAAGGATTGACCTAATTCCTATCGACTATGCTAGGTTCAGGCCCCAGTCTACGCATCCACGGCCCATTCGCAGGTGGAAGTCTCTTATGCATACGTAAAGACCTAAATCTAGCATCTATTCCATATATAAGGTATTATTTTGCCATGATATTGGTACGTGATCAGAACCCTAGTTTTTTTGTTCATAGCTATCAAACCCTCACCTAAAAGACTAACTTGAGCATCGGAGGGGCCTGCCGGTTATCAACCCCCGGCGTGCCTTGTTTTGTTTTGCAGGTATTCTCTTACTCAAGACAATCGATCTCATGGACTCAAACGATAACGTCCTACCTCACCGTAATCAGCGAACCGGTTGGCGCGCCACGTGGACCTCGCATCGGACACCACGCCCGAAACATCTGGTCCAAAGGTAACAAGAATTAACCTCGACATAGCCGCCGTTCGCGGCACTTCATATCTGACGGATGGGTTTGTAGTTACCTGCCAATATCCCGCCAACGCATCATAATTCCCGCACACAATCTTCGCACCCGAATGATCAACTACAACCTCAGAACCCAGATCAAGAAAAATAGAGCGTAGCCCTGGAGGACAATGCTGAGACCAACACGCATCCGAATTTTCAGCACCCCCTAGATGCAAATCCTCCTGCACCACAATAAACCTCCCTCACCCGAAAACAGATCGAGGAAGCGGCTGATCTATTGGTACGTCAAATTTTACAGTCACAACAGGAACAACGACAGATACCCACACGACATATGGGTGTGATGGCTGATCGTCATTCTGTCGAAGCCCTAGAAAAAATCGTGGACGATCGGATTAATGTGGCCATGAACTCCCGCCCAGATCACCCATCAGCACAATGTAGCTCTCCCTTCATCCCGGCCATCTTAGATAGCCTCCCAGCGGTCGATACAAAGATACCAACCCCAGAAAAATACACTGAAAAGACAGATCATCTCGACTACCTTCAGCACTTCCAGTCGATCATGAATCTACATTGCGTCCCCGACGCCATTCAATATAAGGCTTTCTGCACGGCCTTTCAAGAAAGAGCTCGGCGATGGTTCAACAATTTACCTCCGAGCTGCATCACTTGTTTTGAGGACTTTAAATTGTTATTCCTCAACCATTTTGCCACAAGTAAACGGCCGCAGAAGACCGCTTTGGAAGTGATGCAGTTGACCCAAGGAAGGAATGATAGTTTGCGGGATTTCATTACTCGATTTAATAATGAAGCTATCGAAGTCCCCAACCTCACTTGCTCGACCATGTTGGCGGCACTAATGAGCAACACAAGAGATGAAAAGTTTAAGAAGTCACTGGCTCTCGATCAGCCCAAGTCTATTCAAGAGATAAGAAATCGGGCGGACAAGTATATCCAGCTCGAGGAAGTGTTAAAACACAAACGTAGAGTCGACGATCATGAGCCGACCGATTCGATCGGATGATTCCCAAGTTGACGAAGGATCAGTCGAGCTGGAGAAAGTCGACCGATCGACAGGGAAATCGACGAGAATTCTTCACCCCGCTCAACAGGCGATATGCGGAAGTGTTGGCAGCCATGAGAGCAGATGGAGAACCCCTCTGAGAACCCAATAAGTTGAAGACTCCCTTCAAAAGGAGGGATCCTGATTTATATTGCCGCTTCCATAGAGACATCGGTCATGACACGGAAGATTGCTGGGACTTGAAAAAAGAAATCGAACTCCTTATCCAAAGGGGACGACTGGGTCAATTTTTGAAGTACGGAAAGAATGCCGATCGAGACAATGAGAATAAGAGCGATCAGCCCGATAACTGGCGACAGCCTTAGAGGCGAAACGATAGGAATGATGGAGGGAGGCAGAATAAGAACACTGGCGATCGACGCGAAGCGAGAGGACAGCCCAGGACAAGAGGCGACAGAAACACCGGACAGCAGGACGACCGACCGGTTAGGGTCATTAACATGATCTTTGGTGGTAGTGCAGTTGGTAGGTCCACCACTAAAGGAAGAAAGAGGTATGCCAGACAGGTCGGTGAAGACTTGTCGGCCAAAAGAAAGAAGCAGCACGATGGGATGATACCATTCGACGAATCTGATCTAGATGATGTTAATTGTCCTCGTGATGACGCGCTCGTAGTAAATCTAAACGTGGATGGTAACGAAGTGAAACGGGTAATGATCGATACAGGCAACTTGGTCGACCTATTGTATTATGATGCCTTCAAGCAGATGGAGATATCAGAGGATCGACTATTGCCTATAGAAGGACCTACTAAAGGGGTAACTGGAGCATCAGCCTACCCATTTGCCCAAGTCCTTTTGAAAGTAAAATTCGGACAAAAGCCATGTCAGATAGAGAAGGACGTCGAGCCACTCAAAACGTCCTCAGAGTAGTTGTCTCCACCTACTACCAAGCAATGAAGTTCCCAACGCCCCATGGAATCGGTGTTGTTAGAGGTCAGCAGAGAATCGCTAGGGAATGCTACTTAGCGGAAACAAGGACACTAGACGGTACGGTAGTCTTGACGAGCTCTCTTGACGTGAGAGCTGATGAAGCGATGGAGAGGATGAACCCCGTGGAAGAAACGCGACGGGTAATATTGGATGAAGCAAACCGCTTCAAGTTCACAAATCTAGGTTTCGAGCTTCAGGAGGGCCTAGTCAAAGAAATAACGGATTGCTTGATAGAAAATAGATCGGTCTTCGTCTGAGTACCGAGCGATATGCCTAGAATTTCTCGATCGGTCGCATCGCATTCTCTTGGTATCCGAAAAGACTGCAAGCCAGTTAGACAGAATAAGCGATGGCAAAATAAAGAGAGGCAGGAAGTGATTGAGAAGGAAGTAGAAAAGCTGCTCAATGCTGGGTTCATTCGGGAAGTCAAATACCCTGAATGGTTGGCCAATGTCGTACTTGTGAAGAAGAAAAACGGAAAGTGGAGAATGTGCATTGACTTCATCGATTTAAACAAAGCGTGTCCAAAGGACAGCTTCCCTTTGCCCAAAATCGATCAACTGGTAGACTCCACGTCAGGGCATGAACTTCTCAGCTTCTTGGATGCTTTCTCGGGCTACCATCATATTCAAATGAGTCTCGAAGACGAAGAGAAGATAGCTTTTATAACTAACTAGGGCACATATTGCTACCAAGTAATGCCGTTCGGCTTGAAGAATGTAGGGGCCACCTATCAGTGGCTCGTCATGGAAGTTTTTAAGAAACAGATCGGTCGATCAGTTGAGGCCTATGTGGATGATATGGTGGTCAAAAGTAAGACGACCGCTGAGCACGTGGAAGATCTCAAAGAAGTTTTCCAGACCCTTAATAAATTTCAGATGAAGCTGAACCCGAAAAAATGTGTCTTTGGTGTGACATCTAGGAAATTCCTGGGGTTTATGATTACTCAGCGGGAGATTAAAGCTAATCCAGAAAAGATCGAAGCTATCGTCCAAATGCCCTCACCACGGTGCTTGAAAGACGTTCAGATACTGACCGGTCGGATAGTTTCTTTCAGCAGGTTCGTCTCCAGGATGGGGGACAAGTGCCTCCCGTTTTTCAAAATCCTGAGGAAAGCGAATGTAACCCACTTCCAATGGCCGGATGAATGCGAAAGAGCGTTTCAACACTTGAAGCAGTATCTGACTACTCCACCCATCTTACAGAGCCCAGTTGAGGGGGAGAGTCTGATTCTGTATTTGGCAGTCACGGAGGAGGCGATCAGCGTAGTCCTTGTTCGATCGGAGGGAAATGAGCAATTCCCGATCTACTACGTCAGTAAGGTGCTGAGCGGACTAGAAACACGGTATACGCCTATAGAAAAGCTGGCTCTCTCTTTGATAATTGCGGCGCGGAAGCTAAGACCCTACTTCCAGAGTCATACCATTGAGGTATGGACCGACCAACCCCTTAGGCAGTGCCTTCAAAAGCCTGAGACCTCGGGCCGATTAATAAAATGGGCGGTAGAGCTGGGAGAGTTCGATATACAATATAAGCCTTGGACCACGATCAAGGCTCAAGTGTTAGCGGACTTCGTTGCAGAAATGAGTCAATCTGACTCGCAGGGCAAGCAACGCCCTGCCTGGAGCCTATTTGTCGATGGGTCGTCCAGCACTGAGGGGTGCGGAGCAGGAGTGGTACTGATTAGCCCGCACTAGAAAGAAAAGGTAGAATACGATCTTCGATTAGAATTTAGAGCCTCCAATAACGAAGCAGAATACAAGGCTCTAATAGCCGGCCTCCAATTGGCAAAGGAGATGGGGTAAAGCATCTGAAGGTGTACAGTGATAGCCAAGTAGTGGTTGGTCAAGTCACCGGGTAATACGAGGCCAAGGGGAGCAGTATGATCAAGTACCTGGAGTTGGTAAAACGAGAGCTGAGTAATTCCGAGCAATACTCGATCAACAGGATAGAGCGGACTCAAAATGTCAAAGCAGATGCACTCTCCAAAATGACCTCCGATCGAGATGCGAAAAATAACGTTTTGGTCAAGCGGCTAGACCGACCTAACATTCAGAAAGCCAAGGAAATCCTCGACGCAAATGCCGAGCGATCAAGTTGGATGGAACCGATTAGACGGTACCTCCTCGAGGGAACACAGCCGGAAGAAACCTTGGAGGATAAGAAATTAAAGGTAAAGGCGGCCGAATATGCGATCGTTAGTGGCACCTTGTATAAGCGATCTTATGACTGGCCACTACTACGATGCTTGAGCGAAGAAGAGACAAAACAGGCAATGGTTGAAGTCCATGAAGGGATGTGCGGAAATCACGTAGGAGGCAGAATGTTGGCGTATAGATTGATTAGACAGGGGTATTACTGGCCGACAATTAAAAGAGACTGCTAGGAGAAAGTTCATCGGTGTGAGGCCTGCCAGAAAAATAGTAGCCTGCCTCACCAGCCGACCGAGAGAATGAAAATCGTGAGCCATCCTATCCCCTTTGCTCAATGGGGGATGGATATACTAGGACCTTTCCCCCTCGGTCCTGGACAAAAGAAGTTTTTGATAGTAACAGTGGAATACTTCACCAAATGGGTAGAAGTTGAAGCGATCACTACAATTACTGAGCAGAAGATGGAAAATTTTGTAAGAAGAAATATACTAAGTTGTTTTGGGATGCCTATGGTGTTGGTTACAGACAACGGTCGCTAGTTTGACAACGACAAGTTCAGAGACTTCTGCGAGTGACTAAAGATAAGGCACCAATTGACTTTAATAGCTCACCCTCAAAGCAACGGTCTTGCAGAGAACACTAACAAAAAGATAATGAGCGCCCTCAAGAAGCGCTTAGATGGACGTAAGACTTGGGTTGACGAATTAGATGAAGTATTGTGGGCTTATAGGACTACCCCAAATAAAGCCACAGGGGAAACACCATTCAGGATGACCTTTGGGGCAGAAGCCCTAGTTCTAGTAGAAGTGGTGCTGCACAACCAAAGATTGTCGAGTTATGAAGAAGAGCAGAATAATGAAGCCCACCGTGCATAACTCGTGCTTCTCAGTGAAGACAGGAATAGGGCAGCCACTCATTCGGAAGCCATCAGGCAAAAAGCAACGAAATTCTACAACAGAAGGGTAAAGCCGAGCGATATAAAGGTTGGCGGATACGTCCTGCGAAAGGCCGAGGCGGTTGGAAAGCATCCTGGAAAGCTCGGACAGGGGTGGGAAGGAACCTATCAAGTGATCAAGCAAACCGGACATGGCTCTTACATCCTGCGCGACGCGAACGGGAAGATTTTACCGAGGCCCTGGAACTCTCAAAACCTGAAGGCGTTCTACCAGTAGATAAGCTTTATTTTAGTTCTCAATCTTTGTTTATCATTGTTTATTGTACACAACTTGTGGGTACCTTTTTCCTGTCCCTGCTAGTCAGGTTTTTTAACGGCCCACGCCCTATCATCGTCAATAAAGGGGTTCCAATTTTCTTGTCAAGCAAAATCTCACTAAACTGTTCAAAAGAGGAAGATTTCATCAACTGATTGCTCGGCCCCCACTCCGCTCGGCCAGGTTTCCAAGACGAGATCCTTGAAACTAGGCAATGCCGAGAAGATGAATCTCGGATCGCTCGGCCTCGACCATCACTCGGCCAGGTTACCAAGACGAGATCCTTGGAACCAGGCGATGCCGAGAAGATGAATCTCGGATTGCTCAGCCTCAAATACGCTCGGTCAGGTTGCCAAGACGAGATCTTTGGAACCAGGCGATGCCAAGAAGATGAATCTCGGATTGCTCGGCCTCGACCATCGCTCGGCCAGGTTGCCAAGACGAGATCTTTGGAACCAGACGATGCCAAGAAGATGAATCTCGGATCGCTCGACTCCCACTACGCTCGGCCAGGTTACCAAGACGAGATCCTTGGAACCAGACAATGCCGAGAAGATTAATCTCAGATCGCTCAGCCTCGCAATCGTTCGACCAAGTTCTATTGCCTCGGTCGACTATGACTCTCTCAGGCACTACAACCGATTGACGCACATTGAGTGCGTTCGTTTACTACCCGTTATTGAAAAAAATCGTCCAATTTTAACACGACAGATGGTGATGAAAAATAAAAATTTTATTTTTTTGAATATGTTCTGGCCACAAGCTTGACCAGATGAGCTTTAAAAAAGGGGAAAAATTATTTTGATCCTTCGGCGGGAGAGGAAGGGCCACCAGAAGGATCGGGAGAGAAAGGGCTAGCAGCCGGATCGGGAGGAGAAGACAGCAGAGAGACATTCTCTTCTTCTTCTGAGCTCAGGTCCAGCTTTTCATCCGGAACCAACACTCGTTCTCCCTCGACCATGTAGCACCCCCTTACCGTAGACTATGCACCGGGATGCCCGTAGATCATTTCGATACATAACCCACATTAAGGGTGCACTACGATTCGATCATTTCTATAATCCACATGACATCGATATAATAAAACTGTAATATCAAATTGACTAAAATTTAAAACCAAAAGATACTTCTCATTTCATTTCTTAAAACCATAAAATACACCCTTCTGACATAATTACAACTGTACAGATCCAAAATAAACAGTAACAATTTCTAACTAGGTCATCCCCAAAAGATCCTCACAAGATCCCAGCTCACAAGTTCCTCACAAGATCCCATCTCACAAGATCCTCACAAGTTCTCCTTTACTGGCAAGAAGTGAGCCGATTTAGTCAACCGGTCCACTATGACCCAGATCGCATCATGTTGCCACTGGAGCTCCCCATGGTGAAACACTCGGCCTGATAAACCCCTTATCCAGAAGCTCCTGCAACTGAGCCTTAAGCTCCCTCAGTTCCACCAGTACCATCCTATACGGAGGTATAGATATAGGAGCGGTACCTGGAACGAGGTCAATCACAAACTCCGTCTCCCGATCCGGTTGCAAACCCTGTAATTCATCGGGAAACACATCTGGAAATTTCCTAATCACGGGAACATCCTGCAACCTCTGTTCAACTCTAGAATCAACCACATGAGCCAAATAGGCCTCACAACCTTCGTGCATCAATCTCAAGGCACTCAGAAATGAAATCATCCTGGCTGGCATTGCCTGACTAACACCTCGAAATACAGCTCTAGGCTGACTAAGAGACTCTAACACGACCTCTTTGGTATAGCAGTCCATAACAGCCCTATGGGCAGTGAGCCAGTCCATCCTTAAAATCAAATCAATCTCCCTCAAGGGCAACACTATCAGGTCTGCACTTAACACTCCTTGATCTATCTGGATCGAGCATCCCTTGCAGACCTCTCCCAAAGCAGTAGTACTACCTAGAGGTGTACTCACCTCTAGTCCATACTGCAACGTCTCTCTATCCACATGCAATCTACATGCCACATGCGGTGCAATAAACGAATGCGTGGACCCTGGAACTATCAATGCAAAAACCTCAATGCCAGAGATCAGAAGTGCACCTGCAACAACATCCAGAGAATCCTGGGCCTCCTGTCTAGTCATGGCATAGACCCAAGTCTGGGACTGCGATCGACTGCCACGTCCCTCGATCCCCACAAAGGAATCTCCACCTCTACCTTGGGCTCTGCCTCGACCCCTGAATCCAGGTCCACCACCCCGACTTTGCTGCACCGTCGAACTACTACCAGCTCTCCCACTCACAGCAGACTGAGCTCCCATAATATCTGGATAGTTCCTAATTTGATGCTCCATAGAGCCACACCTGAGACAAGCTCCGGTAAATCTCCAACACTCTTCACTATGCCTCCTCTCACAATACTCACATAACGGAAGAATCTGACCTGAACCTCTACCACTGCCACCGCTACTGCCAGTCTGCCCAAATCTTCTCCTCTGAACAAAACCAGACTGTCTGGATCCTCCTGAAGATCTGAACCTACTCTGGGGCTTGCCAAAGCTCCTACCAGAGCTGCCCTGACTGTCACTAGATCTCTTACTCCTGGTCCTCAAGTCGCTCGGCCAATGCAGCACCCTCAACTCAACAAAGGTGCTCATATCAGACCGAACTAACCTGGTATGGATCTCCAGATTGAGCCCTCCCTCAAATCTCCGGCACCTATCAGACTCTGTGGCAATCAGTACAGAAGCATACCCCATCAGCTCGTTAAATCGCACCTCATACTTTGCCACTGACATCGACCCCTGTCTCAACTCCAGAAACTCCTGCATCTTCATCTCTAAATATACCTTGGGCATATAGTTATCCCAAAAGGCTCTCAAGAAATCCTCCATGCCAAAGATATGTGGTCAGGTGGTATCGCTCGAACAGTCTTCCACCATCGATATCTTTGGACCTCAGATGAGAGAGACCGCATAATCGAAGCGCTCCTCAGAGTCGCAGCCCATCTGATCTAGGACCCTCTCAGTCCTCTCCAACCATCCCTCAACCTCAGCAGGGTCGGTGCTGCCATAAAAGTCAACAGCTCCCTGCTTACGCAATCGATCATACCTCCTCTCCCGTCTCACGGGCACTCTAGGAGGCTGCTCCTCAAATCGAGGCATTGAGGACTCCTTACTAGCTCCAATCAAACCATGGTCAGCTGGTTGATCTACCTGATCACCAAGGACGGATGACCTATAACAAAACCACAATTTCGGTCAATTTCTGCCTTTCTTACTGAAATTCAAGCCTATAATATACTATGCCCAAAGATGCCAAACTATGCTCTGATATCACCCAATGTAGCGCCCCCTTACCGTAGACTACGCACCGGGACACCCGTAGGTCATTCCGATACATAACCCACGTTAAGGGTGCAATACGATTCGATCATTTCTATAATCCACATGGCATCGATATAATAAAACTGTAATATCAAATTGACTAAAATTTAAAACCAAAAGATACTTCTCATTTCATTTCTTAAAACCATAAAATACACCCTTCTGACATAATTACAACTGTACAGATCCAAAATAAACAGTAACAATTTCTAACTAGGTCATCCCTAAAAGATCCTCACAAGATCCCAGCTGACCGACCTGTGAGCTATACTTCGCTTGCCAGAGCTCTCACAGCAGGAAAAAGTCTTGCTATCTGGAGCTAGGAGTCTACTAACGCTGACCTGAAAAATAGATGCAATGTTGGGTGAGTTTGCGAACTCAATGAGAAACCATCATCGATGGTTCACCCAATTCATGCTTTACGCAAAATCGCGTACAAATCAACACAATAACATATTCAGAACAGAAGTCAGAGATTTCACCAAGCAATTTTCACACATACTCATTTAACCCATTCCAAGATTCACAGCACAACCAGATATTTAATGCATGACATTTCCATTTTATTACAGTGTTGTGACTAGGCGTCAGTATAGTCCCATTTTGGGCACATCAGACAGTAATCGCGTTTTAGGAGTAGGAGAGCCCTCTGGGTATGCACTACTGCCCACGCGCATTAGGGATAGGAGAGCCCTCTGGGTATGCACTATTCCCTTTCTGGACCTTAGGCCCCATTTCACAGTATTGAGCTTATAGCTCCAATCAGAATTTTGCTCCAGTCACAACTGTTACTTACCAAATTTCAATCATGTCTAGCATGCGTTCATAATTTCACAATATAACATTTCATTTCACAGTATTTATTAAAGTCAACCAGATCATTCAATTCATATTCACAGATAGTTCATACAAAGCATTTAACAAATCAGAGATTGAGGAACCAACTAGGTTACTCACCTCTAAGCTTCCGAGCTACTGCCGGGAAGTCTCACCTACGTCGGATGATCGACGGTCCACTTGAGCCTCTAAAACAATCAGGATAATCGAACATTACTTATTGCACAATTTCTGATATTCAATAATGCATATGTAACGAATAAATTTTATACTATACATGTTATGACATTTCCGACCCTATTCCCGAATCATCAATTTTTCGCTCTTTCACTCTAATTCATAGCAATTCCTAATACCATAATTCAATTGACTATGTTCTAAACTTTTCAAAGTCAAATTCCAAGACATAGGAATAATCCTTAAATCGAAATTAAATTCACTATTCAATTACTGTCCGATCTCGAGAACCACCGAATAAATTCCAAATTTTCCTCTTATCAATTCACAATTCTTAGTCTCTAGAATTCAATTAATCCTTAGCCAAACTCATAAGAAATTTAAACCTTAAAATCATTCAATAAAACAAACAATTCATCTTCAGAAATCAGGCGTCCTCGCCGCGACGCATGATCGCTCGCCCCGGCGAGTCTCCTCACCTTCGCCGCGACGCATACGCGGCTCTCCCATTGGCGTATCCTCAAACGCTCGTCGCGACAGGAATCGGCTCGTCGCAACGTAGAATTAAATATTCGTCGCGACGTGCAAACCCAGAAATGCATCCGAAACCCAGAATTTCCCAGATCTGTAGATTCTAATCCATTTAATTCTATTCAAAACACTCCCAATCAACTTAAAACACTAAACACAACTTATTTCTAACCTCAAATCCATCAAATATTCATCATCTCTCAAATACCCAAATCAAAATCATAAAACCCTTAACTTCCGAAACCTATACATTTCTCATTCAACAACATACTTTAATTAATCCACAAATTAAACAACTTAAAACATAAAAGAGTGAAAACTTACTTGATTGATCCTTGCAAATCCTCAAAACACTCAAATTACTCCAATTTCCAAGCTAAACCTCACCCACGACAATCACCCATTTCTCCACCAAACAACATCATCTTTAAATGCAAGGCTTAAGTTAGGTTGATGATGGTGAAGGGAGCAATTTAAGAGAAAGAAATAATGAAAAGCAAACAAAGTGAAGATCAACGATGGAGAAGAAAAAGAAAATCAAATTTTCTTTCAAAAGAGGGAGTGAGAGTCGTGGAGCAAAATTCAAAAGATTAAGGTTTTATACAAGGGATTTTAAACTAGGGCATGTTTGGCAAATTCCCAAACCACAAGCCCAATTCTTAGGGTCTAAAATCCAATTCTTATTCTAAATTTCTCCCAATTCCACAATGACTATGAATAATAAACCCCAAAAATCATAATTCTACTAATCTCTAGCCAATTGTGAATCATTTTCGGAATCGGAATCCAATTGATCAGTCATTTGACAAAATTTTCGGTCCGGACCCGTAACTCTAAAAATTCCCAAAAAATTCCTATAAATCCCCAAAAATATAAATTGCATGATCCTACACTCCAATTCACTAGTCAAAGCACAATTAACCTTTAAAATAACAGAATCTCCAATTTTCACAATTAAGTCAGAAATCTGTCATACATGCATGTACATACATATGCTAGTGCAATAATAGACATTTATCAACATTTATAGAGGCTAATGCATGTGCAGATCAAAGTATGCATGCATCCAATCCTAATCAATCCGAATTACCAATATGCCCTTCACATTGGTAACGGGATGTTACAGACCATCTCCTTCATTTCCTCCAGAGAAAGGCCGAGAGCGGTGGGAATCATCGGCTCGACGTAATCCTCTAATTAAGGACCACCCGACTTGTCAGGGATGTGGAAGTCGTGGCAATTCCTCAAGATTGAAAGGGCCAAATCACAAGCAAACTCTAAGCACTCCCCATGTAGGAACCGCCTTTTCCACCGCTTGATCGCCTCGACTCTCTGTTTTGTGATGGAGCCTCGCAACTCCATCAATCTATCCTCGGCCCTCAATTTGTCCCTCACCGCATCATGGCAATCCTGGAGGAATTTCTTACGAAGCTCCTGCTCCGTCTCCACCTTCCTCATCAAGTCCTTACACTCCTTGGCAAGCCCGTCCCTCGCCACAACCATCCTGCTCTTCTCTTCCTCCCCCGTAGTGAGTTGAGCTTTCAAAACGCTCCTCTCCTCCTCCCAAAGTTTCTTTTCCTCCTCAATTGAAGAGAGTTGAGCTCGTAAAATGTCCTGCCCCTCCTTCGCCTCTACAAGTTCAGCTCTTAGAGTATTAACTTGCTCGAGAGGGTCATGAACCTCCCGATCTACTGTTTACCTCACTCCATCGAGCTGATCAAGACGTTGATACATCTCAGAGGCGTACGCCATATCCCTGACGCAGCTGCGGACGAGACGAGTCATCAGCTCCTTCTCGTCCAACGTGCCCAAAAATTTATCATCCGCAGGAGGAACGACTTTCTGGGCAATGTGCAAAGCCACATTAGTGTCCTTAAGTGACACAGTCTTGTCAAGAATGATCGCAAACTCCCACTGTTTGCCACTAGAGGCTCGCTCTTTCCCTTTGCCCTTGTCCAATCGGGATGCTTGCTTTTCCCCCACTCCCTTCTCTTGCTGACTGGGCGACTGACCGGCACCCCGAGCGGTCCTCTTCCTTTTGAGTGGAGGCTCCAGCTCTTCCTCCTCCGAACCCGCTCTGTCCGCACTCATAGGCAAGACCGGCAATGACGCCGACGCGCCAGAACGGTCTTCAGTGGGCAAAGGGGCTAGCAACACCATAGATCAGCCTAGCTCCATTGGCGAAACGACGCCCTCGCTGGCCTCTACCTCCTTCCTCTGCTTCTTCACCTTCGAAGAAGCTCTAGGTCCCTTGGCCTGTCTTTTAGATTTAGGGAGACCGGAGGACCCGACGAAATCGTCAAGCCTGGCCATGACTGCACAGCAATAAAAACAGGTTAGAATTAGAAACCAATACTTACAAATACAGTAAATAGTTCAACCACAAGGAATCAACCAGAGGGGGCAGTTTCTTCTCCTAGCCCGCTAATTTGGGGCAGGGGGTCGATTAGAAATGAATCAGCCGAGGCCCCCCCGCGATATCTTATAATGAGGCGACCGAAGTCATACCAACCGAGCCCCTTTATGCGATCGACTACCTCCCACTCCTCTCTAGTAAGAGATAGGCTCGACGCGTCATTCCATCGCTCGGCTAAAGGATATCTCCACAGCTGGGACTCGAGGGAAGATCTCGGAGGCTTCACGAAAAAGTACTTCATCCACCAAGCGGTAATTTTTGAAGCCGTTCCAGCCGGCCAAAATCGGGCATCCCTATACTGCAGTTGAGGGATCCCGGCCCCAGAGCTTGAACTCTGGTTCATTCTAAAAAAATGGCATAGGATGCCAATTGAAGGAGGACAGCCGAACTGATGGTACAACAAGGCCAAACCATTGATGAATCTCCATCCATTCGGAGGAATTTGGCCCGGCCTCAGATGGTAGGCGACGCACACCTTATCAATGATCGGGGCATATGGGAACTTCATGCCACCGACAGAGAAGAAGCTGTCGGAAATAGCAAAATACCCTCCCCCATTACTATGAATCCTTTCGTTCTGGCCAGCTAGCCTAGGACCCCAGAACATAGGGATATTATTCCTAATAATCGACCGATTCAGCTCCCCCACGGTCATCATCGACTCGTCTCTCGGTGGCTCCTCTATTACCATCCCATCCTTCCGGTCACTCACCGCCGCTACTTCCGCCACTACTTCAAGCGGCCCAGCTAGTTAGGAGGCCCTCTCAGCGGTTTCATTCCTAGGGCTAACCCCACTTCTAGAACTGGTTGACGACATGTTTATAAGAGGAAACTTTAGAAAAAAGCAAGGGAAAAGGACGTACCTAGTTGATGGTGGAAGTTGGGAATTTGAACAGCGATTGAAAGAAAACTAAGGAGATTGTAGGCAAGAAGGTGCGAATGAAAGCAGAATGAAAACCGAAGAACAAAACAAGCTTGAAGAAAATCTGTAGTCTGCCGGCCTCGAGTATTTATAGAAGATCGGTCGAATAGGCGTTCCAACCAACGCCTGATGCATGGAGAAAAACCGAGCCAAACTCAGACACGTAACTGAATCTGAGCTGAGGTAAATTAGGGTTATTAGAAATCTGAAGCGGCGCGGCAGTTGAAAGGACGCACGTGACAGCTGCACAACGGTTACAAATTTTGAATATCTGTCAGAGGGTATGCATTGTCAGTAATAATTACACCAAGTACCTTCACGCGCTCAGCGTCGATGTTCACCCGATCTATATTGGCGCGAGCTATCATGCAATAAGCATCAATGCCAACCGATCGGGACACTCAACCGATCGATCCCAGTACGAGCAGTAATGCACTATGCATTGATGTCCGATTGATCGGGCCTACCACGAACTGTACTACAGACGAGCTACAAGGTCCTTATGTACTCCGTCGACCCTTCTCCTTGCTCAGACTCGAGGAGTAGGGGGCTTATGATTGGGTTGGTCGTGCTAGGCCCAAACCCACTCAAAACAACTCATGGATCGATCGGTCCACCCCTCAAGGATTGACCTAATTCCTATCGACTATGCTAGGCCCAGGCCCCAGTCCACGCATCCATGGCCCATTCGCAGGTGGAAGTCTCCCATGCATACGTAAAGACCTAAACCTAGCATCTATTCCATATATAAGGTATTATTTTGCCATGATACTGGTACGTGATCAGAACCCTAGCTTCTCTGTTCATAGCTATCAAACCCTCACCTAAAAGACTAACTTGAGCGTCGGAGGAGCCTGCCGGTTATCAACCCCCGGCGTGCCTTGTTCTGTTTTGCAGGTATTCTCTTGTTCAAGACAATCGTTCTCATGGACTCAAACGGTAACGTCCTGCCTCACCAGAATCAGGCAGAACCAAAAATTATTATTATTATTTAGAAAATAAAATATAATAAAAATATTTTATTTTGTTCATTTATTTAGTACAAGAAAATTTTTAATATTAATTATATTTTATGTGCTAGCAAAAAATATAATAATATGTCATATAGATTATTTAATAAATTATCTCATAATAAATTAAATAATCATAAACGAAAAATATTACATTAATAAATGTGTGATGACATAGGTTTATCACTAAGCCCGTAGTAATTAATCTAATAATTACTAATCAAAGTTGGCGTCTAACAACACTACTCAACGACCGGATAGTATGAAGTAACAACTTTACAAAGACATAACCTTAGTTTAAGGATAATGTATTATTACCTTCCATCATTACAACTCTGGATTATCCTAAGGTATAGTTTAATTGTCAAATTTTATTAAATAACCAACTATGTTACATGTCGATCATTAATGATTGGTGAATGACTTAGAAAACTCCTTTTCCTCACTCATTCAGTTGTCTTGGTCAAGGTCTTGAAACAACCATTAAGATCAATGACAATATAGAGTTCAAACTCGTTACCTAGAGTCGATAGATCCCATCTTGACTCACCACTAATCAGATAGGTACTTAATTATATCCAATGATCATTCAACTAGCATTTTTACATATTAGATGTCCGGCATCAAAATATAATAAGTGATCTATTGATTACTATGATGATCTCATATTAAAGGAAAATATACATTTAAATCCTTATGAGAATATCCCACTTGACAGCTCATAGATAATATCAACTATTGGAAATTCTCAGTTTGATCAGATCAATGATTATATCTCCATATGCATCATCTATATATGAAACTTAGTAAATAAGATCTACTAAAGTAAATAAGATCTACTAATATCTATCCAATAAATAGTATTACATATATATTGATCTAATCGGATCATTAAAGTCCTTATTTGATGATTCTATAATTAAAACATTTTAGATTAAATCCAAACGACTCGACTCTTATTATCATAATTTTCATTATGATGGCAAGTGTATAAATTTAATCAAGGACTTATCATATGTGAATAAAAATAATAAACGTAATATTATAATAAAATCATTTGCTATGTTATTAATCAAAATTAATAATAACAAAACTAAAGTGTTCAATCTATTACATAACAATTGGGTTATGGGCATAATTCCAACAATTCCATCTCCTGGGAAAATAAAACCTCCATCAATGTTGAGAATGTCATAGATCGAAACACACAATCCCAAATTTGCTATAACCTGACTAACAAAACACAATACACCTTTATGTTTATGAGAAGATAAAAACTCGTAAAACAAGAGAGATGAGGTAAACCCATAACAAACCTTGTCGAGAAAAAACTTGTCAAGCTCTTTCTTGATCATTTTTTTGAGAGGAAGGCTAAGAAGATAGGGAGGTAAGCGCAGCTTGTGCTCTATTAGGCTTAGATAGAACATTTCGAAAACCTAGCCAACAGCTTCAGCTTTGTTCTTTGATTCACTTTGGGTTCAAATCCTTTAATAACAAATAAAGTGACAAGTGAAAAACTCAACAAGTGAAGCGTGTGTGGGAGTGTTTGGAAAATAAAGTGACAAATCTTTGAAATAGCAGTAATTTTACCGTACCCAAAAATCTGAAGAAGAAAGAACATAGTGATTTTCGTTGACAGGAAGAGAAAGTTCGTGAGTGTGAAGCAAACTACACAAAAACAGGACGTTGCTTTGCTGTTACGAGACGAAGAGGGAAAATCAGAGAGAAGTATTATAGATACTTCCAATCTATAATATGTTAAACTTGAGCGAATTCACCACTATATCGTCAGATTTGAACGTGCAACCAATCACCATTGGGAAGAGAATTCGAAAACCAAGTGAAGAGAGAGTTAGAGTATGTTGCCCCCAAAATTTAGCAAACATCTTTCTCTATCTTCTTCTTCGTCACTGACATATACAAACAAAAAAATCCTTTTATATTCAACAACACTTTCACTTTGTTGTTGAACAAAACGTCGCGATTTCTATTTTGTGACGTTTTATTGATAAAATGTCATAAAAAATGTTATATATCTGCGACATTTTTATAAAACAATGTGAAAAATATAAACTTTTTGTGACGTTTTTTAAACGTCACAAAAAGTCAATACAATCCACAACGTTTTATAAAATTGTATTATTTTCTTGTAGTATAAGGGGGCTTACTGGAAAAATTGGACTAGATCTAAGGTGAAAAACATGACATATTTTCATATTTTGAGTAGTTTTAATACTCATAAATGATCTAGCGATCAGTAATTAGTAGTTAATATTTTTTTGTTTTGGTGGTAACAACTAATGTACTTTATGAGATCATATTGATATTTTTTTCACCTAAAGAGTTTTGAGTCCCTAAGTTCCTTTTACCATTCGAAAAATATATCATCTACTAGGGATTGAAAGCTTAAAAGAATTCAAAATATGTAGAACATTCAAAACCTTTCAACTAAGAACATCAATGATAAGAGGGACATCGACTGATTCTATAATATTAAATTTATTTATGATTATAATATATATTATTGTTAAATGTATGTTAAGTTGGCTTACAATATCTACTTTGTCTGAGTAGACATTCCCACTTGCAATACCAAGCATATGCCACTTCAAAAGTATTGCCAAGGGAATAGTACCAGAAACTAGAGTTTACTGGCCAATAAGATAGTCCTCAATATCCAAATTGAAATCTGAATTGTTTACTGCACAGAAAATACAAACAACAAAGTTAGATCATAGAAGATTAAGAATTCAAATAAATGTCAATAGCTAGCTTAGCTATATACGGTAATACATCCAGATGAACATACATCCAAGTTCTTCCTGAGCTTGGGAATGTAAAAGCAGGTTCCCAGTCTCCAACCAATACATGAAAGTAAGAAGCGAAACCACAGTCTGCGTTTCACTCCTCCAATCACCATGATACCTATTTCATCATCCAAATAAAGAAAAAAATCAAAATCCCTAAACCAAAAAAAATCAATTTTGCAATTCACCTGTAGTACTACCCAGGGCATCCGCAAACAATTTCCGCAAGTTGATTGTACCGCTCCCTTAGTACTTCAAGTTGAGTCTTTGCATCCTCCAAAACCTTTGCTTACTCCACATCATAAATAAATACATGGAGGAAACTAACATTATAAATAATAAAATTAAAAAGAAAAAGAAAAGCTTGAATTTTTTCTACCAGGAATAGGACGAGACTGGTGAAGGAGAAGGAGGCTAGCTTGAATGAGCCTGGAGGTGGATTCAATGTCATTCACAACCATTCGTATTCTCTCACGCAAGCTTCCGGATTCTTCCAATTGAGTATGGAACTCTCTTAAGAAGTGCGAGAGAGAGATGTGAGATAAGACGGTAAAGTTAGAGAGATGAGTTTGGAGAGAGAAAAAATATCTCACTTTATTGAAAACTGCTACAATATACAAATGTATTTATATACATCATCGGTATAAGCTAATTAACTAACTGTAATCACTAACAAGCTAATTAAATAACTCTAATACAATTACACAATAACATAAAAGAACATAGTAGTCTTCATAGCCCCCCCTCAAGTTGGGAATATAGTAAGACCCAACTTGGAAGATAACTGCAGGTGAGAATCATGACCAAAAGGCTTGGTCATGAGATCAGCCAGTTGCAATTTGGAAGGAATATAGGTAGTTTGAAGAAAACCATTTTGAATTTTCTCTCGAGTGAAGTGATAATCAATGTCCAAATGTTTGGTGCGCTAATGAAAACAAGGATTAGCTGCAATTTGTTGAATAGCCTTATTGTCACAAAACAAGGTAACCGGAACTTGAAATGGAATGGATAAATCTTGAAGCAAATAGGACAACCAAAGCAACTCACTAGTGGTAGCAGTCACACTCCAATATTCAGCTTCTACAGAGGACTTAGAAATAGTGGATTGCTTCTTTGTCTTCCAAGAAACTAACGCATGCCCCAAGAAAATGCAGTAACTAGTAAGCGAACGGTGGGACATCAAGCAAGAGGCCCAATCTGTATCCGAAAATGCAGTCAACTTGAGCTATGACTGCACCGGATAAAACAATCCTGCAGAAATAGAATCTTTCAAATATTTGAGGACATGAATAACAACCTGCATATGAGGAAGCTTAGGAGCAGACAAAAACTGACTCAAATGTTGCACTGCATAAGAAATATCCGACCTAGTCATGGTCAAATACAACAACCTGCCAATAATTTTCCAATAAGCTTCTGGATGTTCTAGAGGTTCTCCCTCAGTAAGAGACAACTTGAGATGCTGAGGAAGAGGAGTAGAGCAAGGCTTAGCTCTAGTCAAACCAGCATCCGTTAAAATATCCAAAATAAACTTCCGTTGATGTAAAAATGTACCCTGCTCATTCCTATGCAACTCAATACCCAATAAATACCGTGTAAGTCCCAAGTCCTTAATTGTGAACTTAGTATGTAAAGCTGTTTTCAAACTAGCAATGTCAAAATCATTATCACCAGTAATCAAAATATCGTCAACATATATGAGGACAACCGTAAAGAGATCTCCCACCCTCTTAACAAACAAGGAATAATCATTGGTGGACTGAACATAACCCAAGTGAGTAAGAAATTTAGTAACCTCCTTATTCCACTATTGTGAGGCTTGTTTAAGGCCATACAAAGACTTCTTCAAACGACAAACCTGACCAGGTTTGGCAGCATGATACCCATTAGAAGGGACCATATATATTTGCTCATCAAGATGACCATACAAGAAAGCATTATTAATGTCAACTTGATATAAAGGCCAAGTCCTAGCAGTAGCCAAGGTAATGACAACTCTAACAGTAGCAAGTTTAGCCACAGGAGAAAAAGTATATTTATAATCCTTACCCTCCTTCTGATCAAAACCTCTAATAACCAACCTGGCCTTGTACCTCTCAACAGTTCCATCTGGATTATATTTGATCTTATAAAACCATTTGGAAGAAATAGCTTTATGGCCTTCAGGTAAAGTGGTTATTTCCCAAGTATCATTCCTCTCTAAAGCATTAAGCTCCAACTCCATGGCCTCCACCCATAGCTTATCTTGACTAGCATCATGAAAGTTAGCAGGTTCATGAGTTGTAAACACATTAGCCAAGGAAACCACATAATCATAAGGGAGGTGTTGAAAATCGGCAGAAGAAAAATAGGATGATATGTAGAAAAATTGTGGGAAGAGGAAGAAGAAAACGCATTGTTGGCATTGACATGTAGAACAAAATCTTGTAACCAATGGGGGGTTGTTTTTGTCTTTGAGATTTACGCAAATTTGGAGAAGGAGCACAGGAAGAATCAGGTATGGGAGGGAAAGAAGTAGAGTGGACAGCAGGAGGAGGAGAAGAATGAATAACAGGAGAGACATGGTCAGGCAGAAAAGTATCAACAGAATCAGTGGAAGAACCAATTAAAGAAGGAGATATAGTATGAATAGGTGAAGAAACATGAACTGGAGGACGTTCAGAACAAGGTAGAGGAGGAATAGAGGAAGAAGGTTTAAAAGGAAACACAGTCTCACAAAAAATAACATCTCTGCTTAACAAAACACATTGTCTCTCAAGATCAAAGAGCTTATAACCCTTTTTTGCAGGAGTATATCCTATAAAGACACATTTATGAGCTTTAGGTTCGAATTTATCACCGTTTGGACCCACCTTAGCAGCATAGCAAAGACAACCTATGGTTCTCAAATGAGTATAATCGGGTTTGGAGTGAAATAATATTTTATGAGGACTTTTCCAATGCAAAATGGGTGTTGGCATTTTGTTAATGAGATAGGTGGCTGACAAAAGACACTCTCCCCAAAAATGATTAGGCAAATTGGTATGTAGTTTGAGAGATCTAGTTGTGTCAAGTAAGTGTCTATGCTTTCGCTCAACAATGTCATTTTGTTGTGGGGTATAGGTCATTGATTTCTGATGAATAATTCCTGTATCTCTCATAAACTGGCGACATTGTGAGTTAATAAACTCAGAACCATTGTCAGTCCTCACATACTTAGGTGTTGTTGAAAAATGATTTTGTATGTATTTCACAAAAGAAACAAAGGTACTACTAACTTGCTGCTTACTTTGCAAAAGATAGGTCCAAGTAGCACGAGAAAAATCATCCACTGTAGTAAGAAAATATCTTAAACCATCAAGATTACAAGCTCTATACGGTCCCCAAAGATCCATATGAATAAGCTCAAAAATAATGGAAGAGGAATGTGTGCTTCTTGGAAAAGGAATTCGATGAGATTTAGACAATTTGCAAGTATCACAAAACAATTTATTGATATCAAACTGTTTACAATCAGCCACATGAGGAAGTTTAGAAGCTGAAAAATGCCCCAATCTTGCATGAAAAGTATGCAAGTCTACATTATTTGGAGTGACACAACATGAATGCTTAACATCAACTAAAGAATTCTCCATATGGGATGAATTCTGTAAGAATTGGACAGAATGATCTACAAAAGAATCATGAAAACCAGCCACAAGGTAGTATAATCCTTTTATGCCTTTCCCAACAGCAACAACTTTGCTAGTAATAGGGTCCTGAAAGGTACAACAAGAAATATGAAAATGTGCCTCGAGTTTTTCAGATTTAAGTAACTTTCCAACAGAAAGAAGATTGTACCTAAACTCAGGAACATATAGCACATTATGCAGAGTTTAAAGTGGAAGTGATGGGTATGGATCCAACTAGTGTAACCTTTTTGGTTGAACCATCTGGTAAAGTAATGAATATAGGCTGAGAAAGGGATTTGGTAAAGTAACTTATGCATGAGGGCAACTCCATACCCATTTCAATAAACTTTTGAGCAACTCCACAACTACAACCACATTTACACATAGGAATACCAATTAGACTATTTAACTCATCCCAGCATTTTTTGAGTTTACTAAAATAAGCAGTCACAGACATGCTTCCCAGAGTTATTTGGTTCAATGTACGTTCAAGTTGATATATCAAAGGACCATTCCTTTGACTGTTGGACCCCGAACTTTTCTTAAAATTTAGAAATATAAAATGAGAAATTTTGGTGATTATTCATGTGTAAAGAATAGAAGAATTCTTGAATTTGAAATGAAGTAGAAAAGATAGTTATGTGCAAGATGGGTTATATGTGAAATATTGGAAGTTATAAGTTGAAGCATGATCATTGAGTATGCTTCGGTGTTTTAGCCATAACTTTTTCTCTAGTTATCCGAATCAGATGATTCTTAATTTAGATTAAACTAGAGAGATAAGGCTAAAAATTGTCTGATAAAATTGAGTTCTAATTCAGTCTCTAAGAAAGTCAATTTTTGGGTGGAATTTGAGTATAGCATATTGTTTCAGCATAAGAACAGTTTGGAAATGTTTGGGTATAACTTTCAGATTATTGAACCAAATTGAATGATTTTCATGTCATTAGAAAATTAAGACAATGAGGAATATTTCTTTAGAAGGAAGTACAAGCAAATTCCTTCAATTGCATGATTAAAAAAGGTGTTGATTTTAAGGAGTTAACCATGATTTAAATGAACTTTGAGGTCTTAATAGAGTATTTTGTGGAATTAATTAGCATGTTAATGGGAGTTTATTAGCAAGTTAATGTGAGTAAGACCTTATGACATGGATTTAAATTGAATTAAGGTGGTAACTTATGCATGAGGGCAAAATTGGAAGACCACTTAAGCATTTAAGTTCCTAGGCTTTTAAGTAAGGGCAATATGGACTTTTTAGCATCATTAGTGGTATAAAAAGGCAAGAGAAAGGAGTGGTCTTTTAATTAGAAGAGAGGGAAACGAAATTGAAAGGAGAGAGGAGGGAGAGAGTCGTAGAAAGAGGGAAAGAAGGAGAAAAAGAAGAGCAAGCTAGGGTTCAATTTTTCTAAGCCTTCAAGAGTGATTTTCAAGTTGTTCAAGAAGGGAAAAACGTGGAAGAAGATGAGAGCTTCCATATGAGCCAACAAACTCTTCATTTGGAGAAGATTCAAGGTAAGGGTAGATTTTGATCTTTGGATTTTTGAGATGGTTTTGGTTCATATAGTTTAAGAAATGTATGGATTTAAGTTTTATAAGATCAATTTTACTGAATATGTCTTATGGGTTTGTCAATTGGAATGCCTATTGATTTGGGAATTATGGTTTATGTCAAAGGAGATTAAGAGAGGCAAGAGGAATCAAGATCAAGGGGAGGCAATTTGAGTCAAATTTCAAGTAAGGAATTAAGGTGGGTACATGTTTATAATAGAGTAAATAAGCCACTTTTGTTTTCTTTAAACCAAGAAAATTTAATGATTTAAATTGCATCATAATTGTTGCATAAATTGTTCCTTGAACGAATTGAGAAATTGCTACATGTTGATATGTGAATTGTGTGATATTTTATAAGTGCTTTTCGCTTGAAAAGAACGGACGTTTATACAATCATGTTTTGAAGAATGATTTTTATATGAAAAGAAAGTTTCCAAGAAAATGTGCCATTTTGGGCAAAAAGTTTGCAAGTTCATGAAACATGTGTTATGTGGGTTTCACTTTTATAAGTGAGTTAATGAGCTTTAAATGTTTTTCAAATAAATGGAATTAAATGGTTTTCCAACTACCTTATAAATGTGTATTTATTGTTTCTCTAAATGCTTGAGAATATGTCATATGTTGTTGTGGGTTAATTTTGGGAATAACTTCTAAGTGCTTCATAATTGTTGAAATGGTTGTTTTTGAATGAGTTGAAATGTTGATGGCTTATGCTTGAGATATGAATGTGGTTGTTGGTGAATTGTGAAATGTTGATGGCTTATGCTTGAGATATGAATGTGGTTGATGAATTGTGAAATGATGATGTAAAATTGCATATGGAATGTTTCATGCTCATGGAAGACAAGTTTTCAAAATGTGCCATTTGGGCAATTGGTTTTCAAGTTCATAAATTACATGTTATGTGGGTTTGGTAGTCCATTCAAGAACCGTCACGTGCACGTTGACCCAAGAATAGGCTTCTCCCGCCTGCCCGCTAGCGACACGGAGCTCCTTCAAGGACTCCCTCAAGTTTACGACTACACAAGATCAGTATATGGGAATGTGTATACTGGTCCTGTGTAGTGCATCATGAATATGGATCTACCTAAACCATTTCTGTGCTTATGTGTTCATGATTTGTGAACAAGTTGATGCATTCATGTTTTGTGACTTATGAATTTGAATACATGATGAGAATTTGATAAACGAGCGTTTTATGGATTTTCAACAAGAATTTTCTATGACAGTAAACTTTTGAATGGTTTTGCTTATTTTTTCGTTATAATATGTTACCCATGGGCTTTTTAAGCTCACACCCTCTCCGTCCCATCTCCAGGTATTGAGCAAGAGATCAAGTGAAAGTGAATCAAGGCATAAATCCGAATATGCATGTTTTGTTGTGTTTTGGAATTATTGATGTAAAACAAGGCTTCAAATAGATTTTGAAAAATTTTGGGTTTTGCATGCTTTGTATATTGGATTTTGATATTGATGATGTATTGTGGCATGAGTTGCCATTGAAGTTGGTAAACTCTTATTTTATGATGTAAATGAAATATGGATATGTGTATGGATTTTGAAATGTGAAATTGTGTATGGATGATGAGTTGACGAACATTGAATATGAGCTATTGTTATATATATATGTGAGATAATATGGAAAGGAAAGATAGGAATGTCATGAAGCATGAGATGTTGTTAAGTAGGAAGGGTCGTATGGATTAAGGTTGAGAGTTGAAGAATTCCAATTGGTAGTTGAATGGTTATGTTCATAAAAATCTAAGTTTGTATAAGGCAAAATTGTAAGTTTTCCATGAGGATAAAATATGTATATGCTTCCTTCCAAGGAAAAACTGTATTTATTTAGATTGAATTGGACCAAGTTGTCTTCATAGAAGTTGTAGTTCGTCTTTATAGCTTTCCAACGCTATAAAGTATGCAATTTTTTGATATCCGAGTTGTAAGTTATAATCTTTCCAAGTTAGGATGTTGTAGTGGACGAAATTCCCGAATCATTAGCGTATATGAAGTGAATCTCGGACTCAAAAGAGTGAATTTTGACAAGATTATGAGTATATAAGAGGTTAGGATAGATTTAGGACCCTTTGGAGGGGTCTTGGAGGGTGAAATTTTTTTATACCCGAAGGTTACACGGCCTGCCCGTGTGAATTTACACAGGCCGTGTTTTTTTGGGCGCATGGACGCTATTTCACCCGAAGGTTACATGGTCCGTGTATTTTGACCCTCATAACGACCGAATTTCAAATTTTGGTCTTCATAAAAGTTGTATCCCTAGATGTCTAATTTCTAATGGTCAATAACGAAGTCAATCCGATACCTATAGTAAGAGTTATGGCTTTTGCGTCAAAGGATGTCCAATTTGAGTAAGGACATGAACATGTTGGAATCGTTTGGCCATAACTTCTGCGTCCGACCTCCGATTGAGGTAATTCTTGAGGCGATTGATTCCTAAGACATGTATCTATCTCTCCATAAAAATTTAGATCTTTTGGAGTTGATTTGAAAAAGTTTGGAGGAGAGAAATTGAGGGGCTGGTTGGGAGACCATGATTGAGGTATAAACACACTTTGAATTTTCAAGCATATCTTCATCTATGGACCTCCGATTGAGTTAGTTCTTTCTCCAAAATGAACTAGAGACATAGAGCTACAATTTTTTTGAAGAAAATAAATTGTGGTTATTATCATTTCGTTGTGTGGGCTCGCCCTTGTGGCTTGAGATGTTATAAGAATGATGATGAACCGATAATGGCTAAAAAGATTCCATAGAATAATCCTACAGGTTATTATGCTCACATTTTATGAATGGTTTCTGGATGTTGGGTTCCGAAAACAGATCCAACATGTGTGGTATCAGAGCAAGATGAAAAAAAATCGATGATGGTTAAGGAGACTTCATTGGAGTACGTTCACGTCATATGGTTTCAAGGCAAGAGTTGGGTTCCGGAAATGGCGCCCAACATTGACCATACCTTTCATTAATCTCCTTCCACAATTGCTCGGCAGATTGAGCATATAGAAATGAATCTGAAAGCTCTGGAATCATTGAGTTCAAAATCCAGCAAGTGATCATATAATCACATCTAATCCATCTTTGATAATCTGGATTATCAAAATCTGGTTTAACACAGGAGCCATCCACGAAACCTAATTTCATCTTAGTTCCTAAAGTCATTTTTACGGTTCTACTCCAACCCAAAAATCCCACACTAGTAAATTGAACAGTAGTGAGCGACATACCAAGATGATCTCCACTCGACAAAGTTAGAGGATCAATCGCACCAAGAAACGGTACTCCAAATCCAACGCTGCCATGGACGTGATCAATCGAACTTGTCATCTTTAATCACTGAACATGAACAACACCAACGCAGAATAGAAAAAGCAACCACGAAAGTCAGCTACAATCTTTAAGTCAAGCAACAATCATTGAAGCAATAAGCAAGATTGGAAGAAAATGACTCTTTGATACCATCTTAAGAAGCATGAGAGAGAGATGTGAGATAAGAGGGTAAAGTAAGAGAGATGAGTTTGGAGAGAGAAAAAATATCTCACTTCATTGAAAACTGCTACAGTATACAAATGTCTTTGTATACGTCATCGTTATAAGCTAATTAACTAACTGTAATCACTAACAAGCTAATTAATTAACTCTAATACAATTACACAATAACATAAAAGAACACAGTAGTCTTCACAAACTCCTTGAACCGATTCTCTACCGAGGGAGAAGAGTGGAGCATGGGGGACTCACCGCTCGCCATGCCAAATGAGGAAAGAGTGGAACAAGGTAACTGAACAATCAGTAAGCGAGAATGGGGCAAAATGGAGATTTGGTCGAAAAATTATCAACTGATGGAATGAAACGCTTCTACAAAGAAACTGGTTTAAAATCAACTGGTTGGGTTGAATCAACCAACCCAACCAGCTCTTTACCAAACATTTTTAATAACTTTCTTAAGAAGTCAATAAGTTGAAATGAGTCAAACAATTAAAAAAGAGCTGATAAGCTCTTTACCAAACAAGGCCTTAATAGCGTTTGTTATATGAAATGAGATGAATCAAAGATTTTTCAAGGAAAGATAAATAATAAATAAGCAGTAATAGGTGTTAATAGAATTGGTGAGTTTGATAAGAAAGTAACTTAATAACATTCTCTTTGGTGATGTAGAATACAACTTATCAATTAGTTCTTAAGCCACTCATTAAGAACCCTAGAGAGTCTAATGGGAAAGTAGACTTACTATTGTTTTAACTTGATTTAGAAGGGGGATCACGACTCCATGAACATTTTTGCTCTAAGTTGAGAAAGTGGAACGAGGAGACAAAAACCAATGAACTTAGATTCTACTCTTTTGCATAGTTTGAATATCATTTTTTGTATTTGTCTTTGCAAGAAATTTGTATTGGTTGCTTCAATGCTTTTGCTTGTATTTTAAACCTTACTTTATTATTAATTCAATCTTTAATTTCTCAAAAGAAGTCCTGTAAAAATAGTTTTAAAGTTTTATATATCCAATTCAATTTTTTAATGCCATTTGAATATATATATATATATATATATATATATATATTTTCCTTTGATTATACGGGACTCAAAATGATCCATAAATTACAACACAAAAAGAAAGGAAGAAAGTAACGGAATTTACGTGCAGTAATGTGAAGTTTGCTTCTTGTTAAGCTACAAGTGTGTGTCGTAACATTATCTATAAGATATCGCTTGTTCCATATTCACTTGGGGACACAAAAACACTACATGGTAGGATTGATGGTGTTGACGCTATTCGCATCATCTCCAGCAGACGTTTAAGCTTCATCACCCAGCTGCAAAGGACACACCTAAAACATTTGAATTGGTATCATTATGGCCCTTGCATCTTCACCGTTCAATCTCAGAGCCTACTCCCTCTCATCCGTCAGCCGAACAATCTCTGCCAGCACTTTCCGGCCTGCAGTTATTCTCCCGGTTTGTCACTGATTATGCCTATCAATGCAACACCAGATTTTGAATTATTTCCGTTAAGATCGACTATTTTCAGGGGTTGGGGAACAACACAGGGGACTATGAGAAGTTAGAAGTGACACTCCAAGAGTATGGAGTCCCTACAGTTGTGGCTAAGGTTTCAAGATTGGATTGGCTGAGGAATGCTGCTGGTCTTGTCGACCCCAACTACTGGCGTGGCACCCTCCGCCCACGTCCAGTTCTTGATTGGTAAGCGTTATAAAACAGTAATTCCTATTTGAATGCATCTTATTACTATGATTGCTCTCCTCTGTAATATATAATTTGTTGGTCGATGTGTAGGTACTTACAAAGGGTTGACGAGGCAATCCAAGAGGCAAAAGGAGTAGAACAAGGTGCCATTGCCCCCTCTTTAGTATGTTTTTTTTTTTCAATGCCATATGTGCATGCTTTATCTTTCTGAACTGGAAAAATTGTTCCAAGATTGGTGTTAGAAAGTCTGGATTCCCTGCAAGTTTTATTGAATCTCAAAGCATAAGGACATTCTTTCTATATAGCCTCGAACTCCAAGTATCCAGTTCAGTAGTTTGAATGGATAATTCAACTTCTAAGAGCTTATTTAATCTGACTTTACAGGGGACCCATTTGGGGAAGCTGTCTGAAATGATTTAATCTCTTATGGGGCATTATACGATGAAGTTGTTATATATCATCATTGTTGTTGCTGTGCACTGAAGACACCTTATCTGCTGCAAAATTTGATATGCTTAATTACCGATTAAACATATCATTTAGGTGGGACTATATCTTTGATTGGTCACTCTGCTGGAGGATGGCTAGCTCGTGTCTACCTAGCAGAATTCGGCCTTACTGATGTTTCCTTGTTGTTGACTCTTGGTACTCCACACATGTAGGTCGTACGGTTCATGTTTTTCTCTTCAAGTTACTCTTGGGATGCACTTACTTTTGATTCTCTTCTCTTCTCTCTTTTCAATTCTTCGAAGATTTTGCTTTTGAGTTGTACGTCAGCTCATTCTAACGTAATTTTCTTAAGATAACCATTAACCTGTGTTCTGCTCTATTTCAGACCTCCTCCAAAAGGTGTTTCTGGGGTGATTGATCAAACAAGAGGTCTACTTAATTACGTTGAAATGTATTGCTCAGAAACTGTTTACTCTGCACAATTGAAGTATGTTTGTATTGCGGGGAGGTGATGAAACTCAAGAATCTGATCACGCTCTCTTTTCAGTTTCTGCTATCATCTAAGCTTTGAGAATCATGACATAATTTGGTCTTGATGACGTTTAGGATATGCATCCTCTTGTAAATGAGTAAAATAAACAAGCAATCTAAGTGGTTATAGAAACTGCAGGTATATTCAGGGAGCTCGCTTCTTTGGCAATTCAGATGAAGCTAACCCCGCGGTTCCGACAGAAAATGACAAACTAACTGCAGAGGCTGTTCTTGTCAACGGGACAAGAACTTCAAACCCAGGTTTTCGTGCTCGTTTTGTTGGGCAAGGATATAAACAGGTAACTCTGATCAAAGTGTTCCAAATGAACTAGCAATTGCGGAAACTGTTAGTAATCCAAATCTGACAGGTGTGTGGACAGGCAGATGTGTGGGGAGATGGAGTGGTGCCAGAAATATCAGCCCACCTGGAGGGTGCTATAAACATAAGCCTTGATGGAGTTTATCACTCTCCAGTTGGTTCTGATGACGAAGTGAGACCGTGGTATGGTTCTCCCGCAGTTGTAGGGAAATGGATACACCATCTCCTCAACTAAAATCGCCATGACATGCCTCCATGTTTGAGCATCTTTTCTTTCCATGCTTGTTCGATTATTTCTTATTGTCGAGTAATTTACATGCAAGAATTGTAAGTTTTTTTATTCTTAATAATCAAACATTAAAGAAAAATTATACATGAATTATAAATCATACGTAAATGATTCTTACCCAATCATATCTTGAATATAATAATAACTACATAAATAAAGAGAACAAATAAGTTACCTCGAGCGAAATTCGTCATGATGTGGAGAAAAATCTTTCAACAATCACGAACTAGTTTCTTTCTTTTAACTCTCTTTCTGTAACAGATGGCTTGATGGATAGCTTAATGCATAAATACTTACGTTCTGTATTTATTTTTTGTCTGTACTTAATTAAGATAGAGAGAGAATTAGTTTATATACACTTCTTTGTTGACATTAAATCTTGTACATCTATCAATTACCAAATTAACAGTTAAGATTTAATATACCATTAAATTAAAAAACCTAAATCAAGTTTCATATGGGCCTACAGAAAATATGGGTCACAACATCAGGTCATATATTTCTTACATTCTCCCATTTGGTCGGATGTTTCATCATTATATTTAATAGTATAACATAAAGTTGGCAAAATTAAATTTATAAACCATTAACATCATAAGCATCTCAACACAATAAATCACATGATGTGGGTTATGACGGTATACTCCCTTCCATATACCACTACATTAAGAACTTATTTTGTTTAGGTCCATAAGTTGTATATAATCAACGTATACTCTACATACTTGTTATAAAAATACAAATATATTCAAACAATCATGTATACATAAACATGATGAATAAGAAATATAAAATTCAGAAACATATTAGTATTGAGCTTAAGAGTGCTAAAACATCATCATCAAACATTATTATGAATCATCAATATAACCAAGACTCATTCTAAGCGCATGTTGTTTGGATGTCTTTGGCTGTAAAACCTTAGTTAAAGGATCTGCTACCATGAGATCTATCTTAATATGTTCTATATGTACTCTTTGTTTCTGAATCTCTTCTTTAACAACAAAATAGTTTAATTCCATATGTTTTGTGCCTTTGGAGTATTTGTCATTTTTAGAAAAGAAAACTACTTATCACAATAAATTTTTAGCAACTTGTTTCATGTGTCAACAACCCTAAGTCTTAAAATAAAGTTTCGCAACCATAATGGATGAATTGTAGCCTCATAATAAGCTACAAATTTCGCTTCCATAATGGATGAAGTAATGACAGACTGTTTGGTACTTTTTCATAAGATTGCTACTTTAACTAATAGGAACAAATAGCCAAACATTGACTTTATACTATCAACACACCTGGTAAAATCTGCATATGAATATCCTGTCACTTCTAAATGATTAGACCTCTTATAAGTGAGCATGTAATCTTTTGTTCCTTGAAGATATCTCAACACTTTCATTGTAGCTTTTTAATGATCAATACTAGAATTGCTTTGATATCTACAACATCCCTACTACAAAACTGATGTCAAGTTTAGTACAAGTTTGTAGGTATATCAAAATGCCCACAAAAGAAGCATATAAAATTGCTTTCATTTCCTCACGTTCCACATCAGTCTTTGGACATTGCATAAGACCAAATTTATCTCCCTTTTGAATAGGGACTACACCTGCTAAGCACTTGCTTATGTTAAAAATTTCAAGATTTTTCTTAATATAGGCTCTTTGAGACAATCTTAATAAACCTTCTAATCTCTTACGAAATATTGAAATTTCAATCATATAAGATGCCTATTCCATATCTTTCATTTCAAAATTCTTATAAAGAAATTCTTTAGTTTTATGAAACAAACCTAAGTCATTAACAACAGGTAAAATGTTATCAACATACAAAACTAGAAGTGTAAACTTACTTCCATTGATCTTCCAGTAAATACATGGATCAACAGTGATTTCCTCAAAACCGAAAGAAGTAATGGTATTATTGAACTTAATATACCACTGCCTGGAAGCTTATTTAAGTCCCTATATTGTCTTCTTTAATTTACACACCATACGTTCTTTAACTCAACAAAAAAACCTTCAGGTTGATTTATGTAAACTTCCTCCTCAAGATCATCATTCAGAAAGATTGTTTTCACATCCATCTGATGTAGCTCTAAATCAAATTGAGCCACTAATACTAAAACTATTCTCAATGAATCTTTCTTTGAAATAGGTGAAAAAGTATCCTTATAATCAACACCATCTTTCTGAGAGTAACTTTTGGTAATAAATCTAACTTTATATCTTTCAACATTGTCATTCGAGTCGCGTTTGGTCTTAAAGACCCATTTATAACCAACTCATTTAGAACCTTTTGGTAAGTCTACAAGATTTCAGAAATTGTTTTGAGCCATTGATTTTAACTCTTCTTTCATAGCATCAATCCATATTTCAAACTTATCACTACTTATGCATTGTGAAAACGAAACAAGATCATTATCAATGCCACAATCATAATCCGACTCTTGCAAATATACTAAATAATCATCAGAAATAGTTGACCTTCTAACCCTTACAGGTTTATTTAAAGCTATAGCAACTGGTTCATTTGCATGAGTTAGTAGTAAGTTAGGTTCTTCATGGGGTGCTTCTTCATTATTTAAATGTTGTTCTTGATTATTTTGATCTTCCAAAGCAGGAACAACATTTGTTGTAATTGTGAGTTTAAGAACACTTATGGGTAATGGAACAACTACCCTTATTCTATTAATATCCATGGCTTGATTTTCAACACTCCCACTAACCTTACCATTCTCTAAAAATTTGGCATTAAGTGTTTCAACAATTTTAGAACTATAGTTCGAACAGTAAAACCAGTACCCTTTGGATTTCTCTAGGTAACCAATAAAGTAACCACTAACTTTTCGAGAATCTAATTTTCTTTCATGTGGATTATAGATACGTGCTTCTGTTGGATAACCCTAAACATACAGGTATCTTAAACCAGGTTTCCTTTCAATCCATAACTCGAAAGTAGTTTTAGGATCTGCCTTACTAGGAACCCTGTTTAACATATACATAGTAGTTTTAAGTGCATACATCCACAAACTTTTAGGTAATAAGGAATTACTGATCATACCCCAAACTATATCCATTAATGTTCTATTTCGCCTTTGTCACACTATTTTATTACGATGTGCCTGGCATACTGTATTGTGCATATATGCCATGACTTTTGAGGAACTTAGCAAATGAACCATGACACTATATAGTTTCATCATACTTTGTATAATACTCACCACCTCTATTAGATCTTATACTTTTCACTTTTCTATCTAATTGTCTCTTATCCTCCTTTACAAACACCTCAAGGGTATTTACATCTTAAGATTTTTCATGCCGCAAATAGAGTAGTATCTTGATGGAATTGTTTAACTTAATTTAGCCTATTGAAATTATAAATAAGGACTGTAATCAAATGCATTTGCTATAGTATGATAATAGTTATCATTAGAATAAACAATGATTGCAAGACTTTTTTACTAAACTTAGATATGATAAAGATCATATATATTTCTAATTCATGAATTTGAGTATTTAATACAAAATATAATTCAACATTATTACAATGTTCAAGGCATGATAAGAATATATTATTAAGTAATGTAATTGATTTAAGTTTATACAAATACTTTGTTTGTATGTTTATACAAATACTTTGTTTGTATTAGATAAAAGGAAACTTATTCTTAATATAAGTGGCAAAATGTAAAGCTAGATAATTGAAGTATCCTTTTATACCATATTGGTTAAATCTACATAATGATAATCATAAGGTATATATCTTTTGATTATAAATTATATGAAACATGTTGAGATGAAGAATAACTAAATCAAACTTTAGTGAAAGGATGAAGATGGTATTAAATTGGCAAATTTTATATATGTGATGTATTGGATTCAATAAAATTTATAAAAGGATAGTACTTGTAATTCATTAAATTTAATAATAGCTTTATTTGATTTATCATATGTATTAAATGAAATATTGATTTAAATTTTTGAATTATTCAAATCTAAGTAGAAAATAAGCATTGAGAATGTTGAAACATTTTAATGAGATCGATGTGGTAAGTTATTTTTTTAGTTATGTATAGGAATGAGATTCTTTAGTGAATACCTCTACAATTAAATTCTATAATAGAATGTTTTGTATAAAGAGAAAATAAAATATTAGATATTATATAATGTAATATTTATTTCATCTATAAATATTCCTAATTTAATAACTTACATTCAATAGTTTAATTAGGAAGATTTCACATTAGATACGGAATGGTAAGACTTTGAAAGAGTCAAAGTTAATAATTATTAATATGATGCTTACTTAAAGCATATGTTATCCAATAATTTAGAATTAAGTAAGAGAATAGAAGGTTATGAGATAGCTAAAATGTTAGATATAATATTACAGACCTATTGAATAAATTTTTTGTTTCAATAAACAATTATAAAAGGATGGTTCTCAAGAAAAGTAGTTGGAGTAAGATGAAATTTGAAAAGTTCAAATCTTATCACAATACATCAAAATGGAACCATTTTCATTGTGGATGCCATTGATGTATAGTTGAAAGGTTACGAGACACAAAAAGATTCATTTTCATGGTGAAATCAAAGTTTTTATTATTATATGTACCAAAAGTGTTTAGTATTGGGATATCTAATACTTGTGAAGTATTAAATATATACATTATTATATGTAAGAGTTGATATTTGAGTTCAAAGCTTATATAGTTATTAACTTTAGAAGTAAGTCCTTATTAAGGTTATATGGATATACATTAAATCCTTGATGAAGCTAGTAAAGGTCTCTCTGAGTCTGTTAGCTAGAATTTTAGAGATCACTTTGTAAACTATATTACAGTAAGAAATGGGTCTGTAGTCCTTTAAACCCTTAAGATTAGGAACCTTGGGCACCAAGAAAATATAAGTTTTGTTTAATACTGACAAAAGAAATTATTTATAAAAAATTTCAAGGATAGTATTGACAAGTATTGAGCCAGTTTTATCTTATCTAGCTTAGAAGAACTTTGCATTGACTCCATTAAGACTCGGTGCCTTGTCAGGATTGAAGGAGAAGAGAGTTAATTTGATTTCATCCTATGTGACCTTTCTAATGAGAACAATTAATTATTACAATTAGATGGAACCTTTTAAGGAGTTATATAAAATTAGATGGAACCTTTTAAGGAATTATATAACTCTACAGGAAGTTCCTTAATTGTATCCCTTTTCCAAAGCAGGTTTACAAAATAATTCCTTGTAATCTCTTTAAGTTTATCATAATCTTTAATTATAGCTCCATTAGGACCAATAAGTAAGGGTAAGGATTCTAGTCTTATTCCTTCTTCCTTATATGATCTTGTGAAAAAGCTTAGATTTTCTTTCTCCTTTCTTTAGCCACATAATTCTTAACCTTTTCCTAAGTTGGGAATTGTATATTTCCAAGCAGTTATGGTAATTCCTCGGTTCCTTTATCTTTTTCTCCTTAATTTGGATTACTTCCAAGGGCATCCTGTATAAATTTGAGAGCCTCCAACTCTTCTATATTGTCAACATGTATAAAATCCCTATTTTTTTAGAAGCATTTTGCAATCCTCCTAGATGGCCTTTAGAAACTTCAAATACTTTTGAGCATTTGTTTTTATTCAAGTTTAATACTTTAACCATTACCTGGTTGAAGTCAGAGTGTATAAGTAAGGAATTGAAAATTTTAAAGGGTACTTTCCTTTTTTAATTTAGCTTATTTATCTCATTCTTTATCATAGAGTGATAAAAAATTAATGAATTTCCAAAGTGAGCAGAACTATAAAGAAAATTATTTATCCATTGATCATTATTAAGGCATCCATCTAATTGTTTCCTCATAAATTTACCCCTAGTTTGATTGTTACACTGTGTGGATAAGGCGCCTATTTATCTAAGATTCACAAGACCAAGCTTAAAAGTTAAATTAATCAATTCATGGAATCTAACTTTGTATTGTGGTAGGTTATAATCTATTTCATGTAGGACCATTATGCAGTTGTAATCTCCTTTGAGTAAGTAGGGAGTATGAATTACAGGAGCTAATGTACATAACTCATTCTATAGTTTAGTTCTTTGGAATTTCTAGTTCCCTACATAGACCATTGTGATAGCTAGCTTCTTGCCTATTTGTATCAACATCATATAACAATGTATAAACTAATCAGATCAACTCCAAATAAGTAGCTTGAATTCGACAGGATCAAATGTGATAAGCACTCTTCCATTTGGGTAGGAAGAATGGATGTTTAAAAACAAATCCTTTTGTACAAACCTAAAGCCATTTTTGAATGAATATTCATTTATTTTAGTCTTATTGAGGCCAACAAAAAGAGGCTTTTAAGGATCAAAACATCGTTAAGAGCCATCTGTTTGTCAGGAAATTTAGTCCTGTAACATTCCATAGTAAGAACTCCATTAACACTTTTTAGTTTTAACTTTTTTCTTCCTAGTTTTGTGATTACTAGAACTAGCTAGGATCTATGGGTACAGTTTCCTTTCAATTACTACTAAAGGCATTCATCTTCAATATTTCTAGGACATGATCTACTTGATTATTCTTAGATTGCTAAAAAATTTCCTTTATCACCTGGAGTAGCTGGTGTTGAAGTTTTAGTGCTCCAGATTATTGATTCTATAGAAGGAATTTGCCTTGTAGGTTTGACATTCTTAAAATTAACAATGGTCCATATCCTTTTTGCCTATCTTAGGATATCTCCTTCCTCTTGTGGTGTAAGCACTTTGGCTTTTTTTTTTTTCATATGATGGGTCACCTTTTAGAATATATTCTTCATTTCCAGGTTCACCTTCTTTGACGTCAGCATTTTTAGCAGTTGGTTTTGGCTTCCACACTTTAACCATTCTTGTCTTTAGGGGCTTTCAAGGGTATTACCCTTATGGAATCATTTATCAACTCTACTGCTACATTAAGTTTCATAATATGTATTGCATTTAGGAGTTCCCTATCCATCTGCACTTCCACATATATTCTAACAAAACCAATTCTCTTTAGGTTAGTTATGTTATCATCCATTGTAATGGGTCATCCCAATACCCCTTTAAGGACCAATATTTTAGTGAGATTTTATGAAAATATGCCCAGAGTATAAGGACCTATAGCTCAGATATGTCCAATGTGATCCCCAACTGTCATTTCCTTAGTATCAAAGGTCTACTATGATTATGCCATGGTCCTAGTTCCAGTGTTTTCACTGTCATCTCTTTATTAAAGAATCTAAAAGTAAAGAGGACATCTTTTTTGATCAAGTAGTTCTGTTGGGACCTGATTTTGGGAACTGAACCCCTACTGGAAAAACCAAAAACGAAGGAACGGATGGTAAAACAAATGAACAGACGAAAACAAAAACGAACCAAAACAAAGGCGAAACACAAATCGGTTCAGAAGAAAACAAATGAAAGAAGGAATCTAAAGCGGAAACATATGGAAAAAGTCAAAGAAAGCAAATCAAATCGGAGTAAAGGCGAAAAAATAAAAAACGAATCACACAAACGATTCAATCAACTGAATGTTCAAATTTTCGACATCCGTGAACTCATACTTTAGAAAAACATCGCATTGAAAACCTTAGACTAAACCAATCCGAAACCGGTATAATTTTTTTTCTTTCTTTTTCATTCTTTATTCATACAAAGCACTTGGATTTCCCCTTTAGAAATTCATCCTCAATCAAAAACACAATTTACTTGATTCTTCATATTCAAATCATAACTATCAATCACACAAAATCTTATTGGTCCTTTCTTTTGCCAATAGACACTTAACACACATATCCATATATCCACAATTCATACACAAAAAGCACTTCAATATCTCAATTCCAGCAGTATCATCGGACCTCCTGTCCGGAACCCATATCACATTCAAATCACATTTCTATACCTATGACACTTCAATATACAAATTCATAATTTATACTCATCATGAAATAAAAGCTTACATAACATTAATGGCATTCCAAGCCATATACAAAACCAAATACCAAAAGTCAAAATACTCAAATTACAAGCTATGTAAAAATCGATCAAAATGCCTTGACTTTCTTTCATCCGATCTCCTACTCGATACCTATAGATGGGGATGAAAGGACGGGGTGAGCTTTACAGCTCGTGGATATCATGTTTATAAATCGAAAAATAAGCAAAAACTTTTGCAAAACTTTTGCAAAACTTTTGCCATCATAAAAAAAGGATTTCACAGTAGAAAATTTATCAAATAATTCTTTTTCAAAGATTTTTTTCAATTAATCAATGAATTCATAAACAAAACAAAAACATGAATGCATCACATTATAAACAAAATCAAAAACACATAAACGCATCAGAATGGTTTGGGTCGGTCCAAAATAGAACGTACTGCACATTCCCGCATAACGTTCCTGTGCAGCCATGAACAAAACATACTACACCTTCCTGCATAGCGGTCCAGTGTAGCCGTGAACTTATGGGAGTCCGTAACGGAGTTGCAATGCCACTAGCAGGCAGGCGGGCGAAGCCTATAAAAAGACAAGTGCACTTGACTCAACTTATGGGACCTAACCAAACCCACATAACACATAATACATATTTGAAAATCAGATTGTCCGAAGGCATATTTCGAAAACTTAATTTTTCATATCGTGACATACTAAACATATTGACATTCACAATTTAACATAAATTTATATAGCAATTCTCAATCATTAGCAACACATAACGCAACACTTTTTGCAATTATCAATCATTTAAACACAATGAATGCGAAAATCGTATCAATGTTGATCAAAATCATTCAAAACAATTTTAGCAATTTATCCAATCATTCGAAAACAATCCATTATCAATTTCTTAAATCATTTCAAAATTAACGAATTTAATCATTCGAAAAATAATAATTTTCAAAACATTTCTCTTCTTGATTTTTCAAAATCACATAATTAGCTTATAAATCAAAATATAAACATGGTACCCACCTCATTTCCATGCTTGTAACTTGTCCAAAGCATCAATTTCTCCATTGTCTCACTTAAATTCTCTAATTCATGACAAAATCCCTAATTAATAAATATCCAAAATTGAGCAATCTAAACCATGCAATCACCAAAATTAACTTTTTTAAACTTAAACCCATACAATATCCAAGCTATCTAAACCAAAATCATTTCACAATTTAACAAAGCAAAATCTTCCTCTTACCTTAAACCTTCACTAATTTCAGAATTTCTTAGCTCCATAGGAAGCTCTCATGCTCTTCTACCTTTTTCCTCTTGAATCTACTTTAAAAACTCTCTTGAAAATCAAGAAAATGAAACCCTAACCTTTTTCTTCTTCTTTCTTCTTTCTCCACCGGAAGCACTCTTCTCCTCTCTTCTTTCTTCTTTCTTTTCTTTCCAACTTAACAAAATTTCATGCTTCACTCTTCTTATAAGGCAGCCCACTCTTATTGCATTTAATGAATGCAAAATGACCATTATGTCCTTACATACATGCCTTATAACTTAAAACCTTAAGTGTTCTTCCGAGTTTGCCCCTAAAATTTATTTTAATTCATGCTTACTTTAGGACATTTTTCTAACCATCAAATTGAAAGAATTTGCTAAAACTTCCTTCTAGAGAAATGTTCCTCATTGTCTTAATTTCATAATGACACCAAAATCATTTAATTTGGTGCACTACTTCAAAAGTTACACCTCAAACACTTCAGACTATGCTTATGCTAAAATATTTTCTAGTGATTTAATTCCATCCGAAAATTGACATTCTTAATGACTAAATTGAAACTCAGTTTCTTCAGAAAATTTGTAGTCTATTTCTCTAGTTTAATCCAAATTAAGAATCACTTCATTTGGATGACTAGAGAAAAAGTTATGGCCAAAATACTTTCAGCTCTTACTAATCCAAGACTGAACACTAAACCCGACTGCAATTCAGAAATTGAAAGTCTTAGGGGCTAAATTGAAATTCAATTCCTTCATATGAATTGTAGCTCCATGTCTCTATTTTATTTTTAAACAAGAATCAGCTCAATTGGATCTCCACAGACCAAGAATTTACCAAAATACTGAAACATGTTCAGAAAATTTTCCAACTCATTTTGACTAAATCAATAATCCTTAATTTAATTTCAATGATCCACAATTTTCCATGGACAGATATAGGGGTGTCTTAGGAATCTAACGCTTCAAAAATCAGGTCGATCGGAGGTCGGACGAAAAATTTATGGCCAAAAGAATGGAGAGAGGTCGGTCAGGAAAAATTCCAAATCGGAGCTCGCACTCGCGAGCTGGCGAGGCGCTCGCGAGTGGGTCGCTCGCCAGGGCGATCAAGCGGGAGCGACCGTGCGGTGGCGACTGAGCGGGAGTGACCAAGTGGTGGCGATCGAGCAGGAGTGACCGAGCGAGAGGGACCGAGAGAGAGGGACCGAGCGAAAGCGACCGAGCGAGAGCGACCAAGCGAGAGCGATCAAGCGGGTCGCTCGTCAGGGCAACCTTCCAACTTCTAAAATTTATAACTTGTGACTCAGAACTCCAAATTTTTCAACTTTGGTATCAATGGAAAGATAAAATAAAGATATACAATTTCCATGAAGAACTCAAAAATCAATTCCGTCTCTAAAGGGGTCAAAATCCCACTCAAAGTTTCTGTCCATTAATAATCATGTCAAATAGTAACAAAAACTTCTAAAAATCATAACTTCACATTCCATGGTTCAAAAATTCCATACTTTACATCACTGGAAAGATAAAAATATAATATAAAACTTTCATGAAGAACTTCAAAGCAATTTCAACCTCTAGCTTAGTCAATTTTTTGGTCAAAGTTTCTGCCCAGAAATGTGTCATCCTATATCACATCCAATCTTCACAATTTCACATCTTTCAATTTCCATAATCAAAAATAACATATTATGCATCATTGAAAAGCTATAAACTTCCTCTACAACTTTCATGTAGACCACTTAACTTAATTTAAAGCATATCAATCCAGAATTTGCCTCAAAACACAGCATACACAATCCTACACTTAAGAGCATTTTCAAAAACAAAACAAAATGCACTTAAATTCGAATGTTCATAACTTTCAATCCTGACATCGAAAACTGTCATACTTTATGGCGATAGAAAACTCTCAACAGAAACTACAAGTTTCATGAATATCATTTTATCAAAATCTGCCTAGATCAAGCCATAAAAATTCACAAAGATTTCAGCCCAAAAAGTCCACTCTACTACTATTCATCCTCAAAAAGTCAAACGTTCTTAATTCTCCAAATTCTCACACTTTCACTATTTATTTCTTTCTTTTCAACTTCCATTTAAAGCAAATTGTCCACTCTCAATTTCATAGCACATACACATTTACTCAAAACTCAAGTCGTCCAAAACCAAAAATAAATCTTTTCACATCAATTTCCTTTAACTCAAAAACACTCACAACACATCCATATACAAAAATACTCTTTTCATACATTATCCTCAAATATATCATGTCAATTTGCTTCAATTAGCATGGCTCAATTAAAACATCAAACACAATCATTCCACTTCATGCATATTCTTTTTCTTTGTACTTGCATAATTCACCACGATTTCCTCATTTAATTTCAATTTATAAGTCAAAAATCCCACTAAGAGACCGGGGTCCAACAAGTTCTCTAGGCCTAGCCTTCTTTATTTGGTTTTTGCGCATTAGCTTACAACTGGAAAGGTTATTCTTTTGTCAAGGAAGCCTCTTTACCAATATTGCATTCCATTTTTTAGCTTCATTGTTTATAAAATCAGGAGAAGGGGCCACCAGGTCATCACTAGAAGATGGAGGAATATAATGAAGCATACCAAAGGAGTTAAGGTCTCTAACTACCTTGTTCCATGCTTGTTTGTCAACAACAATCTTTGCACCATTCAAAGTTATCTCCTTGGTTCCTAGCAACAACGAGAAATCATTATTTGTTAAGTAGGGCTTTGGATTTAGGGGGCTGGCATGAGGAAGAGGCTAGGATAGTGAACCTGACTTTTCCATTAATGGTAAACTATCAAGTTTAGTGTCTTAGGTGGGAGAAATAAAATGGGTGGGTTACTCAAACAAGCAAAAAGGTTCGGTTTAAGAAGTGATTTAAGCTGGAAAAAAGAATGGCTCACGTGAAAAAAAATGGTAGGGAGTAGAGAGAAAGCAGAGTTTCTCTTATTACCCCATGTTGAAAGTAGGTTTCTTTAAGTGTGAGAAGTTTGAGTTTGTATGGATATAAATTGTTTAATTAGATAATTAAAGATTAATTAAAATAGTTTAATTTATATAATCTTAAATATGTTTTAGAGTTATAATTCATATCAATTGCCAACATATTTAGAAACCTAAAGAACCACACACAAGTGAATGGATTAAAGAGAGAAAAGGTATTTAAATTAAATTAGACTTGATTGTAAAGTTTGAGAAACTTTATAATTATATATGAGATATTTAATAAATAAGGATCAATATGATATATTGGATCTAATTTGCATTTAATTATAATTAAAATTTAATTGAAATTATAATCTTATTTAAATTAAATTACTAAAGGTATAAAACCTATTATAGATATACTTTGACTTTAAGAGAGGTAGTACTTTTTACTTAATCATTTCTACAACAGTTGAAGAGTTGGCTCAATATATTCTGTAGATACCATTAGAGGTCAAACTCATGTGCTACTACGGTAGTTGAAATGAGTCAATTTCAAAAACTATTTGAAGGAAACAACAAGAAAATGATCAAGTTTCACAATAAGGTAAAAACTGTTAGACCTCGCTGTCGGAGCCCAACATCGGACATGAGAGCGTGGTGCTGTATGCGTGGGATGAAACCTGTTAATTAAACGAATTCGGAAAACGACCCTCGGAAACTCAATGGGCCCATATGAAACAAACTTGAACCATGCTTTCATTTGATTAAAACAAACACATCCATAAATCATTATCCAAAAGATGAGTTTTACAAAGCTGTAAGGACATTTCAAACTAAATTACAACTTTGAGTTCAAGAGCCAAAAATACAAAATACCCTTGAACCAATAAAACTTGAAGTGTAACTAAAGCTTTGACTTTCAAGAGTAAAACTTGCAAATACATAAACATAACAAAAAAGGAGTGCTGCCATAACTCGTGACTCACTCGGTCTCTTGCTTGTCACCTGAATGGGAGAAAGAGAGGGGGTGAGCTATAAAGCTCGTGGGAACATATTCATAATATAGAAATAAACAAAAGTATACAAAAATAACTCATTGTCGTGATACTTGTTGAAATCATAGTAATTGAGCATGTATGAGTCATAGCTTGAAAATGCTTGATTCTTGAACAATTCATGATGCATGAAACATAACAACAAATCATAAACACATAACATAACATAATATGATGGTTTGGGTTAGTCCCTGATTCATGGCGTACTACACATTCCCATCGAAATGGTTGTGTGTAGACGTAGTTTCATGAGGGAATCCTTGTGAGAAACCCTGTACCACTTGCGGGCAGGCGGGAGAAGCCTTATCGTGAGTCAATGTGCACTTGACTGGTCGTGAGGGACATACCGCAAACCCACATAACTATGCATGATTCATGTTCTTGTAAACTTGTTTGCCAAACTGGCACTTGCTTGTAAACTTGCTTGTCATATATTTCGTAAAACATGATTTCATGTACATGTATTCTTGAAAGGAGAACACCCCCTTTTTAAAAAAAAAACCTTCTTAATAATCATGAATGCAAATCATATAACAAGATATAATCATTTCACAATAGCATGTAATGCAATCATTGATGATGCAATTTAAAGCATTAAATCTTTCTTGATTTGAACAAAACAATGAGTAACTTATTTACTCTATTATAAACATGAACCCACCTTGAATTCCTTGCTTGTTCTTGCCTAGGAATGAGTTTCCTCTTGAGCCTCTTGATCCTCTTGTCTCACTTGATTTCCTAAAAGAAGAACCAAAATCCCATTCAATAATTCATGCTGCAATAATATTTTCATACTTAACTTCCATCCAAAATTTCATATCCTTAGAGACTGATTCAGAACTTCACTTCATCACAAAACTTGTAGATCTATGACTCTAGTTTACAACGCATCAAAAATCACCTTAATAGGACTTCTGTAGCAAAAGATATGCTCAAAATACTAAAACTCAACTTTGCTGGAAACTGGCCTCGCCGCGACGAAGGCTCGCTCGTCGCGACGTGCGGCCTGGCACGTTGATACGTCGCGACGTGCGGAATGATGCACGTAGCGGCGTGCGGCCTTACGCACGTCGCAACGTGCGGGCGGGAGGTCGAATCCGAACCCAGATTTTTCGACATTTTCAACCCTTAATCCTTTCCTTTCTCAAATGCAACACATTTAACCCTTGAATCATGTCTTATACTTCTTTTCTAGGCTCATTCTAACACAAAATCATCAACAAAACAACAACTCAAAGAATTTTCCACCAATTTTCCCATAAACTCTAAACCATCGTTTCCTACTCATTCTAAACCATATTAGGGTTTCAAAGCATTCTAAACAAGAAGAAACAATTGTATACTTACCCGAGAATGCTTCAGATCCTTCAAGAAATCACCATCCTTAGTTTCTTCTTTTTCCTCTTCTTCTGCCTCTCTTCCTACGATTCTCTCTTCTCTTCTTCTCTTCTTTCTATTTTCCTTCCTATCTTTCTCCTTCTAACTCTAACACCTAAGCTAAAAGAGAGCAAAAAGACTACCATGCCCCTCCTAATAAGGCTTAAGCCACTTACCCTTAAGTGATCTTCCATGTTTGCCCTCATACACTTTTATTCACTCATTACTACTTATCCCACACTAAGCTCAAATTAATCTTAATTTTCCTCTAACACCTCCAATTAAAACAAACTATACAATAACTCGAGCATTTAACATAATTCATACTTTATAACATTAAGAAAAACAAAATTGGGGCCCAACAAAAACTATAATTAATATTTTGTTTATGTTCATTGAAGTGATCTTGGCTTTCAAAAAATTGAATGAAAAGATTTTGATATTTATTCCACAACATGCTGAATTGGATTCTACCATGATTTGTTAACATAATATACTTTCTAATCTAAAAAAAATATTTGATGGTTTCTTATTAAGAAAATTGAGAACCATAGGCAAATAAAGTTAAAGCTACTTGAGAGTTAAGAGTTGGCACGTACAAAAACTTCTGAACCTTTCTATTCTCATTTTTAAGAACTGTTATTTCAATAACTTGTTAAGTTGCATTGTTATTTTTATTTTATTTTTAGTTTATTTTAACTATTTTATTTTTGCCTATATTATATTTGTATACGATTGTTACAAAGCATTATATTTAAAAATTTAAGTTACTTAATCATATACTGAATAAAAATGTTTGACATATATTTTTAATATTTTCTTTTACCATATATGGTTTAAGTTTAACCCTTTTTTTCTTATCCATTTCCGCGTAAGCGAATAAAGAATCTCTATATTATACCTGATGCAATGAAACAGGTAAAACTGTGAAAGACAACGAGGCCTCAAGTCAGAAAGCGATAGATATATCCAATATTACATAAAGGAATAACTTTAGCGTTAAGCATAATCATGGCTTTCAAGAGTTAGATTGATGGCAGTTAAAATGTTCAGTGGGTGGTGCAGTGCAGTTGTGGTTTGACAATGGAAGGTGTAACATGTGCTCAACTAATCGAAACCAGTTGAAGGAAATCTCTAAATGCTAGTTTTAGATTGAGAAATATTTGTGGGGAAATAAATTTCTGGTAGGTCAGAAATACGTGGACAACTGACAGAACAAAATGTTTCAAAGCCTTGGGTAAAATATCTGTAACAGTTAATTATAGTTAAAGCCTCTCCCTACTCCCAACTATATTGGGGATAAGAAGACATCACAACAATGGCGTTTTCTCTCCCTTCCTCTCTCTAGAGAAACCAACAGCTACGTTTAGTTGGCAATACAAGAAATGGCGGGGCAGTCAAGGAAATGGATGATATTGGTGGCAACGATATGGATACAGGCATTTACAGGGACAAACTTCGATTTTTCTGCATATTCCACCAAGTTAAAGTCTGTGCTAGGGATAACACAGGTTCAACTCAATTTCTTGTCTGTGGCTTCAGATATGGGCAAGGCTTTTGGTTGGTGTTCTGGAGTCTCTCTATTGTATCTCCCTTTGTGGGTTGTCATGTTCATAGCTGCTTTCATGGGTGTCATTGGCTATGGTCTACAGTGGCTTATCATTAAGCAAATTATCTCCCTGCCTTATTTTCTGGTTAGTTCCTCATTCTTCTTTCATCTTCTTAAATTCATTCGTCCTTTTGTGGTTGGTTTGATGAATAAACATCGACCTGGTAAGGTTGGTTGGGGTCGCTTCCGTTTTGATTTAATTTCCCCGATCACATTCAACTTTTCTGAGAATTTGTGGACCTCGGACTTACACATAGAACAATAATCACCACATCAAGAAGTAGGCGTTCGTTTTCTTGGTTCTTGGGTGGGCAAATTCAATTGTCTTTTTAAGTCCTTTTGGGCCTTTGTCATCTAATTAAAAGAAGCAGGACCACGGATGGAGAAAACTAAGTTCTTGCGATTTCCTTTAGGAGATATGAGCAAAATGGGCATTGATTTTTCTGTTGATTTCTTGAATGTAAAGCTACGAAGCTAGTATTCCTGTAACAGCATCCTTTGGATTGGAGCAATACCAAAGTAAAAGGAGGTTTTTGAAATTCCTAGTACCCATTGGGATATGCACATATTGCTGACACATTAACAAGTAAGTAACCAAGGAGCCTTTTGGGGTGTTGCTTTTGCCACTTGCCACCTAAGTTTAGGTGACGCGGAAGCACCGATACCTTTCATATCTTGGATATATAATCTTATTTACGTGGTTGCTAAGACTTTTACTTTCTCAGCCATCCACCATTCTTACAAGTACGAAACATGCATGTATGTGTCTGTCACGTGGAGGTTAAGATTTCTTGCAAAATAATTATGGGCCTCAATTGTGATGTTGGGGCAGGTTTTTCCTTTTTGCTTGATGGCAGGGTGCAGTATATGCTGGTTCAACACGGTATGCTATGTTCTGTGCATCAAAAACTTCCCAGTGAATAGAGCTCTTGCATTATCCCTCACCATCAGTTTTAATGGCGTTACTGCTGCATTATATACACTCATTGCCAATGCAATAGATCCTCAGAATGAAACTGTCTACCTCTTCCTCAATTCATTTCTCCCCCTACTCATCTCTGCCATTGCACTCCTCTTTATCCTTCGCCAACCACCTCCCTCGCAACTCACCACCGACATGATCAGCCGTGACTCCTTCATTTTCCTTTGCCTCAACGTACTAGCTGTTATCACTGGCCTTTATCTCCTCCTATTGAATTCTCTATCTTCTGTTGCATCAACCGCGCGTTTCCTTCTTGGAGGTGCCATTTTTCTGTTAGCCCTTCCCTTGTGCTTGCCTGGCATTGTATCCGCAAGAGACTGGACTTGGCATAACATCCGTTCTAGTTCCCTATTTGACCATTTAAGCTTCAGTCTGGTTAGTGCGGATAATCTTGAGCTGTTTACCGGTACCAGCTCTAATGGAAATTCATACAGTGTGCTGGAGAACGAACGGTGCTTTAGTTGCTTTCGTTGCTTCGGGAAGGTGATGTATAAGGATAGGTTGACGATGCTTGGTGAAGAGCACCCAGTGCAGTGGCTGGTGAGGAGGTTGGATTTCTGGCTCTACTACATTGCATATTTGTGTGGAGGGACATTGGGGCTAGCTTACAGTAATAATCTTGGACAAATAGCACAGTCTCTTGGATTCATTTCAAAAGTTGATTCACTTCTAACACTCTACTCATCATGCTCCTTCTTTGGTCGACTGCTCTCAGCTGCACCAGATTTCCTGCATGAGTATGTCCTTTTTTCGTAGAATATCTTCTTGATAATAAACTAAATGTTAATAAACTAAAATATGGATGCAGCAAGGTGAACTTTGCCAGGACCGGGTGGCTAGCAATTGCTCTTGTGCCCACACCAGTTGCCTTATTTCTGCTTGTTGCATCCGGCAGTGAAGCAGCATTGCGTTCTAGCACAGCTCTCATCGGACTAAGCTCTGGTTTCATATTCTCGGCAGCTGTTTCAATAACGTCTGAGCTATTTGGACCCAATAGTGCTGGGGTCAACCATAACCTTCTCATTACCAACATTCCACTTGGATCACTTCTTTATGGCCTTCTAGCAGCTACACTGTATGATGACAATGCAGAAGGCACACTGCGGACGATCCTGGGAGAAGAAATGGTATGCATGGGTAGGCATTGCTACCTCAGGACTTTCTTTTTCTGGGGTTGCATTTCCTTGGTAGGCCTAGTCTCAAGTTCTGTGCTTTTCTTCAGAACAAAACCTGCTTATGATCGCTTTGAAAGGAATACAAATTCAATACAATCTTCGTAAACCGGAGATTATTTCTGTACCGATGCCTACTAAGTCTTCTTTTGAAAGTTATTTACGCGGATAGTAAACATACCTTGAAATGAACAAATATGAAGTAGGGTTCAATTGGGCAGAAATTGTGGACATTGACGGCCTGCTGTCCTTCTAACAATCGCACCCATCCCCGTACTAGGAATTTAAATTTATCAATGTTTTAAAAACCAAACCAAACCGGACATCGAATCGGTCCAAGGAAAGGTTTAAGGTTTAGAGGTTCAACCGGTAGTAAACCACTATCAAACCTAATATAATAAATAAGATGAAAATTTTATAAGAATAAATAAAATAAAATATTTTATTGAAATGAAAAATACACCAATGTTTAATATTATCTAATGAACTAAAAATAAATAAATATGAGTTCAATATAAACTTAAAATAACATTTAAGAGAAAAATTGTATTTCTGAAGGAGGTTGCGTCTCATCATCGTCAAAAGTTCCAAATTCTTCAACGCTATTTAAAGATTCGTAAACTACGCTTTCATTCAAAGCATTTACATCCACTTCTTCTATTGCATTAAAATAAATTACAAATTAACATCAAAACAATAAATTTTGCACAATAGTGTAGTTTTAATAATTAAATATTGTATTTCAAATACATAATTAGTTTTTCACAACCAAAGGACATGAACCAATTATCAAAGCATCATAAAGTCGTCCCTATGTATATAATTTCATTGTCCCATACACAAGGTGTATTTGCATCAGTATTTGGCAGAAAGAAAACGCATATACATTATTCTCTATCTTGCCAATGCTTATTGCAATGTTGATAAATCAAAGGATAGCAAAAACTGGCCTGCTTCCTACTCAGATATTATTTAGCTTGATAGGATTCTCACATAAGAACAGCATACAACAAGTAATCGAGTGTATAAAATTTTGGCATTTCAATCATAAATCCAATTCCAGGAATCATACTACCGCTTTGTCTCCGATGGACAAAGAAGAGAACGCTTGAAATATGTAGATCTGAAATACCATGCCCAAATGGGAAAAACGTAAGTACATTTTTTTAAAAATAAAGACATCAGATATCAAAAAATAAAAAATAAATAGGGAACTTAAAAAATCTGACTCAAACTAGACAACAAATAGTTCTCCACAAAACGACTATATCACAAAACCAACCCATCTTTGAGTGTAATTTTACCAGTCCAACATTCTTCCTATCGCAAACACAAGATTCAACAACTGACCATGACACTCAGCTGCTTCTATACATGACGGTGCGCCCTCATTTTTATAAAGTAGGCCAAGATTGTACCATGCTAATGAATTCGTTCTGTCAAGCCTCAAGGCATCCATCAGCAGACTTCTTATGTTGGACCCTAATTTTTGAGTGAAAATTTAGAAATATGAAGTGAAAGTAAATGAGTGGTTTTATATATGTATTGTAAAATAAAAGTAATTATGCTTTGAAGAGATTCATAAGAAAAGAATGATTTTGATTTTGATACCTTCGAGTTTTGAGTAGATTGGTATAGTTTATGAAATTAAAGTGGATGAGTTGATTGAAACGAAGTTAAATAGCAAGAATTAAAAAGAAAAATTGTAACAATTTGATGAATTTAGAAAGTTTGACTTTTTAATCATTGAGAGTTGACTTTTGATTTAGGCAAAATTTGAGAAAATAGTTTTCTGAAAACTTGTAGATTATGTTAAGAGCTTTTTGTAGACATAAAGTTTGCAATTTTTCGATATCGGGAGTGAAAGTTATGATCAGTCAAAGTTAGGTGTATTATAGGTTGACTTATATTATGGCTGAAGCTTTGACTGAAAAATTTACCCAATTAGAGGTTAATTTAGCCTTGAAGTTCTTCATGAAAGTTGAAGATTGTGATTTGATCTTTATTTTGATATAAAGTATAGAATTTTTCGATCAAGGAATAATAAGTTATGATTTTTTACAAGTTTATGTTATGGTTTTAGCATGAATATTAGAGGACATAATCTTTGACCGAAAAATGGACTCCCTTAGGAGTCAAATTGATTTTTGAGATCTACATGGAAGTTGTAGAGCTTCCTTCAAGCTTTTCATAGAGACCAAATTTGTCAAATTTGGAATTCGAAATCAAGAGCTACGATTTTTGAAAATTCGAATATATATATATGTAATTATGTATATAATTATATATATATATATATATATTTTTTTTTTTAAAAAAAAATCGTAAGCTCTTTCGCTAGGGCGACGTATTGCCCTAGTGAGGAGCCTTTGTATAAATTTTTTTAATAAATTTTTATTGTTTTAATTATTTAATTATTATTTTTGGATTATTTAATTATTATTTCCAGATTAGAGGAAATATGACCCCTCTTTAATCTTTCGCTCATATCTTTTCCGTCCGACATCCGATTGACTTGGTTTTCGAAGCGTTGGATTCCTAAGACAATGAATTTCATTTTTACGAGAAATTTGTGAATTTTTTAGATTAAATTAAGGTTGATTAAATTAATTAAAGTGAGTCGAGAAATTTTCTAAACATAGTTCAGTATTTTGCAAAATTCAAGATCTATGGTCATCTGATTAAAGTGATTCTTGAGGCGAAATAAAATTAAGACATGGAGCTACAAATTATATGAAGAAAGTAAATTTCAATTTTACCCCTAAGATTTTCAATTTATGAATGGAAGTTCGGATTAGTGTGCAGTTTTTGGGTTAGGAACATCTGAAAGTATATTAGGCATAACTTTTGCTCTAGTAATCGAAATGAGGCGATTCTTAATTTGAATTAAACTAGAGAAATAGAGATACAATTGTTATGAAGACATCGAGTTTCAATTTTGTGATAAAGAATGTGAATTTCTGGATGAAAATAACGTACTGGAAATTGTGTTAGAATATGAACATGTCGGAAATGTTTTGAGCATAACTTTTGATGTATGGCTTCGAATTGGATGATTCTTGTGGCATTATGAAATTAAGACATAGAGGAATATTTCTCTAGAAGAAAATTTTGACAAATTCCTTCAACTTGATAGTGCGAATCAAACCCGCAAGTGAGAATAACTTAAAGGAAAGTGTAGGGGCAACTTTGGAATTAAGCTAAAGAGTAAGGGTAATTTGGTCAATTACCCCTCATTTTAATTGACATGGCAGACTATAAACCCTTTGGTTGTCGTTGGAGTAGAGAAAGCTAGAAGGTTTGAGAAGAAAATAAGAAAATAAGAAGAAAGGAGAGTAGAGCTTCGGTGATGGCGATGGAGAAGACAAAAAGTAAGGGTTTTTGAAAAAAATTTTGGATTCTAGCTTAAGTTTTGCTTGGTTTCAAAGGAAAAAGGTGGAAAAAAACTTGAAAGCTTCCCATGGGGCTTGATAGATCCGAAATTTGAAGGAGAAAGAGGTAAGGGAAAATTTTGAGCTTTGAGTTTTTAGTGATTTTTTGTTTAGAAATATGGAAAAAGCGGTGGGTTTGTTAATTCCATGATTTATTTTTGAAAGATTTCATGATTAAGTGAATTAATTTTGGTAAATTGTGACTTAGGTTTATGTAAAATTTTATGTTTGAGGATTTTATGAATTATTGGCTTAGAATTATAGAGAATATGATGGATTGGTGAATTATGATATCAAATTTTAAGGATTATGAGATTTATGATATTGAATTTGGATAAGTTGGTTTAGGTCAAATTTTGGAAATTGAGAATTTTGAAAATTGGAGATTTAGATAGCTTGAATATGTGAGGAATTGATGTTTCCTAAGCTTGATTTGAGTAATTATGATATTTATTTTGGATAATTATGATATAGGGAATTTTAAAGTTGAGGAAAGAAGAAGGAATTTGGAGATTTGATGCTTTGGACAAAGTATTAGCATGGATATGAGGTGGGTAGTACGTTTATTTATTGAATTTTAAGCATAAGCATGTAATTTGAAAAATCAAGAAGAAAAGCTTTGAAAAATTATTGTTTATGTAAATGTTTGGAAGATTATGATTTCAAAGGATTAAATTCCTTATTTTATAAATGATTTTAAGAAATTACAAGATTGAAGAAATTTATGGTTTTGAATTATTAGATAAATTTGAAAAGTGGGCATTATGAATATGAATATGTTTGAGTTATGTTTTAAAGAAATACATTGCATTCATATTTATGATTTAGATTGATACGTGATCAAATTGATGAATTTGGATTGAATGTGGATTGCTATATGATTTCATGTTTGGATATGTGGTTGAGATATGAAAATATGAAAATCAAGATTTTTGAAAAGTGCCTTCGGGCAATTTGAATTTCCTTTTCGCTTATGTGTTATGTAGGTTTGGTTAGTCCTTGTGAGTCGATCAGACTGTCTCTATTTGTTTAAAGCTTCTTCTCCGGCTGCCCGCTAGTGGCATAGAGCTCCGATTTGGACTCCTTCACGGCTACACTGGACCGCTATGCGGAAAAGTGTAGTACGTTCTGTTCACGGCTGCACAGGACCGCTATGCGGAATGTGCATCTGTTTGGACCGAACCAGACCATTTGATATATTTTGTGTGTTTCGTTCTGTTTATAAGGGCATTGCATTGCATCATCTTAAAAAATGTGAAAATTTTGAGAAATAACTTATGGTGGTTTTTCAACTGAAGAGTGATTGCATTTGTTTTGGCAATATTTTGAAAAGTGAAAAAAAAAAAGAAATTTGCCAAATTTCTAATGTGAAATTTCAGAAATAAATGGTAAAGTTTTTATAAATATGATTTCACTTATTTTTCAATATATAAACATATTATCCACGAGATATTTTAGCTCACCCCCTTTTCATCCCCATCTCCAGGTATTCGAGTGGGAGATCGGATGAAAGACTATCAGGACACCAATTCGATTTGTGTATGTTTTTGTATCTTGAGTAGTTTGGATCTTTGTATAAGTTTGTAAATGGCTTGAAAAACCATTAAGGATTTGTAAGAAATTAAATTATGATGTGTATGAAATTGTATAAGAAATTGTGTTATGGAAATGGATTTATATGCGGTTCATGGATTATGGGATTTGCTTATGAATAGAATTTGGGTTATGTTTGGATATGAACTATGAAAAGATATGAATGTGATTTGAATATGAATGATTTCTAATTATGATTTGTATATTGACTTGAAGAATTCATAGTCTTTGGATATGTAGAATGTGTTTTGAATATGGATTGAAGACTGAAATGAGTTGGACATGAATAACAATTTGAAGCAGTTTAGAAATAGGTTTGTGTTTATCTGCTAAGATCTCGGACGGAGGGTCCGGTGGATTTTGATGAGTGTGTAATTGATTGGAATTTTCGAAGTGTATTTTGAACCTTTGCAGGTTTTGCGTTAGGTCAAAGGTAGCCGTTATGTTGCCGAATTTTCGATAAAATTGGGATAAAAATGAGGTTTTGGACTTATTTGCAAGTATATAAGAGTATGATAAATTTGAGATTTGTATATGGATGAATTTCCAAAAGTGGGAATTTTTGTATTTGATTGGCATGAGTTTGAATATGATGGTTATAAGAAAAAGAAAAGAAAGAAAGAAAGAAAAATTTATACCGGATTTGGATAGTCTAGGTTTCCAACGCTACGTTTTTCTAATGTGTATGTCTTCGGATGTCGGATATGTTTCAGCTCAAATTGATCCGTTTGTTTGCTTTGCTTTCGATTCGTATTCGATTTGCTTCGATTCGTTGACTTTTGCTTTCCGATTTTGTTTCCGTATTTCTGTACTTCGCTTTCTGTTTCTGCTTCGTTACTTCCGTTATTCCATTTCGATTCGAGTATTCGCTTCGCTTTCGATTCTTTTGCTTTGTGATTCGAGTTCGTTTTTGTTATTGGCTTCCGCATTTCGCTATTTGCCTCGTTCTGGTGATTCCACTGCGTTGTATTTTCACCTCCACTTCAAATTGTGCTTCGCTTTTCGTTATGTTGTTCATTTCCGGCTTCTGTTTTCCGGTTGTGATCGGGTTTCCGGATCGGGTCCCAACATCTTACCACTTCATTTGATTGGTTTCCAAACCTTCTAAGTATATCAAGCTTGGGACATGGGTGGGATCAATATCCAGAGCACCTACAAAGGATTTTACTGCTTCTTTATGCAGACCCTTTGCTTCATAAAGTAAACACGCCATTTACTTGAATTTCAGATTCAATTCCACCTAAACCAAGATACTCTCTCCGATATATGCAAAACACCAACCAAATGTCTCATAAACGATACAACATATCAAGTTTTTCTTAAATTATTTTAATTGCAAAGGACCGATATCGAAGCTATTTTGATACTACTTGATTCTTTTAACACGAGAAAGGTATCTCAAAGAAATTAGGCGTGCCTAAGAAGGTAGGAAGGATCAAGGAATATCTCAAGAATAAAGAGGCTAAAGGATCCGTGGATTATCTCAAGTTGACTTTAGTGCAATAAGCAATAACAGAGCGATTAACAATATAAAGCTAGACAGTTTCTCAAATAAGTTCAAATTATTAGGAAGAAAATATGAGAAAGTTGTTCGCTAACTCTAGATCGAGAAGTCGTAAGGAAAAAAAATTAAAATCCAGATAGGGAGCAACATACAGCTTGTATGGCATCTTGATTTGAATAAGAACTGATTACTTTGGATTTTGAAAGATGATTTCAGCATCACGCCACCTTGATAAGCTTATGTAGACGGAAGCCGTGTCATGCCACACTTCTAATTCCAGACGTTTAGCGTGGTTTACATTAGCGACAACAAAATGTGTTTAAAGTTTTACGAGTGTATTAGAGTAAAAGGTAACTTTAGCTGCATTAATTGAAAAAATATTCTCAATAAATATAAGATTTGGTATACAAAACATTTTGGGAAGACAATCTAGGGTTTCCAATTGTCTAATCCTAATTTCTACTCCAAATTTTAGCAAACCTTCCCTCCACCACGCTTAGCTACAGATCCAAGTGGACAAATTTGATCGCTAACAAAAGATGTTTTGTCCCGGTCCGTTATATCCAAAATTTGACTTCAACAATAAAAAGTATCTTAAGGACCCAACCTAACTAAAGGGCAATGAATCATAAGGAAGGCTTCATCAAGGAACATCACACCAACATTGCAAAGTAGTGGCAAAACATGCACCTCAACTAGAATATTAGATATTTATCAACACATTGTTTATGCACACATGTAGATGAATATCATTAAATGTCTAAATAATATAAACAACCATTTTACATCGAAGGTCAGTCACATTTAAGTAAAAGAAATAGGCGATACGTCAATTATCTAGTTGCAACCAATGATTGAATTTGTAATCAGCAGAAGCCTTCCCATAAAGCAAGAGAGAAGTAGTCAACCGAAAAGATGGTGGCTTGTCACACATACATTTTGGAACATCCCAAGCATTCCAGGATACTAGCGATGCACAGTTCTTGGTCCGACAATCTACAAGAAAGTCCAACAGAGACTACGTAAGCAAAGATCCGTGTGGTAACAAAACAAAGTAAAACCTTAACCAAACAGCAAAAACTTAGATCACCGAGTACCACACCAATCAAAATAAAACCTTAACCAACAATTATAGCAAGGACCATCGATTGTACCGCCTGCTTTGACTAGAATAATGTCATCCATCGTAAGTGGCTCCCCAGTGATTGGGCATTTTCCATAATCCTATGCCAATAAAAAATTTATTCAGGGAAAAAGAGTTGCAGATATAAAAGTTGAAATGCAAACTGAGATTATTGAAATGATATACAAGAAAAAGCTGCTCCTAATCACTCTTGGCTTTAGGAAATAGGCTCAACAACTAGATTGACAAGTAAAAGGATGTTTCAAACCTGTTGTTGCTTAGATACAGCTCGAAAAGTAGCTTCAAGTTCTTGAACTTGTGAGGAATAGATCCACAGAACCTGTTGGAGTTGATGTGAAACAAGGCTAGATCTGAAAGCAACCCGAGCTCCTCCGGCACGTACCCGACAATATCATCGTGGTTGAGGTCGATGTCGGCCAGATCTGAAAGCAACCCCAGCTCCTCCGGCAAGTACCCGACAATATCTCCGTGGTTGAGGTCGATGCTGGCCAGATCTGAAAGCAACCCGAGCTCCTCCGGCAAGTACCCAACAATATCACCGTGGTTGAGGTTGATGCCGACCAGATCTGGAGAAGATCTAAAAAAAGAGTTGATATGGGTGGTGATGGAGGCATCTGAGAAGAGAGAAGAGAGAAGAGAGAAATGTGAAGTGGTGTTTTACCAAAAAAATGAGAACCGGTGCGATGGAGAGAACTGTGAGAAGAGAGAAGAGAGGATAGGATGGTTTTATTCCGGTTATCAAATAACCGGTTGGTCAAAAAACCGACCGGTTATTTGACAAACCGGCCGGTTTTTATATTCAGGGGTTATTAATTAAAACCGAACTGGATACATAGTTGGTTCAGACTATTTCAGATCGGACCGGACGGTCCGGTCCGGTTTTGAAACCATTGAAATTTATCATACGACGTTTTCACATTTACGATACATAATTTGTTTTAACTGTTCTTAACTTTTTAGAAAATCTGATGTATATTATTAAAAATTATTTTAATAATGAAATATTGACGGAATCGTATGTCAAGTGTATGAAATATACGGATAGAAAATAAGAAAAGCTTGTTTCGAAGATTTTCAAATTTGAATACTTTTGTTCAATTTATGACGATGTTGCTAAATTTTGTCAGGACACCATCTTCAACTTGTCTTATGAGATTTGCAGCTTAAATCCTCAAAACCATCTAAGCAAAGTACCTTTTCTTTAAAAAAAAAAAAAATCTAAGCAAAGTACTTGCTAAGTCATTACGAGGCCTAAGATGTCCATTTTCGAAGCAAAGCTTTGTGGGTCTTGCATCACAGCCCACCAGAGAGTAGGAGGAATATCATGTGGCCCAAAAGGGTGGCAGACTCATTCATATCTTATCACGGAGAATTTTGTTCATTTCGGTACTTTCTAAAAAATGTACTAGTTGTAATATACAAGGAAAAAATCTCAAAAATTAATCCTACAACTATAATTAGGAGTCTATAAATATATAAACAATTATAGAGAAAAATATTAACACTACTTAATGAAGAACCTGTCAACCTCAACGTGATTTGTTAAAACATGTTGGACATGATTGTGTACTATATCACAAGCAGCTTTGTTTTCACAATATAGATTAATTGGTTGCTTCAGTGGATAACTTAAATCCTGTAAAAGTAGCCTAAGCCATAAAGTTTCACAGAGAGCAAATGCTATACCTCTAAACTCAACTCTCACACTTGAGCAAATGACCATGTTTTATTTTTTACTTCTCCATATAACCAGATTACCACCCACAAATGTGAATTACCACCCACAAATGTGAATTAGCTAGAAGATGATTGTTTATCTTCTTTTGATCCAGCACAATTAGCATTTGCATATACATCTATACTTTGCCAAGTGAACATCTATACTTTGCCAAGTGAACAAAGTTCCTTTACTTAGAGAAAATTTTAGTTACCTCAAAATTCTCATAACTGCCCTCATATGTTGTTCTACAAGATTATGCATTAACTGACTAATAATACTCAAAGCATAAGTAATGTCAGGTCTTGTGTAAGCCAAATACAATAGCCTTTCAATAAGCCTTTGGTATCTTCCTTACGAATTAGTATTCGGTTTGCTTCTGCACATAACTTCGAGCCTTCCTTAACTGGTGTATCAGCTGGTTGACATATTGACATACCAATTTCTTATAATAAGTTTAATGCATATTTTCTTTGGGATAGAAAATTTTCTTTTTTTTAATAAAAAACTTCAATCATAAGAAAATATTTCAACCAACCAAGATCTTTCAATTCAAATTTTGTAGATAAGGATTCTTATAATGCCTTCCTCTCTTATGGATCATCTCCTATTACCACCATGTCATCCACATATGCAATAAGAGCAACTACTTTACCTTGCCCTTTTTTTCAAGAGCAAAATGTGGTCAGAATTGCTTTGATGATAGCTGAAAGCTATCATAAACTTTGTGAACCTTTCAAACCATGCTCATAGAGACTGCTTCAACCCGTATAACAATTTTTTCAAACTACAAGCCTTTTTTACTCTATCTTTCTACTATCGTACAACTTGTCAGAAGCTATATATAAATTTCTTCAGACAAGTCACCATGTAAAAAGGCATTCTTTATATCAAATTGTTGCAAAGGCCAATACAAGTTTGCAACTAGACAACAATGATCTAACAGTGTTGATTTTAGCTACAAGAACAAATGTCTTTGTGTAATCAATCCCATAAATTTAGGTATACCTCTTTGCCATCAATCTTGTTTTGAACCTTTCAACCGTGTCATTTGCATTGTATTTTATAGTGTAAACTCATCGACATCCATCTGGTTTCTTTCCTAGTGGGCATTTAACAATCTCCCAAGTTTTATTTTTTTTTGTAAAGAGTTCATTTTCAAATCAATTGTAGCTCTCCACCTTGGAACCTTTAGAGCTTTCTGAACATTGTTAGGAATAGATACAATAAATAATTGATTTACAAATGATCGATTTAATTTCGACAAATTATTATTTGACACATAATGACTCATTGGATATTTAACTATATTTGAAATTTTGGGTTCATATATAGACTTAGGAATACCTCCAGTAAGAAGCTTTGGTAATTGTTTTTTGGGTGGTTAAGGGCCAGCAATAGGAACATCCTTAGTAAACGATTGGTGTGGTATATTAATGAGAGTCTCAATTTCTACACTTGAAGGACCAACATCCTCCTCTTCAGTAGCACCTTCTTGATTAATATCCTTTGGTTCAATAGCCCTTTCCTGCTCCTTTTCATGGTCTAATTGATGATTAGCAACATTATTACCATATGAAAAATGGCAGTTATCTTCATTCTTCTTTTGAAGTTTGTAATCAAGAGTCTGAATTCCCTTTTGGTACTTCCCATGAAGCTCAGAATTAGAGAAACGTATTGTATCTTCATATAAGATTACACCCATTATGATGAACATACATTTAGTTGGAGTATGACAACACTGATATCCCTTATAGTTCGTCTCATACCTAAGAAAAGCACATTGTAAGGCTTATGGAGCTAGCTTTTGTGTTAATGTTTATGGATATGCACAAATGTTAACATCTTAAAATGTGAGGAGGTAAATTTGGTATTAGTGGAGTAGCTACAACACTAGTGAGGACTTAAAATGGTGATTGAAATTCAACGGAGCATGAGGTAGTTCGATTAATCAAAATAGAATCCAAATTTAGAGTATTAGTGGGAGTTAAAGACCCTTCCCTAACAATTGGGGCTTTGTCACCATTGGCAGTAGAAACAACTTTTTTTAAGGTCTCTGTGAGTTCAATAACATGTATAGAATCAAAGGTCATATGTTTTGTAGCACCAAAATCAATTATCCATATACTGCTAGAAACAAGTTCAGAAATATTAGAAATCTTATCATCATTATTTGTAGTTGCTATTATTGTAGAAGTCTTCTCAATGGCATCATCATTAATTTTGGTCTTAGCAGCAACATTAGTTGGAGTTTGCTTGAAATTCTTCTTCCAAGGTGCCCAATTGTGGTCCCACCAATTTGGATATCCTATAAGGTTGTAGCAATGATCTTTAGTATGTCCAATTTGGTTGCAATAAGTGCATTTGTATGTAAATTTTTCACCATCAACAATTGTCTTTGATTTGTTTCTAACCACTATAGCAACAACTTCAAGGTTTTTAGATTGTCTTTTCAACGTTTCATGAAGTACAACCTCTCATCAAATAAATGCATAACATTCTTTCAAAATTGAATTAATTCCTGACCGGTGTAGATTGCATCATGTTTTATGGGTTATTTAGTGTGTGCTTAGTTGTTAATTTGATTATTTAATGTGTGTTTATGTTAGAATTATGTTAGTTAGTAAATATGTAACATCTCGTTACCGAAGTGACGGGTATATCTGAAAATTGGATCGGGTCAGGTTAGAGTACAGGCAAATGTGAATTTTACATGATACATGCATCATAATTTCTATAGTCATCGGTAAATGATTATTGATGGCATAAGTATATTAATATACGTACATGTATGACATTTCCCGATTGAATTGTGGAAAAAATGGAAATTGTGTGATAAGTGTATAAATGAGTTTCGAATAGGGAATTGGAATGAGAAAATTGAATTATGAGATTGGAGTGTAGGAATATGTAATTCCAAATTTTGTGAATTTATGAAATTTTTTTAGAATTTTTAGAGAATCGAGACCGGACCGGAAAAATGGTATAGTGACTGATTAATTGAATTCCGGGTCTGAGATTTATTGACAATTGATATGAGACAAATTGAGTTGTGATTTTAAGAGTTATTATTAGTTGTTATTGCGAATCGGGAGAAATTAGAATCAGAAATTGGATTGAGGTGGTTCAGAATTGGGACTTGTAGCAAACAAGCCCTAAGTCATTTTATATATATATGTCTAAAGCATCGACGAAATCGTTTTTGCTTTCAAAATGATTGAGTTTCGTCGTGGGTGGAGAGTAGCTTGGATTTGGAGATTCTTGGAGGATTTTCAAAGGGTTGAAAGCTAGAATCAAGTAAGCTTCTTCTTCTTTATGATTTGAATCGTTTAATTTGATCATTGAGTGAGTAACGAAATCGTTATGAGGATTTAAAAGTTTCGGATGATAGGGTTTTTGAGAAAATGTTGAGTTTGATTTGGGATTTTGATGAATAATAAGTTTTAGATAGTTTTGAGGTTAGAAATGAGTTCAGTATAGTGTATGAAACTAATTGGGAGTATTTAGAATGGATTTGGATGGAGTTGAATATGAGAAATCTGGAAATTTCTGAGTTTTCTGGGCATGTTAAATGCGTTGCCTTGTGGCAAGATGAAGAACACGCCATGGCGAACGAGAATGCTTCGCCGCGACGCGTGGAAAAGCGGCCGTGGCGAGGAAGATAGGAGCACGTCGCAGCGTACGCCGCGACGAAGGGCGTAGTTCGCCGCGGCGTGGCGTGTATGCGCCGCAGTGAACGTGAAGAATATGGGAGCTCGTCGCGGCGAGGAATGCTGATTTTTCCAAAATGAGATTTTTGAGGTTTTAAATTATGGGGATCTAGGAATTTGATAGTTCAATTACCTACGGATTAAATTCAATATGGAGATTATGAATTTGGAGGATTAGTTTCTAATGGATTGGCTATGGATCAATTGAATTTCTGAGACTAGGAATTTCAATCTGGGAGAATGAAATGAAGTGATTTTTAAGATGATTGTTACAAGTAAGGAATTTGAGATTTGATTTCAATTGAATTGTTTTCTAAGTGATTAATTGGAATTTAGAGATTAAGAATTTGAATTGATAAGATGGAATTTCGGATTTTAATTCGATGATTACGGGAATCTAGTGGCAATAAATAGTGATTGTGATTTTAATTGGAATGTGACTACAGAGAATTGGATATTAGTCTATTGACTTATGGTAATTGGATTTTGCTATGAATTAGAGTAAAAGTGATCGAATTGGGAAAATTTAGGAATGTCATAACATGTACGAAGACTCGATGTATTTGCTATATTTGCATTTTTGAATATTGGAAATTGTGCAATGAGTGATATTCAATTTTTTTCTGATTGTTTTAAAGGCACCGATGGAGCAATTCCACGGCAATCTTTGAGACTTCAGTGTAGTTTCGGAAGTGCAGTGAGTAACCTAGTTGGTTTCTCAACCTATATGTGTTACATTTTGTGTATATATGCCATGTGGAGATACGGATGGATATGTGTGACTGTTTTGATTGATTTCGAACCATGGGTGTTCGAAATATTGAATTGAGATATGGAAGTGCAAAATGTGAATAAATGTGCATAAATGCAATAGTGAATCGAATTGTAAAAGTGTTAGTGAAATAAATGAGATATGACAGTGAAATGTGAATGACATATGCACTCATGCATAATTAAATGATCATATAATGATAGTTGTTGACCCGAGACGCCGCTGTATATTTGAGGACGCCGCGGTAAAACCCGCAAACACACACCGCAGTAAAATCTGCAAACACCTACAGGTGGGGTATGGGGTCCTATTATGTGAAAGGGATTAGTGCATACCCAGCGGGCTCTCCTATCCCTAATGTGAGTGGGAAGTAGTGCATACCCAGAGGGCCCTCCTACTTGCCAAAAATGTGATTACTGATTTTTGATTGCGCTCGGTCACAACAATGAAATAAAACTGAAAGTGTCACATGCATACTACATATGTAAATGATCTGTGTGAAAGTGAAATTGAATGCATGTGAATATATGAAAGTGTGAATATGTGATTCAGTGTGTATATGAATTGTGAATGCATGAGTTGGGAGAACCATCGATGATGGTTTCTCATTGAGTTCGCAAACTCACCCAACATTGCATCTATTTTTCAGGAACTGAAGAGTACCTCGTTAGACTAACGGGAGTATGATCGTTGCTAGCAAGGCAGAGTAGCGGGTCGGGATCAGTTTTGTCACTTCTGCATGAGTATAGTGTCTTGTTTGGTGGGCCCTAGTTTAATAAATGTAATAGTGTGTTGAGATTTTGATTTCTGAATTGTGTTCAGAAATGGCATCGAGCCCAGTTGGGTCATGCATTTCTGCTTATGTACTGATTGAGCACTGTCGAGTGCTAATTAATAACTGAAAGTGTTTTGTATCTGAAAATGTTTTTGTGATATGTCGGGCCCAAAGTGTGTTTTGATTTTCGCGCGTTAAAACGTTTTCGGAAGAAAATTTTCATAACGAGTTTTAATTGTGATTGATCGCTCTAAGATGCCACCCTCATGGTCACGGGCTCGGATGTCACTATAGATGTCGGGTTGGTCTCATGGAGTTAAGTGCTACATTTGTGGTATCAGAGCCCAGAAGTACAATCTTACATGGGCTTTCTGAGAAAAATGTGTCAAAGTGCATACATTCAAGTCATGTCACCAGCAGATAGTGACAATCGATCCCGATCTAGCATATGAGTGCACGCATGAGCCTGTACTAGTGGTTTAAGTGATGAGAAATAGTGAGAAAAAGAGAATACGTTAGAATGTGATTAAAAGGAAATTGTGAATATTGTGAAATAAGAAAAAAGTGTATGGTTCGATTTGACAAATGAGGATTTAGTGTATTGGTATTAGTGAATATGTTATGACAGGCAACATCCGTGTTATACTGGAGTGTATCTTGGAATGGAAAAATAGATATGAATGTATAGTGGTGAATTGATAGAGGGAAATAGCGATATAATGAAATTGGTAAGATTGATAGTGTATAAGCAAAGTGAATGGAAATAAAATGTCCTGCGATTTATAGAGAATACAATTGGGTTTGACTTCGGTGATAAGAGTTATGAATAGGGCTTTGTGACTTAAAGTCAGAATGTGTTAAGTGGGAAATTGAGAATGATTGTAGTATAAATCAATAATGAAAGGATTGAAATGTATGAAATGATAATGGAAGATGAAATAGATGTCAAGGTTAAGTTGATTTGCCTATAGAACGCATTTGTCGATTATGGGGTACCATGGCTAGCGAGTTAGTGGATAACCGCCAGTCATAGTTCTTGTAGTGTAAAGTTCGGTTTGAGTTAGAATGAGAAGTCAAAGCGTTTATAGTGATTTATTGGAATGTGTTGAGATTGTAAATAGGATATAAATGGAATTATAGATTGGACAGTGTAAGTGATTAATGGGTGAATTATTTCACATCTGTCTCTCGATATTGATGAAACGATTTAGATGATATGTGCCTCAATGAACAGTATTAACAAGGATGTTCTGATTTATTGGAACTGAGGCTTAATTGATCCTTATGGGATATAATGAGTATAGTTGAAATTGATTTCTGAAGGCATTGAGAATGACTGACAAGAAATGTGGTGAATGTAAATGATTAGGAATTTCATAAGTGGTATTGATAAAAATAGATAGAAACCTTCTTTCAAAGAAGAGTTTCCCTGAATTGGGTTAAGCTGATTAGATGATTTAATTGGACGAATTATTGATTAAGAGATAAATCTGAGATAAATTGAAAATGAATGAAAAGTGTTTATTGGGAGTCCAAATCCTGGTGGAGACTCAAGAGTTAGAAATAAAATATGTGACTGAAAGGATGTATATTATGCTAAGGTAAAGAATCTGACTGTGTAATAGGATTATGGAACAGTGAAAAGACATTGGATGCGTAATTGGAAAAAATAAATAAATAAATAAATATATATATATATATATATCAGTTCGCGAATATTGGTGTAAAAATGTTCGGAAAGTACAATTGGATATGATAAATGTGTTATCGATCTAGTTTAAAATGAGAGTGACTAAATTGAATTGTGTGGAAAAATTAGTGTAAAGGAATAGGTGTTAGATTATACTAAGATGAAACTGAGAAAGTTATAAGAGAATTGTTCCTTATTGGAGACAATCGATAATTAGAAAATTATACGAAGTGATCATGTGTATGAAGAGTTTACTATGCTACTGAAGATTAAAATGTCTCAATCGTATTTAGAGTGAATAATGACTATGAGCATAGATGAGTAATTGAATGCATTTGAAAAATGAAATGTATGAATTGGCACAGTTGAGGAAATTGTTTATTATGCAAGTGTCGTAAGAATGAATCTTAGTTGATCAAATAAATAGTGATTTAATTAGTATTCGAATATGACACATTGGGAGACTTAGTGTCGATAGAGATGATGATAACATGCGAAATTTGCAAGGGACATGTGTATATGAGACATTTGGAGATTTTGTAATATTTACCAAAGTGTCCCAAAAAGGGCTATGATGCAATCTGTGGAAATAGTATAAAGTGATTATATGTGTATAGGGATAAATATAATCTCATGGGTCGAATTGTGATTTGATGATTGATAGATATTGTACTGGTTATTGTTTGGGAAATTTAGAGACCCTATTTGCACAGAAATGTGTTTAGATGTATCTATGGATACGCAAAGTGATAATGATTGAGATATTAGTAAATCTGAGAGTAGTGAAAAAGATTATGCGATTGAAGTATTTCGGGAATTTGAAAGATTTGAACAGAATTATGTGTTTGAGTATTTCAAAATTAAGTTAGTTATGCAATGTGAAGTATTGAATTGGAAAATGTGACGACAGAAAATTTCAATTTTGAGAGCGATAAGGTTATTAAACCTGTTGTAATAGTAAACGCGATCTGTCGAACCAGTAAGGGACAAAAAGAAAGCATTATGGGCAATTGGTATTCCAAATCAGATGTGTGTATGTGTGTAAAAGAATTTGGCAAAACAGAATTATGGATTTAGAAAATGAATTTGACCGTTGAGGAAATTTAATTGTTAAGACTGAATTACGAAATGTGGGTGATACCACTTAAGGAATTGTAAGAGGAATTGTACGAAATGATTAAAGCTTTATGTTCTAATAAGAGTGTATTGGAAGGATGATAGAAAGTAGAGTGTGACATCGAGTAATTGTTTGTGTGAATAACCAACAGACTTGGTGTTGGAGATAAATGAAATCGATATTATGGAATTCATAAGGATATGAGATTGATGTAAAATTCTCATTGATAGAAAGTATATTAATTGTATTGGTATTACCAGTTGAAAAGTGTATAAGGGTCAAAAGTGTGCGCTTATTAGAGATTGTGTAAATCGGTGAAATGAATCAAATAGAAATTGTGAAACATAGTAAATGACGATGAATCGAATTGATTTTTATCGAGGTTGCTGGCATCGTATGAAATTGGTGTTTGAACCATATAGTGATGTGATCTGATAATTGATTAATGAAATGTTTTGAAGTGTATCGCTTCGATCAAGATACACTTAGATTGAGAATAAAGGTAAAATTGGGAGAAAATAAATTTGTTATAAGCGGCCTCGATGTGATTATGCTGTGAATCGATGTGATTATGCTGTAAATAGAAGTTAGTGTAAAATTAAAAGAGTGATTGGGATTTGTAAAGTGTTATATGAACAGAGATAAGGAATATTGATATGATCGGATGTGTGTATGATTGGATTAAAATAAAGAATAGTGAATACAGTGTGGAAATTGAGAAAGGAAAAAGAGGTAATTGATCGTATTAATTTCAGTGAATTGACATAAATAGAATTCTGTATTGATATAGTGGGAAACAATGTTATAGTGATCGGAATAAATCTCCCGTCTTCCTAATTAATCGTATGTGAAATTTCGAGGACGAAATTTTTATTAGGAGGGGAGAATTGTAACATCCCATTACCGAAGTGACGGGTATATCTGAAAATTGGATCGGGTCAGGTTAGAGTACAGGCAAATGTGAATTTTACATGATACATGCATCATAATTTCTATAGTCATCGGTAAATGATTATTGATGGCATAAGTATATTAATATACGTACATGTATGACATTTTCCGATTGAATTGTGGAAAAAAATTTTGGAAATTGTGTGATAAGTGTATAAATGAGTTTCGAATAGAGAATTGGAATGAGAAAATTGAATTTAGAGGATTGAATTATGAGATTGGAGTGTAGGAATATGTAATTCCAAATTTTGTGAATTTATGAAAATTTTTCTGGAATTTTTAGAGAATCGAGACCGGACCGGAAAAATGGTATAGTGACTGATTAATTGAATTCCGGGTCCGAGATTTATTGACAATTGATATGAGACAAATTGAGTTGTGATTTTAAGAGTTATTATTAATTGTTATTGCGAATCGGGAGAAATTAGAATCAGAAATTGGATTGAGGTGGTTCAGAATTGGGACTTGTAGCAAACAAGCCCTAAGTCATTATATATATATATGTCTAAAGCATCGACGAAATCGTTTTTGCTTTCAAAATGATTGAGTTTCACGTGGGTGGAGAGTAGCTTGGATTTGGAGATTCTTGGAGGATTTTCAAAGGGTTGAAAGCTAGAATCAAGTAAGCTTCTTCTTCTTTATGATTTGAATCGTTTAATTTGATCATTGAGTGAGTAACGAAATCGTTGTGAGGATTTGAAAGTTTCGGATGATAGGGTTTTTGAGAAAATGTTGAGTTTGATTTGGGATTTTGATGAATAATAAGTTTTAGATAGTTTTGAGGTTAGAAATGAGTTCAGTATAGTGTATGAAACTAATTGGGAGTGTTTAGAATGGATTTGGATGGAGTTGAATCTGAGAAATCTGGAAATTTCTGGGTTTTCAGGCGTGTTAAATGCGTTGCCCTTGTGCGAAAGCAGAAATGCTTCGACGCCTTGTGACGTCTGCTGAAGAAGGCCCTTGTGGCGAGGAAGATAGGAGCATGTCGCGGCGACGATGCGCGCATGCCATGACGAGGCGTGTTCGCCGCGCTAACGTGAAGAATATGGAGCTCGCCATGGCGGAATGCTGATTTTTCCAAAATGAGATTTTTGAGGTTTTAAATTATGGGGATCTAGGAATTTGATAGTTCAATTACCTACGGATTAAATTCAATATGGAGATTATGAATTTGGAGGATTAGTTTCTAATGGATTGGCTAAGGATCAATTGAATTTCTGAGACTAGGAATTTCAATCTGGGAGAATGAAATGAAGTGATTTTTAAGATGATTGTTACAAGTAAGGAATTTGAGATTTGATTTCAATTGAATTGTTTTCTAAGTGATTAATTGGAATTTAGAGATTAAGAATTTGAATTGATAAGATGGAATTTCGGATTTTAATTCGATGATTACGGGAATCTAGTGGCAATAAATAGTGATTGTGATTTTAATTGGAATGTGACTGCAGAGAATTGGATATTAGTCTATTGACTTATGGTAATTGGATTTTGCTATGAATTAGAGTAAAAGTGATCGAATTGGGAAAATTTAGGGAATGTCATAACATGTACAGTACTCAGTGTATTTGCTATATTTGCATTTTTGAATATTGGAAATTGTGCAATGAGTGATATTCGATTTTTTTTTATTGTTTTAAAGGCACCGATGGAGCAATTCCACGGGCAGTGCTGAGACTTCCAGGCTGTAGCTCAGAAGTGCAGGTGAGTAACCTAGTTGGTTTCTCAACCTATATGTGTTACATTTTGTGTATATATGCCATGTGGAGATACGGATGGATATGTGTGACTGTTTTGATTGATTTCGAACCATGGGTGTTCGAAATATTGAATTGAGATATGGAAGTGCAAAATGTGAATAAATGTGCATAAGTGCAATAGTGAATCGAATTGTAAAAGTGTTAGTGAAATAAATGAGATATGACAGTGAAATGTGAATGACATATGCACTCATGCATAATTAAATGATCGATAATGATAGTATTGACCGAGACGCCATTTGTATATTTGAGGACGCCATGGTAAAACCCATGAACACACGCCATGATAAAACTCGCAAACACCTACGGGTGGGGTGTGGGGTCCTATTATGTGAAAGGGATTAGTGCATACCAGTGGCTCTCCTATCCCTAATGTGAGTGGGCGTAGTGCATACCCGAGGGCCCTCCTACTTGCCAAAATGTGATTCTTGATTTTGATTGCGCTCGGTCACAACAATGAAATGAAATGAAAGTGTCACATGCATCTTGCATATGTAAATGATCTAAAGTGAACTGTGTGAAAGTGAAATTGAATGCATGTGAATATATGAAAGTGTGAATATGTGATTCAGTGTGTATATGAATTGTGAATGCATAAGTTGGGAGAACCATCGATGATGGTTTCTCATTGAGTTCGCAAACTCACCCAACATTGCATCTATTTTTCAGGAACTGAATAGTACCCCGTTAGACTAACGGGAGTATGATCGTTGCTAGCAAGGCGCGGGTCGGGATCAGTGTCGTCACATCTGCATGAGTATAGTGTCTTGTTTGGTGGGCCCTAGCTTAATAAATGTAATAGTGTGTTGAGATTTTGATTTCTGAATTGTGTTCAGAAATGGCATCGAGCCCAGTTGGGTCATGCCTTTCTGCTTATGTACTGATTGAGCACTATCGAGTGCTAATTAATAACTGAAAGTGTTTTGTATCTGAAAATGTTTTTGTGATATGTCGGGCCCAAAGTGTGTTTTGATTTTTGCGCGTTAAAACGTTTTCGGAAGAAAAATTTCATAACGAGTTTTAATTGTGATTGACTGCTCTAGCATGCCACCCTCGAGGGTCACGGGCTCGGATGTCACTGTAGATGTCGGGTTCGGGTCTCGCGGGAGTTGGGGTGCTACAAAATATTTTTGTTTTAAGTGTTTTTATGGGTTGGAACATGATGTTAAGCTTCAATTTTATATTTACGAGATGCTTTGATATGTTTGTTAGTATTTCACGACAACTGAAGAAAATTTAGAGAAAATCTGAAAATTACCCAGGGCCACAATCACGATTGTGACAAAAGCAACAACAAGGAGCCTCAATCGTTACAGAAGTTGGTGCAGGGAGCCACCATCGTGGTATTATAGGCTACGATCATGACATAAACAAAGAAAACTCCCAGCCACGATCGTGGCATGTGCAATAGATATGTGAATAGTAGTCTCGACTTGAGTTTTCGAGGAATTTTTTGGACCTTTTGGACTCAGAAAAGACCCTATAGTTGCTCTAGTTGGAAATACCATATAAGACTTAATAATGTACCCCTAGGGAGCTTCAACATTTTACCACTTTTGGAAAGTTCAAGAGAGAGAGAAAAGAAGAGAGACGAAGAAGAGGTAGGTCCCGACACTGCTGCTTCCCGAATTAGGTGGTCTCCCAATGCTCCTGCCTTCCTAGATTATCCGATCCAAGTCTATTTCCTGTCCATTTCATTTTTGTTCATTAATGTATAAGATTGAAATGGACTGTATGATGATGAATTTCGGATTGTTGACAATGTTCTAACTCTTTATTCAGGATTTTATTTTGATTTATTGTCAATATAGTTGATTTTGTGTTTTATTGAATGGGTGTTGTGATTAACTTTGATTTTTACATATTTTAGTAATAAACTGAGAGGGTGAGCCAGATAAAAATCATTGGATTGGGTTAACGAGAGTTAAGTGATCCAATAAACCATATAGTTAATCATATCGATTTTTATGTGGAGAGAGATTTCGTGTGAGATCGAATAGTTTACTAGAGAGCTTCCGATCAAATTTTAATTATGGGTCATTTGTTAATTGAGAGATTGCGAACTCTATAATTTAAATAGGGTTAATGATTTAGGACTTGATATTATAACTTGAGAGAGTAATTCTCCTTACGATAGTCGACATCTCAATAACACATAATTGGCTAGGTTAGCATTAATAATAGGTAGAATCCCCTATCTCATAACTTGGTAATTTCTTTTGATTAATTTCCATGGTAACCTTTTGTGTTGCTCAATTTTAATTTTTGTTTTGTGTTAATTTCTTGAGTTGAATTCTTCCAATCAAATTCCCTTGTTTATATTCTTGTTTCATTTTAAATTTCATTTTATTAATTTTTGAGCCTTAGATATCCTAGGATAAGATTAGTTTACCCTCTCCATGGGTTGACCCTTCAACTACTACAACTCATGACCCGTGCACTTGTGGTAATTGAGGGATATAAATTATAAGACTCGATACCTCTATCATGATACTATCGATTGTTTCTTAATGCAAGAAGGTGAAGTGGAGCAAATGCACGGGTCGTAAGTTATAATACCACTCCCTCAACCCTTCCAACATCACTATATGGGACCAATTAGTACATGTCTTTTTGGATAAATGTTTCCTCCTCACCAAGACTACAAATATCACTAACTTTCAGCAAGGTGATGGGGAATCGATTTACGAAGCATAGGAAAGATATAAAGACTTGCAAAGGAAATACCCACATCATAACCTACTAAGGAGTTCCTTTTGCAAACGTTCTATAATGGAGTAACACCACCCATAAGAGGCATAATTGATGCATCCTTAGGAGGATTGCTAATGAGAAAGAATGTTGATGAAGCAGAAGAGCTTCTAGAAGAGATGGTGTTGGATCCCGTTTCCGGTATCCAACTCTCACCATAATACCGTCATAATTAAGCGTGTTTTCCTTGTAATTCTTCTTGTTCTAATACCACATGTGTTGGACCTCGTTTCCAAAAGCCCAACTTCCTGAATCCTGAAGCCCTGTGCTTATTACCGTGCAGGGTCATTAGTTGTCACTCTACAATCGTGGTGAGCGCACACTATTTAACCTTCAAAAACATAAGTTGAATTATTCATACAAATTGTAGCTTTAAGTCTTGAGTTCATTTTGAAACAAGAATCACCTCAAACGGAGTTATATAACTCAAGATATGCTTAAAATGCCTAAAAGAGCTCATACTTTAAACATGCTCTTCTAACTGACCTCTCAGTTGCTTTAATGCAAACTTTCCCAATACAATTCCAAATGGTACAAATTTTTATGGAGAGGAATAATTATGTCTTAGAAACCTATTGGTCCAAGAATCACCTCAATTGGAGGTCGGATACGAGAGTTATGCCTAAAAGAATAAACTATATTCACACCCAAAAACCAATTGAAACTCTTTTGGCGCGATTACCATAACTTTTAATATAGAGTTCATATTCAGTTCGTTCTTTGACCATTAGAAAGAAAACATCTAGGTATACAACTCTCATGAAGACCACAAAATGATATTCGGCCTTCAACTATGTCAAAAATCACCATCTTTCCTGTAGATGTCCGTTAAACGGACATGAATCGAGCGCAGGATGTCAAATGACCCGAGAAAGTCCGTTAAACGGACATGAATGTCCGTTTAACGGACATTGACTAGCCAAGGGGTGTTTTTTCACCCGAGAATGTCTGTTTAATGGACTCCCATGTCCGTTTAACGGACATTGAGGCTCCCCAAAGCCCCCAATGCCTCTCCAATGCTTCCAAACTTCAACCTTACTTCATAAACACTTGCACACTTCACAAATTCACTCATTTTAAAGCCTAAACACTTCATAACACTTCAAACTCTAAGTTCAACTCACCAACATCACAAATTACTACTTAAATGGTTAATCAAATCCACAAAATTTCAATCATTAATCATCAAAGCTATCATAAACACAAACCATATAACCTGCATAATATACAGTAACTGTTATCTTCCAATTCCCATAACTTTTTACTCCTAACCCCAATACTTGTATATAATACCTCAATGGAAAGATAACAAGATGCTTTAAAACTTTCATGAAGGATGCAAAGTTCATTTCCATCATTAAAAGAGGTAAAAAGTCACTCAAAGGCACTGCTCACATAAAGACCAATGAAACAGTAACATAGTATTATGAACAGTAACTGAATGTACTCCCATCCTTATAACTTCTTCATCCTAAATCCAAAAGTGAAAAATTCTATATCGTTGGAAAGCTCTCAACAAATACTATAATCTTCAAGAAGATACCTCAATTCAATTCAAATAATAAGAGGGTCTAAAAGCTAAGAGAAGTTTCTATCAAATTTTGCAAAAATTTGACAACACCTCATTTGAATATTCAACTAGCCAAACTTCAATCTAATTACCATCACCTGCATAAAACTTAATATTCACAATCTTCAATCTTTCAACTACCAACCAAATCCAAAAATCCCACAACTTCTCAAATGGCAGCAAACGCAAGCTTATATCTCTACTCATTCCCAATCCATAAAGCAAGTCTCAACCCACTCTATTTACCAATTCAAACCATACAATGATGCATTTGTATAAAACATATGCAAAGTACATGAATTACATTAAAACCCAACACTCTTGCATTACATGAACAATATGAGTTCTTGCAAAGCTTTAGAGGGCATTTATCCCGATTACAACCCAAATAACCAAAAGTTAAAATACAAAGTGAATCAATTCTCCAAAATGCAACCTAATACTTTATTTCCAAAAATGACTTCTAAAGTAAAAGCATCGGGGTGATGCTTCAATCTCAATACTATAACTCAGTTTCCCACTCGTCACCTGTGGAGGGAAAAAGGGGAGTGAGCTCGACGACTCAGTGGGTAATAGCTTAATAATTAAGAAATAAGCAAAAACATTCTTTATTTCTCATTCTCAAAGCAACTTTCAGATTGATAAAAACCTTTCAAAATCCTCAAAACTTTTCACGATTTCATTTCATCATTCATTTCCAAAGCCAAAATCACATTGATCGAAACACTTTCAATTTATCAAAACCTCTTGTAAAACTCATTTCATCACATCAATTACACATCAAGATCACATAAGCACAAAGAAAGTGGTAAATCAATTTATCAAAAGCATTTACAAAACAACATAACATACAAAAACAACTTAGACAAGCATATCACAAAATCATATATAAATTGGTTTGGGTGGGTCCATCGGGACGTACTACACATTTTCGCAAAGCGGTTATGTGTAGCCGTGAATACATGTGGGGGTCCGTGAGGAGCTCCATGGCCACTAGCAGGCAGGCGGGAGAAGCCTATAATTAGACAGGTGCACCTATCACACTTAAGAGACCACCACAAACCCAAACAAGCATGCATATCACATAATTCACACACTTCATAAACATTAGCCACAAATGGCTCTTGCAAATATTCACTTTCACATGATTTCCCAAAATGTCATTTTTTCGAAATCAAGTATCCAAACTTTTTCTATAACATCCCGTTACCGGTGTGAAGGGCATATCGGTAATCCGGATGGGTTAGGAATGAATGCATGCATATTATTTAATTTCATATGCATTTAGCCTCTATAAATTATTGATAAATGATTATTGTTGCATTAGCATATGTATGTACATACATGTATGACAATTTCTCGGCTTTATTAGGTCAATTGGAAAATTAGGTGATAATCGTATGGATTAGGTTTTGAATATAGAATTGAAGTGAAATTGGATCTTAGAGATTTGAAAATTGAAATTGGAGTATAGGATTATGTATTTCCTAATTTTGAGGATTTATAGGAATTTTTATAGAATTTTTAGAGTAACAGGTCCAGACCGAAAAAATAGCTTAGTGACTGATAAATTGGATTCCGGTTCCGAAATTGATTGATAGTTGGCTTGAGATAATTTGAGGTATGATTAGAGGATTTATAATTTAGAATCATTGAGAAATTGGGAGAAAATTTGAAAAAGAATCAGATTTTAGACCTTAAGATTTGGGCATGTGGCATGGGAGTTGCCAAACAAGCCCTTAATTTTAAATCCTTATATATATATATATATATATATATATATCCTAACTTTTAAACCTTGCCTCCCACGATGCTTGCCCCTTCTGTTGAAAGAAAAATTGATTTCCTTCCTCTTTTCGTGGATCATCCTTTTGACTTTGTTTCCTTCCATTTTTCTACTATTAAATTACTTCCTCCTTTATCCATCATCCATCCTTAGACTTGCGGTTGAAAGAAAATGGAAGTTGTGTTGGATTAAAAGGAAACCGTACGTGAGTGGAGCTTGGAGTATTTTGGGTGATTTGTGGAAGCTTGAAAGCTTGCATCAAGTAAGTTCATACTCCTTTATGTTTTACATTGTTTGATTTGATCATTAATTTGAGTTATAAATTGTTTAAGAATTTAGAAGTTTCGGATGATATAGGTTTTAAGGAAAATGTAGATTTTGATTTGGGTATTTGAGAAATAATTGATATTGGATGGATTTGAGGTTAGAAATGAGTTGTGTTTAGTAGTTGGAGTTGTTTGAGAGTGTTTAGAATGGAAAGGAATGGATTTAAATCAGTAGATCTAGGAAAATCTGGGTTTCGGGCATGTTTTTGGGTTTGCACGTCGCGACGTGTTCGTCACACGCCGCGGCGAGCAATCCTCAGTCCGCACGCCGCGATGAGCGGAAACGCACGCCACGGCGAGCGATCCTGCTTCACACGCCGAGGCGAGCGTCAGCAAGACACGCCGCGAGGCGCGCTCTCGGATACGTCGCGACGTATGAAGGGAGTCTCGCTGCGGCGAGTGTTCTTACGCCGCGGTGAGGACGCCTATTTAGGCCGAGAACGACTCTTTTAATTAGAGAATTTGGAGGTTAAACTCGGATTGATTCTTGATTTATTTGGAATTTAGAGACTAAGAATTGCAATTTAAAAGAATGGAATTTCGGAATTTTATTCGGTGGTTCTCGAAATCGGATGGTAATTGAAATAGTGAATTTGATTTTGACTTGAGGATACCCCCCCTATGTATTGGAATTTGACTTTAGAGAATTCAAAACCTAGTAAATTGAATTATGGTGTTAGAAATTGCTATCAATTAGAGTAAAAAGGAATTTTATTGGAAGAATTCGGGAATAGGATCTGGAATGTCATAACATGTATAGTACAAAATTCATTCAATACATAAGCATTATTGATTATTGAAATTGGTAAAATTAGTAATGTTATATTTATTCTGATTGTTATAGAGGCTCAAGTGGAGTGTCGATCCTCCGACGCAGCGGAGACTTCCCAGCAGTAGCTCGGAAGTTTAGAGGTGAGTAACCTAGTTGGTTCCTCAATCTCTGATTTGCTAAATGCTTTGAATGAATTGTGTGACTTAAATGAATACTGTTGTATGAGATATGTTATCGTGAAATTGTGAACGCATGCTAGGCATGGTCGGAAATTTGGTAATTAACAGTTGTGACTGGAGCAAATTCTGATCGGAGCTATAAGCTCAACCACTGTGAAAACGGACCTAAGGCCCAAAAAGGGAATAGTGCATACCCAGAGGGCTCTCCTATCCCTATTGCGCGAGGGCAGTAGTGCATACCCAGAGGGCTCTCCTACCCCTAAAACGTGATTACTGTTTAATGTGCCCAGAAATGGGGCAATACCGATGCCCAGTCACAACATTGGAATAAAATGAACACGTCATGCATTAAGTATCTGATTGTGTTGTGAATTTAAAATGGGTTAAATGCTTATATATGTGATACTTGTTTAGTGAATTTATGATTGCTGTTTTGAATGTGTTATTGTGTTGATCTGTATGTAGTTTTGCGTAATGCATGAATTGGGTGAACCATCGATGATGGTTTCTCGTTGAGTTCGCAAACTCACCCAACATTGCATTTATTTTTTAGGACAGTGATAGTAGGCTCATAACTCCGGATAGCGAGACTTTTCCACCTTGTTGAGCGCGTTGGCGAAAGAAACATGGCTCACAGGTTGGTCAGCTGGAGTTGATTTTTGGGGATGACCTAGTTTAGGATTTTGTATCAGTTCCTTTTTGGAAAGATCTGTATAGTTCATGGAAACTGATAGACTTGTAAATTCTATTTTAAGGTTATGCAATGAAAATCTTTGGTTTTAAAATTTAGCGAATTTGATATTACAGCTTTATTATATTGATGCTATGTGGATTATAGAAATGATCGAATCGTAGTGCACCCTCGTTGTAGGTTATGTATCGGTATGACCTACGGGCGTCACGGTGCGTATCTTGCGGTAAGGGGGCGCTACATTTTCACTTCACAAATCATTTCACAATTATTTCCAAAATGTAAAAACATCTCATACAAGTTCAAACCATCACAAAGAATCATTTATACAACTTTATAAATCATTTGAAAGCATTAGATAACATTTATTTCAAAACAATTGAGTAGCTTATTATCTCAATCATTAAAATATTACCCACCTTAGTTCCTTTAGCTAGGAGCTTGAACAATTAGCCTTTCCTTTCACTTCAATTCCCTCTCTTAACCTTCTTCAAACATAAAATCCCATAGGAAGCATGAGATGTTAAAATTGGCCATTCTAAGGAGATGAAAACATGAAAATTAACCCATCTAAGTTTACTCATACCTAACTTAAGCTATTTTCACTAAAACCCATCCATAATTCCAAAAGAATTCATATTTCTCTTACCTTAAGGAGAGACCCACGAAAATCCCTTTTTTTCTTCTCATGGATGTTTGAACCTTCCCTCTCCTTTTTCCTTCTCCTTTCTAAAGCAAGATGAACTAAAGCCCTAACCTTTCTTCTTCTCTCTTCTTCTTCTTCTTCTTCTTCTTCTTCTTCTTCTCCACTTAGCCGAAATCTCCCTCTTCTATTCTTCCTCCTTGAAATTTCGTAGGGTTCTTTTAAATGACTAAAAAACTTCGTATCTCTTAACTTAAAAACCTAAGGTAAAACTACGTAGTTTTGATATCTAATCTTCACTAGCCATTTGTCCTCTCTTCTTTTTCCCTTGCAATTTCAGCCTCCACTCCTCACATACGACTACACTTCTTTAAATTCTCTTCCTTTTTATTTTAATTTAAGCTAAAAGACCAATGAAGCCCTCCATGAATGCCTTAGTCTTTAAAAACATGAGTAAACTTCCCAAATTGCCCTTACTTCATCTTATTCCTTTTAATCTCTAATAAAATACTCCACTTTAATTTAAACATAATCCATCATTTAATTTCCATTTCTTTAAGCACTAACATCTCAAATTATTTTAGACAATACCTCAAAATAATTTAGACATGCTTAATTAAATAAAAAAAAATCAGGGGCCAACAGATGGCCAGTAACAGATTTCTGTGGTTGATTGAAAGACGTAGACAACCTGAAACTTTTCGAGAGTAGAAAGGAGTTATAGTTGTCAACCAAATGAACAAAATGCAAGCAAAAATTGACAAGTTGACTAAATAGCTAAACAATATGAAAGCATCATCTTCCACTCCTATTAAGGCCATTTAACAAAAATGCGAGCTACGTAGACAAATGGATCATGATACTATCGATTGTTTCCTAATGTAAGAAGGTGAAGTTGAGCAAGTGAAGTATATGGGAGCACAGTTTGCCAAAGGAGGAGGGAACAATCCCTATTTAAATAGGTATAATCCTGGGTGGAGAAATGTAGCGCCCCCTTACTGCAGGGTATACACCGGATGCCCAGAGGTCATTCCAGTACATAACCTACGATAAGAACGAGCTACATTTGATCACTACATTCACTTCATATGACATCATATCAATATGCACTTATAAGGAATCATAATAAGATCACAATATTTTTTTTATTTTAAAGACAACGTTGCAATTTTGATGAGTTTTGCAAATTCAATGAGTGAACCATCATTGATGAGTTCACCGGATTAAACGCACATATCACATAATTCACTAATATTCATTCACTGGATTCAATCTTATAATATTATATGCATGAGACTCACATTCATTGTTATTGTTGTGACCGAGTAGCCATCATATACGTATATACACAATTACTTACCCATAGGGCTCAGTCGGAACATAATTACAGAGCAGAGCTCTGTACACAAAACATATATCACAGAGCCAAGCTCTACGTGGAAGAGCTTCATTATCCACTCAAGTCACAATGCCTTTATCTGAGCATGCACTTTATGAAATGCACCACATACGGATTATGTCATATCAGATAATCACATGCGATATTTAAATCAGAAACTCATTATCATCGGACCTAAGTCCGGCATTCCACTTTCGTTGAGAAACCACCTATTATACAGAATTTCAAATCAAACAAGGCACTTCCAATACCATATCCACATAACAAACTCCTCGGACTTTAAGCCCGGAATTCAATCAAATCACAAATACTTTATAATTGGAAGCTAACACATCAAACAATTTCAAAGCAAATCAATCCTAGGAAATCATCTAGGTTGACTCACAAGTTTCTCCCGAATTTAATGCCTAGAAGATCCAACAATGTCTGGAGGTTGATGTCCCAGTGGCTCCTCTATAACAAATAACATACACATATATCACAATTTGAACAATCATAAGTGTTTAATAAATCACATGAATGAAATGAAATGAAATATGTACTATGCATATTCATGACTATCCCGGGTATCAATCCATCAATTTCATCATAAGACATTCACCTATCAAAACTCACTTAACTAGCATCAGCCTGTGGGATTTAAACCTCCATAACCTATTTGAATCCAATTTCATAGCCCAATGAACCATTTCAGATCTTTCTCCAAACTCTAACTTTCGGGTCCACTGTTCACATTTAATTTAGAAGGCAAAACTTACATAACTTGAGCCCACTCTCTTATAGAAAAGTGTTCCTCTATCTTTTTTCTTTCCATTGACACCAAAGTTATTCAATTTGGTTCAGTAATTTTGAAGATATGACTCAAACATTTTCGAACTGTTCCTCTCCAAAATAGTGCACCATACCCAACTTTCATCTAGAAATTGAACATCTTAGAGATGGAATTAGATTCCAATTTCTTCATAACATTTGTAGCTCCATGCCTTTAGTTTACCAAAATTCAAAAATTATCTCATTTGGGTCAGTAGAGCTCTATAAATCATCAAAATACTGAAGTATATTCAGTAGAATAACACCAGTTCATAATACTTATGAGCACACTCACTGTACCTGTCCCATTTTTTTTCACTCAATCATTTTCAATTTGAGTCATAGGGCTATGATTTTTCGTATAGATGCATAGAAACATCTTACGAATCCAATGGTTCAAGAATCAAGTCATTTGGATGTCTAGAGAAGAAGTTATGGTCAAAGGAAGCAACCATTTTTATGAACTCAATCATAACGAACCTGTTTTGGCGCGATTTCTATAACTTTCACAAGAAATATTAGATTGATTTTGTTTTTAGACCATTGAAAAGAAGACTTTGAGATCTCTGACTTTCATGAAGACCTTGAAGCATGATTCAGCCTCTAAAAGGATCAAAAATAGGACATAATATGACACTACAACTAAGACGATGCACAGTAACTGAGACAGTCAAACTAAGACGCAAAAAGTCAAACTATGAACAGTAACTAAGATGGTCAAACTAAGACGCAAAAGTCAAACTATGAACAGTAACTTCGTCTTATTTCTATCGTCTGCTTTTCTTCCTTTCACTTTCTACCGCCTGCTTTTCTTCCTTTCACTTTCTATCGTCTGATTTTTTCCCAGAACGTCTCCACTTATAAGGATCATAACTTTTGACTTCAATATCTAAAATTTTCATACTATACACCGCTGGAAAGATAAAGAAAGATCTACAACTTTCAAGAAGGAACTTTTCCAAAATCTATCTAGATCAAGTCCAGATTTTCTCCCGAAATCAGAACACGAATTTTACAATCAGCTTTCAATGCCCTACACCCTATTCTCAACTTCATGAAAACTTTTGAGACTCTTAAAGACATAACTGAAATTCGATCTCTTCATAAAAAATGTAGCCACATATCTCTAGTTTAATCCAAATCAAAGAATCATCTCGTTTGGATGACCAGATAAAATGTTGTGGCTAAAAGACTGAAGCATATTCAGTGAACTTTTTTCTAGATTTTCCAACTTTCAACACTTTACATCTAACTCATTTTATACCTAAATTATCTCTTCCATTCTACTCCAAAAATCACTTTTACAACACTCAACGCTCATAACCTTTCAAACACTAAATTAACACCATAACAAGATTTTTCATCCCCCAACAACACAGTATTTATGAACAAACACAAAAATGTCATTTTCCATGCAAATGATAGTAACTTAGCAATTTGTTGCATGAATCCCCAACTCTAAAAGAATTATTTACTATTTACCTGCTGAAACGCCAAAATCTTCAAGCCCTATTCTCCATAAAAATTTTCGTACCTCACTAAGTGCAATGATCAACTTCTGGTTTTTCTTAGGGTAGAGGACACAAATGGTAAAGTAAGTTTGGTGTAGGAAAGTGAAAACATAGAAATCTCTTTACTAGTGTAAACTCTATACATGGAAAGAAGGAATTTAGATAAGACTTAACCTGTCAACTCTCAAATAATAGTAACCTACTTGTAGCACAAAAGCCTAAGTGACACTTGTCACTTTCTTAATGACTAAACTCTAACTTAGTTTCTTTTGAACTAAACTCATTAACTCCCATCCTTACAAATCAATTTTCTCCAAAGCTTTTTTTGATTTTTTTCTATATTCTAAAATTTTCAGAATTTAATTCCTAAATTCACCAAAATTCAAGTATCACAATTTCACTAACCCATAAAATTTCCAATGTAAAACATTCATAATTCTATAAAATTCACAAATCAATCTAATTATACCCGGAATTATTCATGAATATATGTACAATTATTTTCATGTGCAAATAAATTCACTATTTATGTACAAGTGTATGGCATATCATGCATGAACATGGAAATGCATCTCTAACTCTCATTAGTCACTCACATTTACCATTCTGCCCTTCCTACTAGTAATGAGATGTTACAAGAAACCTCCCTAACTTTTTGTGGTGAAACAATAGTGGAGGCCAGTTTAAGCCGCAAAGGCCACCCAGTTTTCAAGAAGAGAAACCAAACTTTGTAGATGCCAAACTAGATAAAATCTTAGATAAGATTGGAGGTATAGAGGAGGCCCATAAGAGGCTCGAAGGTAAATTCGAGAAAGTAACAAAGAACTACACCTCCTTAATTCATAATTTGGAAGTCCAAGTAGGTCAACTGGTAGAAGCATTATTAACCAAAAATGTGGGAACACTCCCAAGTAACACAGAGTCTAACCCGAAAGGAATGAATCATGCTCATTACCTAAGCCACTGAACAAGAACTGAGCTAAGCTAAAGATAATAGAGGAAAGGACAAAAAAAGGGTTGATCAAAATTTTCTTCAAAGTGAACATGAAGTACAAACAATTAAAGAGAATTGAACTAAAAACCCTTACCCTATTTTAGAAAAACTAAAGCCATATCCATGCAAGGACAAGGGGAAAGCAGAAATGCAAGAGAATAAGGAAGACTCTCTACTAGCAAAGTACAATTTGCTTAAGATCAAATACCAAACCCCGATTCCTTTTCTGATCAGAGCAATGAGAAAATCTAAGGAAGCTGAGCTAAATGGAGTTGTAGACATGATCAAACAATTAGAAGAATGACTCATACTGATAAAATCGATAAGAGGGAAAGTGGAAAAAAATTTAGACAAGGAAAGGAAATTGACACTCCCACCAAAGAAGGAGGACCTAGGAGATTTTTATATCCCTTGCATTATTGTCAAAATAGATAAAGCATTTGTTGATTTGGGAGGTAGTATAAACATAAATCCATATGCCTTATATCAGAAATTAGGGGTCAGGAAGATGGTCCTCACTAAGATATTGATAAAAACAGTAGAAAAATTAGTTCAATGTCTGAAAGGTATTATTCAAGATGAGTGTGTGCAAGTTGAAAAGTTTATCTTTCCTACGGACTTCTTCATTTTGGATATAAAAAAAGATGTGAAAACCATAATTATCCTTGGGCGGCCATTTTTAATCATTTCTCAATCAAATATTGAGGTAGATGGGGGCGAAATAATTCTAAGGATAGGAGAGGAATAAGTGTCTTTCATCATAACCAAGAATGAAAAAAATCCTATCTAACCCATAGCCATCATGAATATGACGGAATTTGGTGGAGAAACAGAGAAGAATGATGAATAAAAGTGTTTACTGGGAAAGAAAAATCTCAAAGGAGAAGGCGAAGAAAGAATCGAAAAAAGGAAGGTGGTGGCTTGAATAACTAGGTGGTGCACGTACATTTTATGAGCTCCACAGTCGAGCCACCTTTGAAGGATTCTCTTAAGCCACCATGAGAAGAGAAAGACATATGTTGAGCTACTGACCTTAAAAGAAGCACTACATGCGAGGCAACCTATAGTTTTTAATTGTTTGTTGTTTCCCTTTAGTTTTAGATAGTTTAGAATTATTTGGTTTGCGTGTTTTGTTTCCAAATAAATGTTGTGGAAGAGTAGTGAATAATGTTAGCTTAGGATTGCTAAAGAAGAAGAGCAAAATGAGGTGATAAGTGCATATAAGAAGTTTAGGAAGGATTTTGGAGGTGAAATAAGGAAAAGACAAAAATTCAGCAAAGTGCAAGAAAAGCTCCAGGCACGATCGTGGCCACCAGGCAGGGGCATGGCAATCATCTATTTAAAAGCCACAATCGTGGCCTAGGTAAGGCATCAACATCACAAAATTTTTAGCTAGGTTCTTTGTTACAAATTTACCCTTCCCTCGCTTATATATTCATATCCAACCTCATTCTTTCAATCACTTTCATTTTCACTTTATCTATCTAAACCTAAGACCTACAAATGCTCTCCCTTCTCTCTACTAACTATCAACTCTATCATTCTCTCCAACTTTCGCTCACTCTCAATCTTGATGTCATGCATCAAGCAAAAAGTTAGGCACACCCAATCTTCGGGAAGAATCTTAGTATTAAGCCAAGACTGAAGAAACAGGATGGCATATTTCAAAGCACCCTTCCCAATGTATTCAGAAGAGGAAGGTATTTGATTTCACTCCCTCAGCCTTAAACAAATAATGGTTTCTAAATACTTTGATTTTGATACGTTGGCTAGCATAGGAATGAGATATAAGGTTAAAAAGCTAGGAGAAAAAATTTAGTGGGGTAAGTTCATACATTTTCAATATCCTATTTACAAAGAACTAACCTAAGAATTCTTTACTTTTGTTTAATATAAACCGAGTAACTCAAAGGACAAGAGGTTTAGGTTACAAGGTCAACCTTACAAAACTCAATTATGACACTTTATGTGCAATTTGTGGTTTTCCCGTGTCATCCAAAGTGGATCAGCATGATGATTTCCATGCTACCCACTATTGGAATGAATTAACTGAGATGGACCAATTTGATGACAAAAATGCCCATAACAACACAATCAGAAGTCATGAACATTTGTTGTTGCATAAATTCACGTGTCATATGGTATTTGACAAAACGGAAACTAACAAATGTTCAACAAAGGAATTTTTTTGTTATGGTGCATGGATCACAATATTTCAATATACACCTCTACCCATATTTTTAATGCAATTGTTACTACTTTATATAAGAGAAGCAATAATTTAGGTATGGGTTACTTGGTGTCAGCCATTATTGAGTGTTACAGTGTCAATTACAACAAACTCATTATCCATCATCCTGAGTTCATGAACTTTCTTCACCTATGGTGAGCTGAAATCTTGAAGTCTCACAATGTGGAACTTCAGGATATCAGTTGTTGGGCCCCGTTTTCGAAGCTCAACAATCCATCCGGAGTCATAAAGCATGAGCGAGTCTCCTTGGAGGGTTATTCCAATGAACTCTCATTTTTTTTCCATCATTTTTTTTCAATTCAACCCCAAAAGCTACAAATTTTCTTGGAGAAGTAGAAAACTTCAATAAGAGTCTATTGCTTCAAGAACCACCTCATTTGGAGGTCGGATGATGAAGTTATGGCCAAAAGAATCCAACATGTTTATGTCCTTAATCAATTTGTACCTCTCTTGGCGCAATTGCCATAACTTTTTCCACGGATGTCGAATTGAGTTTATTCTTAGACTATTTGAACGAAAGCTTCAAGATCTACAACTTTTATGAAGACCACAAAAAGGAATTTTGCCTCTAAAAGGATCATAAATAGGACAGAAAATGATGATACAAACTATAAGACGATGAACAGTAACTTCGTCTTAGAATGTACAATAACTTCGTCTTAAAATGTATATTAACTTCATCTTAGAATGTACAGTACTTTGTCTTGGAATGTACAGTACTTCGTCTTAAAATGTACAGTAACTAAGACGATGAACAATAACTAAGACGATGCAACATTACAACTTGTAATGCTCGTATCTCTCAACTCTGATATCTAAAATTTACAAACTTTATATCGTTAGAAAGCTAGAAAGATTATCTACAACTTCCAAACAGAATATTTTGCCTAAATCAGCTCACATAAACCCAGAAATATCCTTGAATTTAGTACACAAATTTCCATAGCTGTCACATACACATATCTTATGCAACATCACAACTTGTAATGATCATAACTTTCCACTACGATATTCAAAACTTACAAACTTCATATCACTAGAAAGTTGGAAAGATCATCTACAACTTATAAGAAGAATATTTTTACCAGTGCTACCCAGATCATTCTAGAATTTCCCCCGAAGTCAGTACATAATTCTATCCCTATAGAAACTTAAAGTATGAAATGTACACTACCAAGTAATAAGCACATCCACAACAGAACTTCTTCAATACTCAATTTATTTCCAATTCAAAATGAAATTCATACAAAGCTAACACAAGTTACAAAAATACATTGGATTCTCAATGTTCAATATGCTTATAAAGCTATTTGAAAGTCTAGCCACTAACTTAGTACAAAAGCTAACTATATTGGAATTTATCCAATAGCCTTGCAAGGATCACTAATCTTCTCGATTTGCACCTGAAGAGTGGGAAAAGTATTGGGTTGAGCTACACAGCTTAGTGGCTAAGATATTTATAGCTATAGGTAACAAGCCACACACTCAAAATATATGTGAATGTTCATATATGCAATCATGTCGTTTCTTAACCTAGCAATACAAGTTCAACATTCACAATTTCAATTCATAACTCATAGCTCAAACATGATCAAAGCATGGCACGCATATTTCACTATAGCTTAACATATCAAAATGCAAATGCACAAACAATTGGCTCGAGAGTTTCGTGGAACAAAACACAGAAATCGAGGTTTACTTCGTAAACGAAACGAGTCCACATTTTGGATCTCGTGGGCCACAAGTGGGCAGTCGGGAGAAGGCTTTTTGTTGACGTGCACGTGACTATGAAACAGTTCCTCTCTCGCTCAAACACAATCAAATTTCATGCTTAATTCAATCATTCACAATCTCATATTCTCATGCTTTTCTTTATGCAAAATTTCATGAATCAATGCAATGGCATAACATGATCATACACACAATTTAATTGTTTTATCACAATGTCATACATCATAATGCAATTTCAACTTCGCACCTTTCAAACAAGTCATTTAACACACCATACTCACACAAGGCATTTGCCCATTACACAATAGCTATAAATAAATTACCCACCTTAAAACTCTTGAAAATCCAAATTCAGTTGAGCCCTTCCTCTTGCTCTTGGGTAGGTTGTTCTTGATTTCCTAATACAACCAAAATTTTCATTCAATTCCAATTCAAATGGAAATCTCCCAATTTTCATAATCACAACAAATCCTTAACACTTCAAAACCATCACAATTGAAATTAACATAAATCAAGGTCAAACCTAACCTACCCATAGTCCACCTAAGTTAGGAAACCCAAAACCTAACTTAGAAACACATCTTCTTCCTCCAATCATTTCCAACTCAAAACCCCTTTCTCCCTCTAAACTTCTTCATTCTCAACAAAACAACCCATTTCTTTACTAAAGCAAGAAGAAGATGATGAACTTACCTTACAAAGCTTGATTCTTCTCTTCTTTCCATGATTTTCCTCCCCTTTCTCTAGCTTTTTTGATTTTTTTCTCCTTCTCTTCTCTCTCTCTATCTCTCTCTCGTTTTCTCTCTTTTCTTCTCCTCCTTGGTTGTTCACGAAATCTCCCACTCTTCTTCAAATTTTTAAGACTCATCCTTAGCCCTTTCTTCCAATTATGCCCCTCACTTACTTTGCCTTTCTCATTTTGCCCCTCCTTTGTCTTTTATGGCTCTACTCCTTTAATCCACTTAACACAAGCCTACTAATTTCTAACACTTCATTCCAATTTCAAATTTCTAGTCTGTCCCTCAATTTATAATTAATGACCTAATTCTCAAAATAAATAATTAAACAAACAAAAAAACAAAAATTAATAACTAGACAATTATTAAAAATTTAGAAGAAAATTCAGGGTCCAACATTAGTGCCAAATCCCATATAAAGATCAGGGTAGGATAGACAAGTTTAAGTTTAGCACCTCAGCAAAAAGAAAAGTACTCAACCAGTGAGGAGTCTAGAGAGGATGAGGAAGAAAAAGAACCCGGTTGAAAAAAGGTGCTTGCTGTAATCTTTGACAACACCAAAACACTCATAGACACGCTTACAGAAAACTCCAGGATGATAAAGGAGATGGCCTGCACACAACGACACCAAAACTGAGATATACGCCATATTCATTGATCCTTGAGGTTCAAGGTGTTCAACTACCACCTCCAACACCATCCCCGCCTCAATCACCCTAATGAATTCATGTTCTAACCCTTCTCTTTTCTTTTTATGTTCTTCATGTTATTTTTGTTAAGTCAAAATGACTTTACATAAATATGATTTTGATGTATAACAAAAAGAGATCAAATACAAAGAAAAACAAAAAAGACGAAGTCGGACACAGACGAAGTTGAAATAACTGAAGTCGGACACAGACAAACTCAGACACAAACGAAGTTGAAATAACTGAAGTCAGACACAGACGAATTAAGTCAACACAGACGAAGTTGAAATAGTTAAAGTCAACACAGACGAAGACGACACAGACAATGAAAGACGCAGACGCAAATGCAAAAACAGACACAGACGCAGACGCAGATGCAAAGCAAACGCAGATGCAGACGCAGACGCAGACGCAAATACAAAAGCAGACGCAGACACAGAAAAGAAGAAGACTCAAGAGTCAGTTCGAGTTAGTTACAGAACTCAACTGATTAACCGTTTCTTTAAAAATTCAAGATTCAAGAATCAAGAATCAAGAAGCAGTTGAAAACGAAGGCTATAAATACAAGTCGAAGTCGAAGATTGCAAAGTTACACAAAAAAGTGATATACACAAAGAGTTACAAAAAGTTACATATGTACAGATACTTACAAAAAATAGCGAGAAAAAATTACTACATGAAAAAGTGATTTAGCTGAGTGCTATTTTTCTGTAACAAAGTGTTCAAATATTTTTCTGAGAAGAAAAGTATGCAGATAACTGCAGAGGTTAAGTGTGAAAGAATCTGGTTGTAGAGACCTGAAGAGGCTCGTGAAAGAATACTTATAGCAGTTGAAAAGATAGTGAAATCTCGGAAGAAACTCGAGGATCGGACGTAGCCCACGGTTTGGGGTGAACCAGGATAAATCTTCGTGTCTACCACTCTTACTCTCTATCTCTATTTTAGTTTCAAATTTTATCATTACTTACTTTTTATATACACAGTATTGAAAAGTTTGATTAATCAGAATCTATTAAAAATTCTGTAAAGAATTTTATTTCTAACAAATAGTTCTGAAAAGATTTATAAAAAGGAGAATACACAATTCAACCCCCCCTTCTCGTGCATTCTAATATCGTTTTCTAAGTACTGTATTAACGTGTGATTCACTTCAATTTTATGATATTTTATCTCCCCTGGTGTGTTTATGTACCCTTCTCACATTGAGGACAATGTGTTGTTCAGGTATGGGGATGTTGGATTGTGTGTTTTTGCTTTAAGTTTGAATTTTGCGCTGTGTACGCTAGTTTGTTTAGGTCTACATCTGTGAATTGTATGAATGTGGCAATGACTAGGATTTAACAATATCCGTGAACATAGTCTTTTAGGTTACTAAGTCCTATTAGCTCATGAAATTAGTGACCTAAGTTACTTAGGGCCAAATATGCCAATTAATTAGGATACGATGTTAGTTTATTCACCCTAAGAAGTTGCCATATTTCATTTATAATTTTAGGCTAATCAAATAAGTGGCATTACTAATATATTTTCATGATAATAATTAACAAAAGCAACAAGATAGGCAAAATAATGTGTAAAAAAGTATAAATTTATATGAAATAACTATTCAGCTAGCCTTTGGGTTATGAATAGAGCCAGTAGCTAGTTAAGAATGTGGCTATGTAAATCAATCGACACACAATTCAAATGTGTGCTTTTGCATCAAAAGGCTTTACTGACATTCCAACCAAGTTGTTTAATAACAACATGACCTAGTTGAGTAATCAGATCATTATTTATCACAAATGTTTGCCTCCGCATAAAAAGACTAGATTTATGCCCTTAAAAATCAACAAACAGAATTTTTCAATTAAAAACCTACCAAACTTGTTAGTAGCATGATTTTTCATAAAAACTTATTTAGGAATAGCTACACTTTTGATTTGATCAAATAATTATTAATGTGTGTGTGTAAGTGATAGGGTAAATAGACTTAACATTAAAATTTTGATTAGTTTGTATATTTAATCTAAGGTACTTAGACACATATTTCATAAGGTAATAAGTTAGAACAACTTGAGGGATTATGTTTGAAGTTAAATTCATTTCATTAAGTCTACTCCCATTGCCTCATTATCGTATTTGTGTGTTTTGTGTTTTGGTTATTGATGTTTATTTGTTTGTTTTTGTTTGCTTGGGGACAAGCAAAAATTTAAGTTTGGGGATGCTGATGGGTGTAGATTGCATCATGTTTTTTTGGGTAGTTTAGTGTGTGTTTAATTGTTAATTTGATTGTTTAGTATGTGTTTAGGTTCTAATTGTGTTAGCTAGCAAATATTTATGTTTTAAGTGTTTTTATAGGTTGGAACATGATATTGAGCTTCAATTTTATACTTATGAGGTGTCTTGATATGTTTTTTAATGTTTTAGGGAAATTGGAGGAGATATGGAGAAGACCTGGAAAATAACCCAAGTCCCCACAATCGCAAGAGTAAGGAGAAACAATCATGGGGAATATGCCATGAACATGATAGAAGCTGGCATAGGGAGCCACTTATGGGCCATAATCGTGATAGAAGAAAAAAAAACTCACAGCCACGATTGTGGCCTGCGTAACAAATACATAGACCCAGGAAAGATCTTAAGGTTACCCTAATTGGAAATACTATATGAGACTTAGTGATGCAACCTTAGGGAGCTTCTACATTCTATCATTCTTGGAAAGTTTAAAAGAGAGAGAGAGAAGAAAAAGAAGAGGAACAAAAGGCGAGTCCCGATGCTACTGCTTCCTGGATTAGGTGGTCTCTTAACACTACTACCTTCTTGGGTTGTCCAATCCAAGTTATATTTCCTTTCCATTTCATCTTTGTTCATTAATGTATAAGATTGAAATGGATTGTATGATGATGAGTTTTAGATTGTTGACGATGTTTTAACTCTTCCTTCAGGATTTTACTTTGATTTAATGTCAATATAATCGATTTTGATTTTTATTGAATAGGTGTTATGATTAACTTCAATTTTTGCATATTTTGACAATAAATCGAGAGGGCGAGTTGGATAAAATGATTGGATTAGGTTAACAAAAGTTAGGCGATCCAATAGACCACATAGTTAATCATATAAGTTTTTGTCAGGATAGAGATCCTATGTGAGCCCCGGTAGTTTAGTAGAGAGCTTTCGATCTAATTTTAATTATGGGTCGTTTGTTAATTGAGAGATTGCAAATTCCATTATTTAATTAAGGTTAATGATTTAAGGTGCAGGATAATAACTTGTAAGAGAGTAACTACCTTACGATAGTCTATCATTGACACCCTTATAACACATAATTGGCTAGGTTAGCATTAATGATAGGTAGAATCCCCTCTTTCATAACTGGATAATGTAGTGCTCCCTTACCGCAAAATACACATTGGAACACTCGGAGGTCATTCCGGTACATAACCTACGATAAGGGCAAGCTACGTTCAATCACTAAATTCACTTCACATAGCATCATATCAATATTCGCTTATAAAGCAATAATAGAAAAACCACAATATTTTAAACGTTTTCTATATTTTGTCTTTCAACATTTTCTATATGTACATCATCAAAACCTAATACAAAAGTACTATATGTGTAACATCCCACCCTCTACGGGAAGGGTAGAATAGTAATTTGGCATAGGATGAGAGTGACTGGGATTAATTAGGATTGTCCATGCATACTGGTATTTGTGAATAGTAAAATTTGTGCACATGAAAATAACTGTACATGCATTCATGACATTCCCGGTATTTGTGCCTAATGAAATTTTGTTCTGGATAACATGGTAATTGAGTTTGAAAAATATTCATTTGAGTGAATCTTTGTGTGTCTTATATTTTAAGAGATTTTTAGGAAAATATCATTACTTTTTCGGAGAAAATTTCCAGACCGGAAAAATCGCCAAGTGGTGAACCGATTGATTTTCGGTATCGAAAATTGCTGTCCAATGGTACTACAATATTGGGTATATTATTTTGGGATTGAAATGAGGGCCATTGGACTTGAATGGGTCAAATTTCATTAGGGTTCTTAAGAAATCCTATTACTTGTTTTGTTCTTTTCTTTGTTTTGTCTTTTCCTACACATGACACTTGTCCTAAATGGAGTTAATGCTTTTGTCTTATGCTTCCCTATTGTTTTCGGTTACTTCACATAAAAGGGATGAAAAAGAAGAGTTTATTGCTTATTTCTCCTCATCATCCGAAAACCTACTTTCCTTTTTCATCTCTATCGACTTTTCTCCTTCCTTCTCATCGATTTTCTTCACTTGTTGCTCTTAGTTGCTACTCTCTTTGTTCTTCCTTTCATGCTTATAAGCTTAAACCTTCTCCCTCCTTACTATGATGATAACCATGCATGGGGTTGAGAAGTGAGGAAGTAGAGTGGTTGGAGAATTTAAGAGTTGGAGTTGGAAGCTTTAATTAGGTAAGTTTTATTTTAAGCTTTAATTAGGCATTTAATGAATAAATTGGTTGTTAGATGCATTGATTGGTATGTATTGGTCATTATCTATGATTTATGATACATTAATGTCATGAAATCTATGGTTTGATATGTTGGGCATGTTTGTGGAAGAATTGATGAGGTTATGATGATTAGTGTGGGAATTGTGTATTTTGAAGCGGTTTTAGTAATGTTAAATGGTTAAGACTTAAAGGCAATTAATTTAGGATGGATGCTGAAAATTATGGATCTATGTTGAAGTGAAGGTCTTGATGACCTATTGGCTCAATTCTTTTGTGATTAGGATGCTTATGCATGTGGAATTGGTATTAGAAGTGATACGATTTAAGTTGAAGATGAAAGCTGGAAAATTGATTTTGAACCTATTGCAATCTTTTGATCATAACTAATTGTGTAGTTATGAAAATAAGGTGACGTTTGGACCAAATGAAACTTTAGTTGATTGGCTAAAATTTCTTGTGAAATAGGTGTTGTCTAATTGTAGCCTTAAGAGGTTGAATTTTGGCTTGGAAAGTTCTTGTTGCGGGCTGTGTGAACAGTACCCGAATTAAATGACCTAAACGTTTGACGATTTTTCTAGATTAATTTAGAAGGAATTGGTGAAAATGATATTCATGAAAGTTGAAGCCTATCATGTTATCTTTCCATTGCCACTGATTTTGTAATTTTTAGATATGTATATTGTGAGTTATGACCTGTGAATGTTGGCTGTTTATGTGCATTATGTGGGAACCTAGCCATAAGTGTAGGTTTTGTGAGTATTGTGATTGGAAGCAAATTTAGAGATTTCCTTGATTTGATTTGGCTCAAGTGACCTTCTGGAAAGTTGTAGAGGAAGCAATTATCTTGAAAATGGCATATAACATGCTATTTTTGGATATCAGATTTGGGAGTAACGAATTTCCAAAAACTGAATCTGAATTAGGTCATTGACTGCTGATCAGGGCAGTCACTTACATGACAGTTTTGAGCTTGTTAATGATGGAATTGAATTCTGAGTCCTTTATGAAAATTGAAGTATGAGATCTTATCTTTCCAGTAATATAAGGTAGTGATTTTTTTGACATTTGTGCAAGGAGCTATGCTGTTTTAAAATTTGCTGTCCAGATTGGGGAATTTCAGTGGTCAGATTCTTTGTTGAATTGTTTGACCTAGTTAGCAAGTGAATTTGATTTCAGGTTGTTCATTAAGGTTGTAGAAAACATTGTGATTTTTCTGTGCACATTTATTGTGTAATTTTTTACTAAGGAAATGGAAAGTTATGGATTTTGCAAAATCCTGCACTGTTTTGAGAGGCATTGACTGGGCAGTAGCTTTGATTGGATTTTTTACACCCTTAGGGGTGAAGTTGATTTTTATGGTCTCCATGAAACTTTTAGAGGTTTTCATGATCTTTCCAACGAGATATGGTTTGTAATTTTCTGAATTATGTGCAAAGAGTTATTGGTGTTGAATTTCGGTTTGAAAATAGGAAAAAGAGAAGGAAATAGGGGCAGCATATATATATATATATATATATATATTGTTTTATTTGATTTTTTGTGTTCTTTTGGGAATTTTTGTACGGAAAATTGACGTGTGTCCGGGTATTGGTTCTTTGGTCACTGTTTTATTTATTTTTGGACCTATAGAGGTCCGAATTGCGTAATTTCAGTGCTGTAAGATTTCTACTTTTTAGACGGATTTTTGTGATTAAAAATTGTGGTTTTAGGGCCGGAAATATCATGAACATGCATTGTACACTTTTTAATTGCTACATCTACATCATTAAATCGTTCCGATTGAACAATTAGTAATGGGTTTGTTCTATGATCATTATAGAGGCACATTTGGAGCGTCGATCCACCGACGTTGCAGAGACTTCCCGGCATTAGCTCGGAAGTGATAGGTGAGTGACTGAGATGGTTTTCGTTCAATTATTATATGTCTAATGTGGGGAATAATGGTGAGATTAGTGGTTGCGTTTGTTTCTGACTGGATTCCGGACAGATGGTCCGATGAATTGGAAGATCTGACATAGAAGTGTTTTGATGTGCAAATTGTGAATTGTTTGCTATTACTGTGATATACTGTGATTAATTGCCTTGCCTCGGATGTGACCTGATTGTGTTACATTGACTGATTGTGATACATTGACTGTTAAATTAGGCATATGCATTTCATACACGAAGGTATAAATGGATAATAACAGTTTTGATCAGAGTCGCCACTGGTACTGTAAAAGAGCTTCAAGCTCAAAGGGAGAAGGGCTCTCTTACTCCCTAGATGCATCTACTGCATACTGTATGCTGTTAAGCACTCGGTCACAACACTGTAATAAAATGGAAAAGTGTCACATATGCATTGCATACATATTTAATTGACTGAATACTTGAACTGGAATAAGGCAAAAGTGCCTGAGACAATTATGATGTGTTTCTTCTGCCTATTTTATTGGATTGACTCTGTAATTTGGTTATGTGATGCATGAATTGGGCGAACCATCGATGATGGCTCCTCACTGAGTTCCAAACTCACTCAAAATTGCAACCTATTTTTCAGGATCGAGAGTAGACTGATAGCTCCCGAGAGACTATAGAGCCGCGTAGATCAGATTGGTGAGAGAGGCTATGGCTCAAAGGTTGGTCAGCTGGGATTTCTTTTGAGATGACCTAGTTAGGACTGCTATCTTTGTCTTGTTGTATATAGTATTTTTGGGTTAAGTGTTCAGAGTGATGTACAGACTGAGAACACTAACAGTTGTATAAATTACTGAGTTTGATGAAATGAAATGGAACATAGTTTGGTTTTAAAAAGTTTCAATTTCATATTACTGTTTTATTATTGTGATGCCATGTGGAGTTTAGAGTTGTTTGTCTGTAGTTCTCTCTTATCGTAGGATATGTACCGGAATGACCTACGGGTGTTCCGGTGAGTACTCTATGGTAAGGGGCGCTACAATATGAAAGAGGAAAAGTATACACAATCTAACTAATCTGTCTAAGAAAATCCCAACTGACCAACCTTTGAGCCATGACTTCTCTTACCAATCACAATCTACACGATTGGTAGAGCCTCTCAGTAGCTAGAGTCGTCTCTCGGTCCTGAAAAGACAGCGTTGCAATTCTGGTGAGTTTTGCGAACTCAATGAGGTAACCATCATTGATGATTCACTCAATTCATGCAACACATCATTTCACATAAAATATAATCACATACTGCATTTTACATAAGTATCACATTTTCACTTAAGCATAGGCAAATTTGGCATTTCATTCTAACAAACATACTTAACAATATGCATATGAAATGCTCATGAGACACTTTTCAATTATTATGTTGTTGTGACCTAGTGCCTGAACTGTCCTGTATTTATTTTGGGTAATCTAGGATCATTAATAACTGTTCTTTATCTAATGAGGATACATGGCTCATTTTACATAGTGAGCCTTAGGCTCTTAATCACTGTTTGAGCTTGAGAATCTTTTCACTCGTTGAGCTTTAAGCTCTGATCAGTGGTTACTCTGATCACAATTATCATTATCTAATTATACATTCATGTATGAAATGCATGTACCACAATTAGTCACATTATAAAGCAATTAGGTCTTCACATTTACATTCAAGTAGCACTTCAATATCTCAATCCACATTCACATATTCATCGAACCTTCTGTCTAGAATCTACAATTAAACACATTCAATTATCATTCAAAACATAAATTAAGCAAACAAGTAATTAAGTGAGACTGTTTAGGTTACTCACAAGTTACTCCCGAAGCTAATGTCTTGAAGATCCCGCAGCGTTTGGAGGTTGACGTTCCAGTTGCTCCTCTATCACAAATAATATGCGCACTATCACAATTTGTACAATCATAAGTATTCAATAATGCACATGTATGAAATGAATTATGTATAATGCATATTCATGATAATCCTGGGTATTTATCCATCAATTTCATCACAAAATCAATCTCATATCAAAACTCATCTAAGTATAATTTATACTTAGGTTTATGCCTCACTAACATCATTAAAATCTCTATTCCTTTCTCATTGACTCACTTCAGATTTTTCCAAGTCACACTTTCAAATCTATTGTTCACATTCAATTAGAAAGCAAAACTAATGTAATTTGGTCATAGTCTCTCCTAGAAATGTGTTCCTCTATGTCTTATCTTTCCATTGACACCAAAATCACTCAATTTGGTTCAGTACTTTGGAAGATATACCTCTAACATTATCGGGTTGTTCACGTTCAAAAATAGTGTGTTACGTATAACGTCCATCCAGAAATTCAATATCTTAGAGAAAGAATCAAAATTTGACTTCTTGAGACAATTTGCAGTCTATATCTCTTGTTTACTCCAAATTAAAATTCATCTTATTTGGAATCCTATAGATCAAAATATCATTAAAATACTGGAACATGTTCAGTAAAATATTCAGTTCATGCTCTTCCAACCGATATCCTTATTTTGATTCGCTCAATAGTTTTTTGAGTCAAAATCAAAAGCTATAGATTTTTATACAGAGATAAAGAAATGTGTTAGGAATCTAATGCTTCAAAAATTAGGTCATTTAGAGGTCAGATGACAAAGTTATGACTAAAATAGTGAAATATGTTTAGCTTTGGGGGGAGGGACTAGCGGGTCGCGTACGTGCCTACGCCCACGATGCGACTTCTCCCTTTCTCCATTTCTTCTTCCAACCTGAAATTGTAAAAGAGGCATAACTTTCACTACAAATATCGAATTAAGGTCATTCTTAGACCATTTCAAAAAAGACTTCTAGATATATGAAGACCTCGAAAATAATTTTTGACTCTACAAGAGTCAAAATTTCAGAATGAAGTAGCTGTCCCGAATTTCCCTCCTATGCAGCATTACAAAATTATAAAGATCATATCTCCTAACTCAAATGTCCAAAAATTACATATTTTATACCGTTATAAAGCTAAGATACAACTTTTTTGAAGACAACTTTATCAAAATCTGTTTAGATCAGTACAGTAAATTCACCGAAGTTCAAATTAAAAATTTAAATCTCTCCTTTTATTCATTCCTAGAATTTCCAGACTTCATTCTCTAAAACCCAACTCTTCAAAATTTTATTTCTAGTTTTTTAGACCATCATTTTACAACTATTCTTCAACTTAAAAACTATTTTCTTGATCATCTCTAAAGAATTTATCAACTCACGTATACACTTATATATTTTCATGCATACACAGTGAAGAAACATAGCATGTTTCACTTTTTTAAAAATCTAAATTTTTACACTAATCCTATACATCATTTCATTGCTATTTCAACTCCAAAAACCATTTCCATAACACCTGATCACTAACATTCCATTAAAAACTAAATAACACTATAACCAAATTTTTTCATCTCATCCACAGTGTTCATGAATATATATATATACGTAAATGCATGATCCATGAAACTAACAATAATTGATCAAAGTATTTCATGAATCCACCACTCTAAAGAATTCATTTACTACTTGTTGAAAACTCCAAAAGCTTCAACTAACTTCAAGCCCTAACTCTATACAAAATTACATAAACCATTGTGAACATTAAGCAACTTTTGGTTTTTCTTAAGGCAGAAGAAACCACTTGCAAGGTGGGGTTGGTTTAGAAAAAAGAAAAAGTAAAGAAATCCCTCCGAAGGATTGTGATGGAAAACTCTTTTTGTTTGAAGAAAATTTGAAGAAGGTGATAACAAGGAAAGAACTTAGGAAAATTAAAAAATCCCTTTTTAACTCTCGGATAACTCAAACTTACTTCTAACAAATTATAAAAGCAATTAACTAAGTGACACTTTTCACTTTCCTAATACCTAAGTTCTAACTTAGTTTCTTTTGAACCTAACTCCCTTAAACTCTCATCTTTACAATCCAACTATCTCCAAATCTTCTTTTGATTTCTTTTTCCTATTTTTTATAATTTTCCAAAATTTATTCCTAAATTGATTAAAATTCACAAATCTTACAATTCTACTAACCACTAATATTTTCATCATAATTAAATTCAAAATTCACTAAATTTCTAAAAATCACAACTCAATCCAATTATACCCATAATTATTCATGAATGCATATATAATTATTTTCATGTGCAGACAAATTCGTTATTCATGTATATGTGTATAGCATATTATGCATGAGCATGAAAAAAATGCTTTTCTAAGCTCTCATTGATCACTCATATTTACTATTTTAACCTTCCCACAGGTAATGGGATGTTACAGGTAATTTCTCTTGATTAATTTTCATAGTGACCTTTTGTGTTGCTCAATTTTAATTCTTTTTTGTGTTAATTTCTTGAGTTGAATTCGTACAATCAAATTCCCTTGTTTATATTCTTGTTTCATTTTTAATTTCATTTTGTTAATTTCTGAGCCTTAGATAACCTAGGATTAGATTAGTTTACCCTCATTGTGGGATCGACCCTTCAAATACTACAACTCACAACCCGTGCACTTGTTCCACTTCACTTTCTTACATTATGAAATAGTCGATAATATCATGATCGAGGTGTCAAACCTTATAATTTATATCCCTCAATTACTGCAAGTGCATTACTATTTGATGACATTCCAACCAATAATGGACAATTTCAATCTTCTTCAAATTCCAGCAAAACAAAACCTACAGGAACGAAAAACTTATCTACTTTTATAGGTGATCACGGCTCTGTCTATTCGATCTTACGATCGATCCTTAGAAACCGGTCAAATATAATAAATTCCAAGATTGCGGTATAGGTTGCAATCATCGTGTCGTCTCACTTAATTGGAACCAAGCGAAAAAGGTCTAAGCTAGCCTAAATGTCAAAAATTGCAATCAAAGTTGATAAAATGGGATTTTTGGTATTTTGATCGAAACTGATAAAAGTGATTAAAATTGGAGAAAAAGTATAAAAGAATGTTTTGGATTTTTGATAGAATAAATGAACTTGAAATTTTCGGTAATGAGCAAATGATAATAAATCCTCTTGAAAATGGGCGCAGGCTATCACAGTTCAAAAATGAATTTTCGGGGATCGAATCTACTAAGTTTTGAAAGATCAACTCTAAAGGACTCTTTAGGTCCAAAGATTTAATTAATGAACTCCATTATTTAAATCTTTGTTAAAAACATTAGTATGAAAATTGGACAAGTAAATGCAATCGGTCAATCGGATAAAAACACAACCATCTAAATCAAACACAACTAGGCATATTAAAAGAGTAAATGTAATATCCGAATGACATATATGAGACTTCATATATTAAGCATCAAAAGTTCTACAAATCGCTTTGTCCAAATCGCAACATAGTGTTCAGCACACGGTTAAACTGTTAACCATGCTAATCTAGCAATACAGATGCAACCTCTAACTCAGAGTTTACACAAATATAACTAAACTTCAGACACTATATGATTACTCCCCTTTGAAGCTTCCGGTGAACTCAAGCCATTGCTACATCTTCAAAAGGAAATGTGACTTAGCTACACATAGCTCCGGACTGTCCCTCGACTACTAGAGATTGAGCTATACTCATATTAGCAGAAGATACTGACGGTGGCGATGATGGTGGTGATGGTCAACAATGATGAAAAATGGAAATGATGGTGGAGTAGAATGATGTCTCTGTTGCCTCCGAAGCGTCTCTCCGCGTATGCGTATTCAAGTCTCCAATTATCCAAGTCTCTCCCGTCTGCTTCTGACCTAAAAATAGCAAATTTTATATATAATGGATGCGGGTCGGGTCAGAGCAGTGAGACAAACTTTTCATTTCAGGTCGGATATCCGCTCGTACGTCGCAGCGTGTGAATTAATATTCGTCGCGACGTATGGAATTGCTTGCTTGTCGCGACGTATAAATTAATATTCACCGCGACATGTGGAAATGATTTGCTCGTCGCAAGGTGCGGATTAATATTCGTCGCGACGTGCGGATTGACCTCATGACTGTTGACTTCCTGATGTGTTGACTCCTTTGCTCCTGCAATAAAAATAACAATTTGCAGTATCAATTGTCCTCATGAAAATTATAGAGAAAGTAGTATCAAATCATGACAATTTACTGACAAATTGTGAATTAAAAGAGATCGGTATGAGGAACCAATTTAAGCACAAATCATCAATTAGGAGTCAACGAATGCATAAGCAGCTATGAAAATGCAGCCAATTCATAATGTAAACTTGGCTCAATCAATAGGTACATCATCTACTAAGCCTAATGGTTTCTTTATCGAATGGTCTGCCAATTGAATAAGCATAAAAGTTGGCTTCATATCTTTTAGCTTCAGTTTCCTAAAAATTGAAAAAGGTATAATGGTTATACTTACACCTAAGTCATATAATCATTTCAAAATTTCAAAATTACCAACTACAAAGGGTATCGTAAAGCTCCTTAGAACTTTCAACTTTAAGGGCATATGGTTGGTAATTAAGGAGCTACAAGTTTCTGTCATGACTATCTTCTGGTCATCCTAATTCCGCTTATTAGATAATATGTCTTTAAGGAACTTCATGTATTTAGGCCTATGCTTCAACACTTCCACAAAAGACAAGTAAAATTGCCATTTCTTTAACTTTTCCACAAAATTTGCCAATGGTACATCCAATTCATTCTTCTAATGTATTTGTGGGAATGATATTTTTGGTGAGTAAGGTGGAGGAGGAGTATAGGGAGGGTCCTCATTCTTTTCTTCATCCTTTTTCTTTTTCTCTTAGTTTTCTACAAGTTGGATCTCATCTTGTCTTTCCGCTAGTTCTTTTAGCTTGTTCCTACTCCTAAGTGCAATATCCTTAAATTGTTGTCTTGGATTTGCTTCTATATTGCTCAGAATGCTCCCTACACTTCTTGTAGTTAATTCATTAGGTAGCCAGCCCAATTGAACTCTAAATTGTGACTAAAACAAGTATGATTTTCCGCTATTTGCTCTTCTGGGCCTCTTCCATGTTCATAATCTTGTCCATGATCTTGTCCAATTTAGAATCCCATAAACTAAACTCATATTATTACAATCCTAATAGGTCTTGATGTCCTACTTGAGTCCTTGCATTTTGTTATAATGTATGTGTTCAAATAAGGATGATTACTTCCCTAACCAAATTGTGTTTCATTGAAGTTCAATTACACCACATTATTGTTTTCCACTAGGAAGCAATCAACTATTATATGACTCTCTTGTTCGCATAGTTCGCATCCTTACATAAATTCTTTGAATAAAAAGAATGAAGCGACTATCATGATGTTTAATTCCTTGGTGAGGTTGTCAATTTTAGCTTGTAATGTTGTCACTGAATCTATCTTAATCATTTCTTCTTAATTCGGGAAGGTTGACTACTATCTACTTCATGCTGATGTCCAAAGACAACTATTGTTTGCCATATCTTCAAAACAAATTATATATCGCTTCTACTAGTGGTCATGAAATTCCTTGATGATAGGCATTGAACCCTAGGCTTATAAAGTCTATAAGGGTCTTCCTTTACTCTCCATGATGTACTTGCTCCATTATGGTTATCTCTATCTCTTCTTGGCATTGAACTTTTCAGATTCTTCATTGTTGCCTTATGATATCCAAATTGATGTGTCTTCTACATTATGCCAAAACTTCCTTCCCTTTTTTTTATTTTAATTTCTATGATTGGGTACCACATTCAAAAGAATGGGAAATAATTCCTTAAAACAAAGGAATTCAAAGAGTCGTAAACTAATTCCCAGACAATGGCACGAAAAACTTATTGAGCAAGAGTTACCTAATATAAAACTCTCAGTATTCACAAATATATGGATCATAAGCTTGTAGTAATCGAGGTATCGCTCCCACGAGTAATTAGGTAAAACTAAATGAATCTAACTTTGTCTAAGATTGTGAAATATGATTTGAGAGAAAATAAAATTTAGAAATCAAACAATAAAAAATTGAGCACTAAACCACTTAACAATAAAGTTATCATAATAAAATAAGGATGATCAAGTATGGAAGTATAGGATTCATTATATCATCATTTTGCTCCCCTAACCAATTTTTATTCAATTTGACATTGATCCTATATTTCTAAAGGGTTTAATTATTCTCTCTCAATACCTAATCAATTAAACCCAATTAATTGTCCACAATTGATTTTGAAATTCCAAATTTGCAATGTCTCAATTCACAAAAATAGGCTAACATTTTCAACTCGTTCTTAACCAATCTATCGGACAATCGAGTTCTCACACAAGATCTCTCTTCATATGATTATCAAATTATTATTTCCATGAATCATTAGGTCGTTAACTCTCATTACCTGACCTAATCAGATAACTATCAACTCACTCTAGATTTATTGTCATAGTATAAACAAATACAAATATCACAGCACCCAAAACATTGCATTAAATTCAAAAGTTTTCAAGTCATAAAATAGGTCAAAAACAAATCCTAATATGAAATTAGAACATGATCAACATGTATAATCTTCCTATCCATTGTACACATCAATTTTAATGAAAACAATAAAAGGAAAAAAAAAAGAAAAACTTGGTTTGGAGTGGAATCTGCAAATTTGGAAAATGTTGGACAGTTAATGCTCCTTTTGATCTTCCTTGGATTAATTTCACTTTGGTAAAATGGAGTCTACTTATTTTGATCTCTTTTTGTTCTTTCATAACTTAGGGTTGACTTTTGGGCTTACTCAAATCATTTTGTTCCAAAAACGACACCAAAATGTCAAAAGATACCAAATAGATTGCACCTAGAAAGTGTCTGTCACGACCATGACATGGGGTGTCATGATCATGACACTACCAAATTTTCTTCTATCACAACCGTGACACTTATAACCCTACCTTTTAGCCCAAGCATTCTCAAACTTCCTTCAGTCTTCATTTATTTGGTTTCATTCACTAACAAAGATATCAGAACACCTCAAGAACATAAGATTAAGGTCCAACATTATGTCGTAAATAACATAACAATTAAAAACATAATCAAACAATCACATAACATAATTCTAAGCCTAAACTTGCAATAATCATCTAATCAACACCTATAAACACAATAAAACACCTACCAACACATAATATAAACTACAACTATCATTAAGTACAAAATATAAAATAAAAAAAAAGTTAGTTTTGCAATGAAGAATGAGACTGAAGAATATAGTGGCATCAGTTTATATAGTACCATTAGATTTTCTCTTATTTAGACTTATACTCTAGGAGGAGAATGACGAATGAGAAATTTGAAAATTTAGGGGTTGTTAATCTATCTCAAGAGAGTGTATGCTTTGATGCATAGTCATGTATCAAATCATGCACTTTAATTAATAATTATTTTTGGGAGATGCACAATCTTGCAGAACAATATTAGTGTGTCCAAAAAGTGTGCAACTTTAAATTTTAATCCCCAAACATAAAAATCTTTGCACATTAGCATTACAACACATAACACACCGCCCCCAAAGTTAAGGTTATGCCAATTTTTTATATGTTTAATTTTTATATCCTAAAACACATTAAAAATTCATTAATTAAAACCTATACTTAATTCACAATAATGGTACTATACATATACCTAACCTTAACAATGGTGTTAAAAATTTGACTAATTTTTTCTCAGTATGTTAATTACGCATCATAGCAAGTGCATAATATAGCTATAGCTAGTACCGACAAATACCAGTCGATCCCAAGAGGACAGTGATTAGCAATAGTTACCGTTAATATATTATTTAGTCTATAAATTGATTTATATAATTAACTAAAGGAAAATAAATTTAAGCAAATAAAATAAAAATAGAGCAAGATTTAATTAGAGAATTAAAAGAAACACATAGTGAAATATTGATATCATGAAATTAGTATTTAGGTTTCAAACCCTCCTAAACCCTTAACGAATTGATCTTTTTATGCAATGGTTTTGTTGATTTAATGGACTGTGGAGACTCCTACGGTATGTTAATAGCCCTTGACTTAGAGTTTATTAACAACTAATCCTTAGGTTTTCAATCGAATTACTTAGGTTAAAGCTTATAAGATTGCTTTACCAATTTATAAATCTCTCTATTCCTAATCTAGAAGATTTATGTCATCCTATCCCTAGGCTTGTAATCAACTTATGTCAATTATGGAAGATTTATTCATATTCCGGATTTCTCAATCTCTATGTATGACATCAGGTTACGATCTAATATTTCATATCTATTAGAACATAATTAAAAATGTAAACAAATCATAATAAATCAAACAACCAATTGCATTAATAAAAGAATCAAATCATACTAAAAAATCAAAATAAGGTTCTTCTAACTTAAATATTATCGAGATGTTAGTTACGCATTATTGAATATGAAATCAAACAAAAATATAAAAGTGAATTGAAAACAATGGGATTATAATTCTAAATCTCTTCGGTCATATTCTATTGAGTATTTTGGAGATATAGAGGGTTGATCTTGTATTATGATAGATCTTTCGATGAATTCTTCATGTTTTCCACTCCTTTGGATCAAAATCACCTATTAAGGTACCTCTGAGAGTTTCAAAACGTCTTTGTATGTCCCTCCCTTTGGATTGCCTCTAAAAGCATCTTTTATATTGAATTCCATGGTTTTGGCCAATGCATGTTCCAATGCACGATTGTGCATCAAACTTTCAATAACCAAATTCTCTAAAAATTGAAAATCTGCACGGTTGTACTGAATGCTTGAATTATCGCATTAAAAAGCATAAAAAAGAAAAAAGAATAAATATATAATACCAATGATTTACATTGAAAGGACGTATTTCTATTTGTAAATAAGTCTTGAAATATATTGTTTAGTAAATTTTCTTTAATTTAACCCTTTTTATTAACCAAATCATACATTACCTACACCCCATTACAACCTTTATAAAGACCTTTGTATTTTTGTTTCTTGTTTATATATAAGTGGTAGAGATGTGATTTTATTGTAGCCTATGGTAAGAGTTATATTATGTATTAATTGAGAGTCTTGAAATTTTTCATCCTAAATACTTGAGTGCATTGAGTGACATTGTAGTGATGGTGTATAGATTAATGCTTTGACTTCAATGAGATTATGATGTGATTACTATTAATATTGTTTATAAAAGTTCATTTTAAGATAATTTGATTATGATTGTATGTTAATTTGAATCAATAGGATATGATGATGGATAGTATTAATGGACAGATTGAGATTGATGATAGATTGGTGTTATAAAATTTATAATTTTGATTATGGTTTGTTTTAGGAAAAGCAAAGGCTTAAGTGTAGTGATGTTTGATAGATGCATATTTCACAATATTTTTGCACCCATATTTGATGTATTTTGCTCAATATTTTATACTTTTATTGTCTATTTGATACTTAATTTGCTCCAAGTGCATTCATAGGTGATAAATTGCCTTTATGGACTAAAAAGAGAAGAATTCAAATGAAAACATGACATAAAATAAAGATTCAATGCACAAAAGTGATGCACAACCATGCATCTGCCCCTGCACGTCTCTCAAGTCATGCAAATTTATGATTTTCATATATTTTGGTTATGCACAGCTTGATGCATGGGCGTGTATCAACAAGTACATCGGTCAAAACATTATAATTTAATATAAAAGGACATGTTCATCAGCAATTGAGAGGAGTAGACATTAGGAGGTGATTCGAGACGTGGAGATCATTCTTGAGGGAATATTTTCATCAAAAGAAGAAAAAAAAAGCACAAGTATTTCATTGAAAGATCCATTTAAATACAAGATCAAATCTCTATATCGCAAGAATATTTGATAAAAAAATAATTAGGGAGATTTAGATGAACATATTATTTTCAATTTGTTTTTTTTAATGTATATTTAATTTCATGTTTGATAATGTATAACTAAACATCTTGCTAGTGTTTAGGATAGATGAAGCATATATTGATAGTTTAATACGATTTGATTCTTTTATTAATGCAATTGATTGGTTGTTATATTGTGATCCGATTACATGTTTTATTTATTTTCTAATAGACTTAGAATATTATATCAATCTAATTTCATATATAGAAATTGAGAAATCATGTTTATGAATAGATATATTATAATTAGAAGGAGTTGATTGCAAATCTAGAGATAAGATGATATAAATCTTCCAAATTATGGTTAAACCTAATAAAGGGATTCACAAATTGATAAAACAATCCCATAAACTTTAACCTAAGTAATTTTGTTGAAAACCTTAGGACTAGTTGTTAATACACTCAAGGTTAACTATTAGCATATCATAGGAATCTCCACGGTCTAATAAATAAGCAAGACAATTGCATAATAAAAGATCAATATGTTAAGAATTTAGGGGGAATCGAAACCTAAATACTAATTTTTGTTATCGTAAATTTCTAAGTGCTTCCTTATTTCTCTATTCTTTATTGTTCACATTTATTTTACTTGCTTTAGTTTTATTTTCTTTTAGTTAAAAATCAAAACCAAATTCATAGATTAGAAATAGGATAACCATTATTATTAGTATACATTATCTTTGTGGGATCAACCCGTACTTATTGGTACTAGCTATAGCTACATCGTGTACTTGCAATTAATTCAACATTGACTAACTTAGAAAAATCAATCAATGGTTAGCCTTGCAAATCTTTTAAAAGCTACAAACTGATTTGATAAGGGGATCCCATTTTAACTTATCTCTTTGCTTTTGTTTTGGAAGTTTCCAACATAACTCTTAAAAGAGTTGTGGAGAGAACAAGGAACTTTAAATTCCACTCAAAGTGTAAGAAACTACAAATTATTAATCTTATTTTTGCTGATGACCTCATCATCCTCTCCAAGGCTTAGCATAATTTCATCTCTGCTCAAATAAAATCATTAAAGATTTTCAACAAGTTTTCTAGTTTAGAAATTAATTGCTCTAAAAGTGGCTTTTTTTAAAATCTTTTTAAGACTACTATAGGACAAGAACTAATAATAAGTGTTATCATTGGTTTTAAAATGCAGTCCCTTCGTATGCTTATCTAGGTATTCCTATTTAAACCTTAAGACTTCAACATCCTGATTGACAAGATCATTAGTAGAATCTCTAGCTAGAGCTGTAAACCTCTTTCTGCTACTGGCAAAACTTAGCTTATTTGTTATGTTCTAAACTCCATTAATGTATTTTAGGCTGCTCACATTGCTTTTCCGAGGAAGATCATTAAGCCCATTGAAATAATATGAAATAGATTTCTTTGGAGTGCAGATCGTGAAGCTTTCATAAAGACCAAGATGCAATGGAAGGATGTTTGTTTTCCTAAAGACAAATGAGGTATTGGAATTATCTCCCTTAAGATGATGAATACTATTATGCTTTCTAAAAGATTATGGAGGCTAATGACTAACAATTATGATTTACGGTGCAAACGGATCTATGATATTTATATAAATGATAAAAACATTTGGAGCTTAAAGGTTATACCATCCTCAATTTCAATTTTGAGAGAAATTTTGAGAACTAGAGAATTGGTTAAAAATGATTGTGTTTATCTTATTAGAAATGGGAGAAAAAATAGCTTTTAGTTTGGTAATTAGCTTTCTTTTAGACCTTTATATAACTTACAAGAGATGGAAACTCTCAAATCTTTTATTAGGCAGAATATGACAATTGTTGAAGCTATGGTTGATAAGCACTTTTTTATATAGAGTTCCATTCCAAGTTGCCTTTGTTCAGAACTTAATCAAACTTGCTTAAATATTGAAGAAGATAGAATCATTTGGAAGCATATCAGGAATGGAAAATTCACTAATCAATCATATAGAATGGCTTTCCAAAATCATCACACCAAGATACCTTGGGCCCAAATTTTCTGGTTCAAACACCTACATCCTAGGCTTCCTTCACATTATGGTTAGTCACGAAGGATAAATTGCCAATAGTTGACAAGGTAGGAAAATTTTTCAATATTCCTAACTAGTGTATTATTTTTAAAAGAGTTTAGGAAAACAATAATAATCTATTTTTCCAATGTGAGTTTGTCATAACCATTTGGAGATCACAATTACACAAATGTTACATTCAAAATGTTCCAAGTGATTGGAATTCCATCAAATTATGGTTTGTCAATATTAAACATCCTAACACCACAATCAAATGATTCTTCTGCCTAATTTTATCTTTCGCTATTAAAGTTATATGGGATGATAGGAATGCTCATATTTTTCATAATATAAGCCAAAAAAAGGAACAATTTAGCAATAGGATCCTCCTACATATTAGAGGTTTTGTTATCCTATATAAACCAAATTTCTTATTGTTGATTATTATAATAGATCATGGAATGTGTAATTTGTAACTGTCCCAACTTCTAAAGAAGGTTGGATTTGGGATTATTCCTTAGGACATTTTATCCTGAAAAACAGTTTTATCGCTCTTTGTAGCTCTTTTATACCTTTTGATTGCCTTTAATGGGTTAATTCATTACCATTTTCTAAAAAACAAGAGAAATTAAGTAAATTTTGATGACTTACCCTCAAAACTAAGAAGTTTCAAATGAGGGGTGCATGAAGATGAGAATTGAAGAGAATCTTGGGATTATTTTTTGTCTAGAAATGAGAGAGAAATTACGTAAAAAGATCTTGACACCTTTATATATGTATATATTACACGCACTTCTTTGTACTTTGGAGTAATTATATCATGTGTTCTAATTTCAGTAAATAAAAAGTTGCGGATAATTTAATTTTGCTAAACATATTTTGAGTACTCATTAATTAATATAGAAACTTTATATTTTAAATATGTTAGTAATGTGCCCTAGGCCAATGGATAGTTGTGATTCATGTATTAACATTATGACTTGTTAATAATATATTATGAGGTATTCCTTTTATATATACATGTATGTCGTTTATATAATGTGATTTACGTTCCATGAATAGTATTAGGCTTATGTCATCAAGTATGTGACTTGATAGTAAAACCATGAGCATTATAAACACTATTCTAAACTGTAACATCCCATTACCGATGGGATGAGCATATGGGTACGGGTAGAGTTGTGATTGCATATTTAGTGATCGAGTGCTTTGTGGCCTCTGAGATAGATCATTTTGCACATGCATACACAGTGACATGCATTCATGATTATTCCAGCATTTAAATTGTGATTATGAGTTGAATTGTGAATTTTGAGATAATTGAGTTAGATTCGATTTTAAAGTAAAATTGAGGATAATTTGAGTTGTATAATTGAGTTAGAGTGAGAATTGAGTATTAGAGAATTGAGAACTAAAAATCAAGTATGAGATTGAGTGTTTTATATTTTTTAGGAATTATGAGAATTTTTCTGGAATTTTTAGAGTTATGAGTTCGGACCGTGAAATTAGCTTAGAGATTGATGATTGTGATTTCGGTTCCGAAAGTGAGTGGTAAATGGCTTGGGAAAGTTAGATTTGTGAGTTTAATAATTGTTGTGATAAGCCATTGAAATTAGAGATTGAAATCAAGTGAATTCGAGGACTGTGATCTATAGGATTAAATTAAACCCAATATATATAAGAGTTAGGTTTTGTTTTGGGAGTTAGAAAATTTCTCCTTCTTTCTCTTCTCTCCCCGTCGACGGTGTGATCTTCTTCCTTGGGAGAGTTTGCTTGCTTCCTTTCTCCTTGTGGTTGGAGAGTTGCTAGAAGCTTGGAGTTGTGTTGAGGAGTTTATCGTGAGTGAAAGAGCTTGAGAAGTTTTCGGAGATTCTAGGGTTACCGTGCGATTCTATGATTTGGTAAGTTTTATTGTGTTTAATGTTGTATTTATGGTTGTTTATGGAATTTATGGTATTAAATGAGTTCGATAGGGTAGTTAAGAGTGTTTGATGGAGGTTTAATGGAGTATTAATGGCGAAAAATGACGATCGGAGAAGATGAAATGGTTGCACGTCGCGACGTCTGCATGGGGCCACGCCGCGACGAGAAAAGGTGTGTTCGCCGCGGCGAGCCGCTTGAGACGTCGCGGCGAGCAAGTTAATTTGATGTCGCGGCGAGCAAGTTAATTTGATGCCGCGGTGAGTGATAGGTTGACGTCGCGGTGGTAGCGAGAGGAATGTTCGCCATGGGTGAACGTTTCTCACGCTTGTGGAAGCGTCGTCGTCGTCATGACGAATGGTCATACGTCGCGGCGAGGGGGCGAAAATTCTGAAGTGAAATGGTTTAGTCCTTTGAGCATATCTTTTAGTATAGACCTCCAATTGAGATGATTCCAGATTCGTTGTGATCTAGAGAAAGAGGTTTTCAAGTGAGGTTAATAACAAGAGTTCGAAATTTAATTTAGCGAGTTCTCAGTCACAGAAAGAGAGCTGATTCTAGTTCCTAAAGTGACCTAAGAGTTGTGTTGTGACTATTGGAGCATAATTTAGAGTTTAAATGAGAGATTTGCGAAATTGATGGATATTATTGACCTAGTGAATAGTGAATTTTGGTTGTGAATCGAGAGATAGCGGATTGGGATCAAAGCGCTGGAAAATCATGATCATGCATCATATAATTTTAAATGTGAGACATATGCATCAGTGAATTTATTTGATTGAGCATTTAGTGATGAGATGCATTTGAATTTTTATATAGGCGTCGTTGGATCGACGATCCACGGATATTCTTTGGGACTTTCGAGCGAGCTTCGGAAGTTACAGGTGAGTAACCTAGTTGGTTCCTCGATCTTTGTGTGATAATATGTGTTGTGAGTGTGTGAATTAATTGTTAATGTGAATGATATAAATGTGAGATAAATGTGCTGAGATTGTGAATACTTGTGATTGTGAATCAGTGTATAGAATTATGAGTAAGTGTTCTGATTGTGATTAGCGAGTGAAGTGATAATATATATGTTAGTGACTGTACAAGTGTTAGTGCATGCCTAGCATGATTATAAGCGATAAATAAACAGTTGTGACTAGAGCAATTAGTGACCAGAGCTTTAAGCTCGAATATCAGTGAAAAAGGGAAATAGTGCATACCCAGAGGGCTCTCCTATCCCTAATGTGAGTGAGCAGTAGTGCATACCCAGAGGGCCCTCTTACTTGCTGAAAATGTGATAATTGTGAAAAGTGCCCGAATGGGAAAGTGTTAACGCTCAGTCACAACAACATCATAAAATGAGAATTTGCATACATTATGCATCTGACTGCGTAGTGAAATTGAGAATGCGTGTGATATGTGACAATTGTGAAGTGACATGCCTGGGTTATTTTATTGTATAAATGTGTGAATTGTGTCAATGTTCTAATATGCATTAAATTATACTATGCGATATATTATGTGTATATGCATGAGTTGGGTGAACCATCAATGATGGTTTCTCATTGAGTTCGCAAACTCACCCAATATTGCTAATATTTTTCAGGGCAGCGTTAGTAGGTTTCTAGCTCCCGAGATAGGCGTTTTCCTGCTGTGCTAGTTTTTGGACTAGTGAAGCGATGGCACACAGGTTGGTCAGCTGGAGCGACTTTTGAGGATGACCTAGTATAGACGTCTTTATTAGTTTCCTTTTTGGTTTATTGTATTGAGACTTTAGGGGACTGATAGATTGGTCTATATTTTGGATTGATATTATGCAATGAAAGATTATTATTGTGGTTTTAAATTTTAGTGATTTGCGTATTGCGGTTTAATTATTTTGATGCAGTGCGAGTATTTAGTGATAGTTGCGAGAGGTAGCACTTCCTTGCTGTGGGATATGCGTCGGTACGACCCACGGGCTTCCCGGTGCGTATCCTATGGTAAGGGGGCGCTACATTAGGTGGTATCAGAGCATGGTTTGGCATCTTTTGGGCATAGTGTATTTTAGGCTTGAATTTCAGTGAGAAAAGCAGAAATTGATCAGATTCTTGTTTATTGTAGGTCATCCGTTCTTGGAGAGCAAGTGGATCAACCAGCTGACCTAGGATCCGTGGGAGCTAGTGGAGAGTCCCCTGTGCCTCATTCTGATGAGATGCCTCCCAGAGTTCCCGCGAGACGGGAGAGGAGGTACGATAGACTGCGTAAGCAGGGAGCGGTTGATTTCTATGGCAGCACCGACCCTGCGGAGGCTGAGGGATGGTTAGAGAGGACTGAGAGAGTCCTGGATCAGATGGATTGTGATGCAGAGGAGAGGTTCGATTATCTGATGTCTTTACTTGAGGTTGACTTATCGGTGGTGGAAGATCGCTCCGCGTTCTTCCAGGCCCTGCATGTTGACTTGGGACGATTTCTTGCGGGCATTCAAAGATAATTTCATGCCCAAGGTGTATTTAGAGATGAAGATGCAGGAGTTTTCTTGGTGAGGCGGGGTCGATGTCGATGGATCGACTATGAGGTCAGGTTCAATGAGCTGTCGGCGTACGCTTCTACTTTGATTGCTTCAGAGTCTGACAGATGTCGTAGATTTGAGGGCGGACTCAATCTAGAGATCCATACCCTGTTAGCCCGATCGGACATGGGCAATTTTATCGAGTTGAGAGCTGCTGCTGTGAGGATTGAGCAGTTGCTGAAGCAGAGTCAGCCTGAGACTGGATCGGGACCCAGGGGCAAGAGGCCCAGTGATAGTCAGGGAAGTGCGAGTAGAGGGTTTAGTAAGCGTCAGAGTAGGTCTTTCAGGTCATCTGGGAGTGGTAGACAGTTCAGATTTGGGCAGAGGGGCAGATTTGCTCAGTCTAGTGGCGGCCGTAACGGGGCTAGAGGTTCAAGACAGATGAACCCGCTATGTGAGTACTGTGAGAGGAGACACAGTGGAGAGTGCTGGAGGTTTTCCGGAGCGTGCCTCAAGTGTGGTTCCATGGACCATCAGCTCCGAGAGTGTCCCTTTACTGTAGAGGCCCAGTCTGCTGCAACTGGTAGATCTGGTAGTGTTACCTCAGTGCAGCAGAGCCGTGGAGGTGGCTCTAGTTGGAGAGGCCGAGGTCGAGGCCGAGGCCGAGCTGAGGGATCTGTAGTGAGGTCTGAGGATGAGTAGTGTGCAGCCCCTGGCCGTAGTCTATACCATGACTCGGCGGGAGGCTCGTGAGTCTCAGGATGTTATTCATGTATGATTTTGATTTACGGCTTTGAGGTTTTGCATTGATGGATCTGGATCCTCATTCTTTCATTGCACCGTATGTGGCATGTAGGCGCATTGTGATAGGAGAGATTGCGGTGTGGGTTGCAGGTGAGTACTCCTTTGGGTAGTACCACTGCTTTGGGTGAGGTCTGCAAGGGATGTCCGATAGTGATTGATCAGGTAGAGTTGAGTGCAGACCTGATAGTGTTGTCTTTGAGCGAGATTGATCTGATTCTAGGGATGGACTGGCTTACTGTGCATAGGGCTGTGATGGATTGTTATACCAAGGAGGTCGTGTTAGATTCTCCTGGTCAGCCTATACTTGTTTTTAGAGGTGTCAGTCAGGCAGTGCCAGCTCGGATGATCTCGTTTCTGAGTGCCCTGAGATTGTTGCGTGGTGGTTGTGAGGCGTTTTTGGCTCGTATGGTGGACACGAGATTGAAGCGAGAGGTTGCAGGATATTCCGTGATTAGGGAATTTTGGATGTGTTCCCGATGAGTTCTGGGTTTGCCACCGGATCGGAGGCGAGTTTGGGATTGACCTCGTTCAGTACCGCTCTATATCTATACCTCTATATAGGATGGCACGGTGGAACCGAGGAGCTTAAAACTCGATTCAGGAGTTGTTGGATAAGGGGTTCATTAGACCCAGTGTTTCGCCGTAGGGAGCTCTAGTGCTGTTTGTGAAGAAGAAGGATGGGACTTTGAGGCTGTGCATTGACTATAGGCAGCTCAATCGGGTGACTGTCAAGAACAAGTACCCACTGCCTAGGATCGATGATTTATTTGATCAGTTGCAGGGAGCCCAGGTGTTTACTAAGTTGGATTTGAGATCTGGGTATTATCAGCTGAGGATTACAGAGGCCGATGTGCCTAAGAGTGCGTTCAGGAGCAGGTACGGACATTTCGAGTTCTTAGTGATACCGTTTGGGTTGACCAATGCCCCGGTAGCCTTCATGGCCTTGATGAATAAGGTATTTCGGCCCTACCTAGATCAGTTTGTGATTGTGTTTATTGACGATATTTTAGTGTATTCGAGGAGTAGTCAGGAGCATGCGAGCATCGAGGATTATCTTCTGGATCATGAGAGAGAGGCAGTTGTATGCCAAATTCACAAAATGTGAATTTTGACTTGATGAGGTAGTATTTCTAGGCCATATCGTGTCTGGTGAGGGTATCCGGGTGGATCCTCACAAGATTGAGGCAGTGCAGAGTTGGGAGGTTCCGAGGAACGTGTCAGAGTTGAGGAGTTTCCTCGATTTAGCAGGATATTACTGGAGGTTTGTCGAGGGGTTTTCAGTGATCTCAGCCCCTTTGACAAAACTTCTAAGGAAGCATGTGGCCTTGATTGGGTGATGAGTGTCGGTAGACTTTGAGGAGCTTAGGCATCGATTGACTCTGACACCGGTGTTAGCTTTGCCGTCAGGGTCCGGAGGTTTTGAGGTATTTAGTGATGCGTCGCAGTAGGGATTAGGTAGTGTTCTGATGCAGCATGGGAGAGTTATAGCGTATGCCTCGAGACAATTGAGGTCTCATGAGAGGAATTATCCAGTGCATGATTTAGAATTGGCTGCAGTGGTGTTTGCTCTGAAGATCTGGAGACATTATTTGTATGGGGAGACGTTCCAGATCTTCTCGGATCATAAGAGTTTGAGATATCTGTTGAGTCAGAGAGAGTTGAATCTGAGACAGAGGAGATGGATTGAGCTATTGAAGGACTATGACTGCACGATTGAATATCATCCAGGGAAGGCCAATGTGGTGGCAGATGCGTTGAGTAGGAGATCTCATATCGGTCGGTTCGATTGATTGATAGATTGCCCAGTTTGATTCAGCTGAGAGCACTTAATGTGCAGATGGATGTGGCTCAGGAGGGAGCTTTGATCGCTACTCTGAGACTGAGGCCAATGTTACAGGATCGGATCAGGAGAGTCCAGGGTCAGGATCCAGTGTTGGTGAGGTTGATGGACAGAGTTAGAGCTAGTCAGGGTTCAGATTTTGAGTTGAGAGATGAGACTCTTTGGATGGGCCAGAGGTTGTGTGTGCCAGATGTTGATGATCTGAGACGAGAAATTTTAGAGGAGGCACATGTGGCCGCTTATGCCATGCACCCTGGCGTTACCAAGATGTATAATACTCTTAAGTTGCATTTACGGTGACCGGTATGAAGAGGCAAGTGGCGAGTTCGTTTCTCGGTGTTTGGCGTGCGGCGAGTTAAGTGAGCACGAGGCCCGATTAGGAGATTGCATTCGTTACCCATTCGGAGTGGAAATGGGAGCAAATCACTATGGATTTTATCGTGGGGTTGCCTAGACGCCGAGACAAGTATGATTCTATCGGGTCATAGTGGACGGTTGACCAAATCGGCTCACTTCTTACCAAAGGCGAGAGAATAATACTCTCGATCGGTTGGCCCGAAGTATGTGGCACAGTTGTGCGATCGCATGGGGTCCCGATGATCGATAGTGTCGATAGGGATCCCAGATTTACTTCGAGGTTCTGGAGGATCCTGCAGTCAGCATTGGGTTCGAGGTTGAACTTTAGTACATCGTTTCATCCTCAGATAGATGGGCAGAGTGAGAGGACGATCAAGACTGTTGAGGATATGCTGAGAGCTTGTGTATTAGAATTCAGAGGTGCTTGGGACCAGTACTTGGCTCTAATTGAGTTTCGTACAATAATCGATGCAGGCGATATTGGGATGGCACCGTATGAGGCCTTGTATGGGAGACCGTGTAGATCACCTCTTTACTGGGATGAAGAGGGTGTGAGGATGCTTGAGGGCCCCGAGCTGATCCAGGATACGGTGGATAAAGTGAGATTGATTCGGAGTCGCATCAAGGCGGCTCAGGATAGACAGAAGAGTTATGTGGATCAGCATCGGCGTGAGATGGAGTACAGTGTGGGCGATAGAGTGTTCCTCCGAGTGTCACCTTGGAGAGGAGTGCTGAGATTTGGCCGTAAGGGCAAGTTGAGTCCTCGTTATGTCTGTCCATATGAGATTACTGAGAGGATTGGACTGCTGGCCTATAGATTGGCTTTGCCTAGTGAGATGTCCCAGTTGCATGATGTGTTTCATGTGAGTATGCTCCGGAGAGATCGCTCAGACCCGACTCATGTGATTCCAGCTCAGGAGATTGAGATAGCTAGTGATATTAGTTATGTTGAGGAGCTAGTGCGGATTATCAGATCTCGGGTTAAGCAATTGAGGAGCAGGGTGATTCCATTGGTGAAAGTCCTATGGAAGAACCACTCATCAGAGGAAGCAACTTGGGAGACTGAGGAGCACCTGAGGAGGCAGTACCCTCATCATTCGACCCGGTCGGTATGAAATTTTGGGACGAAATTTTTATTTAGGAAGGGAGAATTGTAACATCCCGTTACCGATGCGATGAGCATATGGGTACGGGTAGAGTTGTGATTGCATATTTAGTGATCGAGTGCTTTGTGGCCTCTGAGATAGATCATTTTGCACATGCATACATAGTGACATGCATTCATGATTATTCGACATTTAAATTGTGATTATAAGTTGAATTGTGAATTTTGAGATAATTGAGTTAGATTAGATTTTAAAGTGAAATTGGGGATAATTTGAGTTGTATAATTGAGTTAGAGTGAAATTGAGTATTAGAAATTGAGAACTGAAAATCAAGTATGAGATTGAGTGTTTTATATTTTGAGGAATTATGAGAATTTTTGGAATTTTTAGAGTTATGAGTTTGGATAGTGAAATTAGCTTAGAGATTGATGATTGTGATTCGGTTCGAAAGTGAGTGGTAAATGGCTTGGGAAAGTTAGATTTGTGAGTTTAATAATTGTTGTGATAAGCCATTGAAATTAGAGATTGAAATCAAGTGAATTGAGGATTGTGATCTATAGTTTTAAATTAAACCTATATATATAAGAGTTAGGTTTTGTTTTGGGAGTTAGAAAATTTCTCCTTCTTTCTCTTCTCTCCCGTCGACGGTGTGATCTTCTTCCTTGGGAGAGTTTGCTTGCTTCCTTTCTCCTTGTGGTTGGAGAGTTCTTTAGAAGCTTGGAGTTGTGTTGATTGGCTTGGATTGAGGAGTTTATCGTGAGTGAAAGAGCTTGAGAAGTTTTGGAGATTCTAGGGTTCCGTGCGATTCTATGATTTGGTAAGTTTTATTGTGTTTAATGTTGTATTTATGGTTGTTTATGGCATTTATGGTATTAAATGAGTTCGATAGGGTAGTTAAGAGTGTTTGATGGAGGTTTAATGGAGTATTAATGGCGAAAAATGACGATCGGAGAAGATGAAATGGTTGCACGTCGCGACGTCTGCATAGGCCACACATGACGAGAAAAGGTGTGTTAAATCATGGCGAGCCGCTTGAGACGTCATGGCGCAGTAAGTTAATTTGATGTCGCGCGAGCAAGTTAATTTGATGCCGCATGGCAGTGATAGGTTAACGTCGCGGAGGCGAGAGGAATGTTCGCCATGGCGAATGTTTTCTCACGTGGCGGCGTCCTGTTGGACCCCGCTGCAAAAGCCCAACGTCTGTCGTGAGGCGTGGCGGAAAAGCGTGATCATAATACATTTAAACAAAAGACCGCGGAAGAGTAATGGGCTGTTGAAAAACATACTTGCAAACACGCTTATTTAAACAATTACATCCAAACATGCAAATTAAATGATTTAGAAAGCGAGACCATCGGAAGTTCAATGGACCCATCGTGAAACTTTCGTGTTTTAAACATATTCCTAATTCATGCTCAAAGAAGAGTTTCATAAAGATTTACGAATATCTCAAATCGGACCTGACTTTGAATTCAAGAGCCAAAATCTAAAACACTCTTGAACCAATGATACTTGACATGTAACTAAGGTCTTGTCATCCAAAACATAACATTGAAAATAAATAAACATAATGAAATGAAAAGCGGAGTCTTCTTGAAACTTCGTGACTCACTCGATCTCTGGCTCGTCACCTGCATGGGGGAGATTAGAGGGGGTGAGCTATAAAGCTCGTGGGGACATATTTATAATGGAGTATTAATGGCGAAAAATGACGATCGGAGAAGATGAAATGGTTGCAAGTCGCGACGTCTGCATGGGGCCACACTGCGACGAGAAAAGGTGTGTTCGCCGCGGCGAGCCGCTTGAGACGTCGCGGCGAGCAAGTTAATTTGATGTCACGGCGAGCAAGTTAATTTGATGCCGTGGTGAGTGATAGGTTGACGTCGGCGGTATGAAAGGAATGTTCGCCCTTGGCGAACGTTTCTCACGCCGCCATGGCGTCCCAGCGTCATGACGAGGGGCGAAAATTCTGAAGTGAAATGGTTTAGTCCTTTGAGCATATCTTTTAGTATTGACCTCCAATTGAGATGATTCCAGATTCGTTGTGATCTAGAGAAAGAGGTTTTCAAGTGAGGTTAATAACAAGAGTTCAAAATTTAATTTAGCGAGTTCTCAGTCATAGAAAGAGAGCTAATTCTAGTTCCTAAAGTGACCTAAGAGTTGTGTTGTGACTATTGGAGCATAATTTAGAGTTTAAATGAGAGATTTGCGAAATTGATGGATATTATTGACCTAGTGAATAGTAAATTTTGGTTGTGAATCGAGAGATAGCGGATTGGGATCAAAGCGCTAGAAAATCATGATCATGCATCATATAATTTTAAATGTGAGACATGTGCATCAGTGAATTTATTTGATTGAGCATTTAGTGATGAGATGCATTTGAATTTTTATAGAGGCGCCGTTGGATCGACAATCCACAGATATTACTGGGACTTCCAGGCAGTAGCTCGGAAGTTACAGGTGAGTAACCTAGTTAGTTTCTCGATCTTTGTGTGATAATATGTGCTGTGAGTGTGTGAATTAATTGTTAATGTGAATGATATAAATGTGAGATAAATGTGCTGAGATTGTGAATACTTGTGATTGTGAATCAGTGTATAGAATTATGAGTAAGTGTTCGATTGTGATTAGCGAGTCAAGTGATAATATATGTGTTAGTATTTGTACAAGTGTTAGTGCATGCCTAGCATGATTATAAGCGATAAATAAGCAGTTGTATTTGGAGCAATTAGTGACCGAGCTTTAAGCTCGAATATCAATGAAAAGGGAAATAGTGCATACCGGAGGGCTCTCCTATCCCTAATGTGAGTGGCGATGAGTGCATACCAGAGGGCCCTCCTACTTGCTGAAAATGTGATAATTGTGAAAAGTGCCCGAATGGGAAAGTGTTAGCATTTCAGTCACAACAACATCATAAAATGAGAATTTGCATACATTATGCATCTGACTGTGTAGTGAAATTGAGAATGCGTGTGATATGTGACAATTGTGAAGTGACATGCCTGGGTTATTTTATTGTATAAATGTGTGAATTGTGTCAATTTTCTAATGTGCGTTAAATTATACTATGCGATATATTATGTGTATATGCATGAGTTGGGTGAACCATCAATGATGGTTTCTCATTGAGTTATAAACTCATGACATTGCTAATATTTTCGAGCAAGACATTAGTAGGTTTCTAGCTCCCGAGATAGGCGTTTTCCTGCTGTGCGAGTTTTTGGACTAGTGAAGCGATGGCACACAGGTTGGTCAGCTGGAGCGACTTTTGAGGATGACCTAGTATAGACGTCTTTATCAGTTTCCTTTTTGGTTTATTGTATTGAGACTTTAGGGGACTGATAGATTGGTCTATATTTTGGATTGATATTATGCAATGAAAGATTATTATTGTGGTTTTAAATTTTAGTGATTTGCGTATTGCGGTTTAATTATTTTGATGCCATGCTAGTATTTAGTGATAGTTGCGAGAGGTATCACTTCCTTGCTGTGGGATATACATTGGTACGACCCACGGGCGTCCCGGTGCATACCCTATGGTAAGGGGGCCCTATATTAGGTGTCCCTAGTCGTTCGTTATTGGTGGAACAATAATGAATCAAGGCTAGTATGTGTTCTGATTAATGATCACGTTTTACTGATTATGGATATGAGTTATCAAATCAGAAACATAGATATATGTTAGAGAACATATATTGGACCGACCCACAAAGAGAACACTACATGGTTTCATGTCATTAGTGATTCTCAATATGGTTTGATTTTAGTCCTTTGACCTGAAGTCATCATGGTTCCCTACATGAGGAATTTGGTGTTTTGATATTAGACGAAGTTATTCTTAACCGAATAATAAGTAGTCTTATGTTGGACTTCAAATGAATCATGCGGAGGGATGTGAATGACGTAGATGAGATTTGTACCTCTCTTAAATGAGAGAGATATCATTTGGGCTTCTTGACAAGTGTGACTGAAGAAATGCGTGGCCATGCTCAAATGAATTGATGAAGAGTTATCAATGTCATTTGTTATAATCAGTCAACTTGGGGATCAAGAAACTATGATTAATCAAAAGTTGACATGTACCATGCCTTATGATTAATCTTGATATCGTGTTACAAAGGGACTTAGCTTATAACCATAATTACAGGTTAAATCGGATTATCGATCCTCATTTGATTTGGGTAGTCGTAATGTCTTGCTAGAGGCCACTTATGACTTATGGGCCTTGAAGTGTGATCAAGCCCATTATCAACATCAAATGAGCCTACAGAGTCACACACAAAGAGTGATGTGATTTGGGCTTATTCTCTTGGGCCTAGTTTATTAGGCATTGAATAAATATATATGGATATATTTATTGCGCTAGATTGAATTAAGTTGTCGGGCTTTTATTATATGAGATATAATGGGCCAAAACTTATTGGGCTTCAATGGGATTAGGGTTTCTCTATAAATAGAGAAACTTAGGTCTCACTAGATAGAGAGACTATTGTCACACGAAACCCTAGCCACCATCCGAGAGGAAAAACGTGTAGCATTCGAAAAGTGTTTCAGGACGTGCTAGCACACCACAACCGCAGCCCGGATCGTGCATACTTGTGTGGATACCGGTAGAGGGCATTCGCACATTGCAATGTCTTAGAATCCGAAAAGAATCAACCCACCCACAGCTTAAAGGTATTTTCGTACGTCCTAAGTATTTTCGATTATACTTCATGTTATTGTATGGTCTTTTCCACAATGTATTGTGAATACTCGGACTGTACGCGATCCAACAAAATATACATTTGTAAATAGTTATGTAAATAAATATGCCCTTTAGTAAATAGACTAGCAGGTTAACCTGCATAAATCTTGTGATGAAAGTGCCTGATGAATTTTAAATAGGAAAAATTTAATATGAAGAAGAACTAAGATGAAATGACATTTTCTCGGATAAGATAAAATACTTTACATGTGTACTATTGAAATCTGCAATATAAGGATACGTTAATCTATAAGTTTTATAATCGAGTTTCAAAAATTTAAATGATGTCGAAGTTTACTTTTTGAGATGGTTGGCCATCTTTATCATTCGACTAGTTTATACAATTATAAATCGAGACGTTATATTCATCGAGCAATATCGGATGATAAATCTTGCGTAAATTACATAATTCCTAAAGCAACATTTTCACATTCATTAGCCAACATTCTTACTTAATAAAAGCAGAAAGAATGATAGGAACACATAAATTCAAAGAAAGAATACAAACCAGGAAGACATAAACACTTGAGTACAACATATATTAAAATCCCGAAATACATAGTTCACCACACTATAAAAACTTCAACTACGGAAAGTAAAACATGAAGCGATAGAAACTAAGAAGAAGCAAAGTCAAAATAAGATGGCGGTAAAAGTCAAAATAGTTAATAGAGGTTTAGCTTTGCCATGGAAGCGTCTTTATTTGTTTCAAAGCTTGAGCAAGATTTACGATTATGTGCTTTACATTTGGGTGCCTCTGCCGTGGGAGCGTCTTTATTTGTTCGAGCTTGAAGGAGATTTGTGATTATCTCCTCTCTGTTTGGGTGCCATGAATTTTTCGTATAGCTTGTCAAGTTTCTCGTAACACTCTTGATCTGTTTTAATGTTTCTCGGGATCGCATAACCCGCAGTTCTCGAATTCATATTTACGTGAGCAGTGGTTCTTTGTTTGATGAAATAGAAGAAGTCACATTGACTATTGTTATCTTTGTGGAATGGAGAATGGGATGTATTTATCGTGGTATTAAATAAAGCGCGATGACTCGAAATGATTTTCCTACATATAAGCAAAAACATAGCTCGGCGATCAATTGAAGCGTGAATCTATGTTTATACGCAATCGTTATTGGTAGTATTTGACATTATTATAGCGATTACAAGATTATTGTATATAACGAAAAGACGTCTCGATATCTGCTTTCTAGATTTTGGGGGTTAAATGTTTTCGAAGAAGGATTAGTCAATTGGTATACTCGAAGAAGACATAGGGAATTGGTAACTGAAATTTAACAGGAGTTGGAAATGACATCAATTGAGCTCGCTTTAAATGAAGAAGTACTAGAGCAAAATTGAAAGAAGCAAAAATGAGTTGAAGTAGTAAGAGGTTGAAAAGCAGACGAAAGAAGAAAAACCGACAGAAGTTCAAAAGTAGACGAAAGCAAAAGAAGTTGTTATACTGGATAGATAATCTAATGGAAAATCTTCGATAGTTGGCGAAAAAATGACAAACAAGGTCATCATTGGTGATCGTGGAAGCGGAGGAGTTACTTTCGACATGAGAAAAATGTTTGTACAAGGAAAGAGGATGCGGTGGTTAAGTAGCGACTTTACAATTTATGATAAATGTCACGATATCGAAGTGCACTACGGGTTCTTATCTTTAGAGTTTTATATCGTTGAAGTAGAAATAATGATGAGACAGCAAAATTGAAAAAGCAGAGCTTGAACGGAAGGTGATAAGCATCTGAAAGAAGAAAAAGTTCAAAAGTAAGCGAAAGCAAAAGCGGTTGTTATCTTTGGATAGATAAGCGAAAAATGACAAACAAGGGTCATCATTGGTGATCTGTGGAAAAATGGTGGAAAGAATGAGGCGAAGCGAGGCGGAAAAAATAAGGCTTAAAATGTAGCGAGACGGAAGGTGAAAAAGCAGGCGAAAGAAGAAAAGGAGATGGCGGTTGAAAAGAAGGCGGAAGCAAAAGCGGGGCGAAAGGAAAAGCGACTTGAAGCAAAGGAGAGACAAGCAAAGCGAGGCGATCTTTGGACAGAAAAATGTTTATCTTTCTTGTAGTCATTCATAATGTGTGAATCGGTTTTGGGTAACACTCTGAAGTGTCCTTGTCATAAGGTATACATGGGTTGTGTCTGAATCGCTAGACTTTTGGATCGTTGAAGTAGAAATAATGATGAGGCGTGAGCGATAAAAAGCGAGCCTTGAAAAGAGAGGGAAGCTATTGAAGCGAGACGAAAGAAGAAAGGAGATAGAAGTTGAAAGCGGGCGGAAGCAAAGTAAGCGGAAACAAAAGCGGGCGAAAGCAAAAGCAGGCGCTAGCAAAAGCGAGACGCAAGGAAAGCGAGGCGATCTTGCACGAGATAATCTAATGGAAATTCTTGACACCTTGGCGAAAAGGAGACATTAAGGAGACAAATCTAAAAAGGATGCATGAAATAAAGAATCGTCTGCGAGACTTGGATATGAGGAAGATTATAAATCGTTAATGAAGATTGTGAAAAGGAGATGGCGAGTTGAAAAGAAGGCGGAAGCAAAAGCGAGCGAAAGGAAGCGAGCCTTGAAGCAAAAGGAGAGGCAAGCAAAGCGAGGCGATCTTGGACGGATAAATGTTTATCTTTCTTGTAGTCATTCATAATGTGTGAATCAATTTTGGGTAACACTCTGAAGTGTCCTTGTCTATAAGGTATACATGGGTTAACGTCTGAATCTGATAGACTTTTGGATCGTTGAAGTAGAAATAATGATGAGGCAATGACGATGAAAAAGCAGAGCCTTGAAAGAGAGGAAGCTATTGAAAAGCGAGCGAAAGAAGAAAAGGAGATAGCGGTTGAAAAGCGAGATGGAAGCAAGCGAGGCGGAAGCAAAAAGCAGAGCGGAAGCAAAAGCGAGCGGAAGCAAAAGCGAGCATGAAAGCAAAAGTAGGCAAGGAAAACAAGGCGATCTTGCAGATAATCTAATGGAAATTCTTGACACCTTGGCGAAAAGGAGAGACATTAAGGAGACAAATCTCAAAAGGATGCATGAAATAAAGAATCGTCGCAGACTTGGATATGAGGAAGATTGTAAATCGTTAATGAAGATTGTACTTTGAAGAATTGTAATATTATTACATCGTGTTATTTAAGGCGATAGAAGTTGAGACTTCTTTTGCTTTCTCTACTATTGAACATGCGTCATTTTTAAATCTTTCCTCACCTTTTCAACTTCAAATCTTTTGCTTCCATCTGTTTTCAACTCCTCTTCTCTCTCTTTTACGTCTCATTATTGAAACTATGTTGGCCATTGAGAGTAAGCCACATTCATCACTATACTTTCTATGCTTAATTTCTAAATTTTATATGTCAATGAAGTTCTCGGGATGGAGTCGAGTATACTTGAGTTAGTGTGGTTGATGAACATCTCTCGAGAATTTTCACAACCACAGTAGTGGATTTGCCATACACCACATCTACCCCTCAAATGTCTCTGGGACAACTTCTATCAATCCTCATGGAGCTCTCTTAATTGAAATTGAGAGGATTGAAGGATTCAACATGATAAATCTCGTCATATCCAAGTACATTTGAGATATAACCTCTGAAGTACCTTATAGACAAGAACACTTGAGTGTTACCCAAAGCTGATTCACATTATGAATGACCACAAGAAAGATCAAGATTGTTACAATCTTCTATTGGATCACTAGGACATTGACAGCGGACGTGGAGAATGATAGACATGATAAATCTCGTCATATCAAGTGTCGATCGTCTTCTTTATTTGAGCCATCATTTTCGGGGCGACAACATGATAAATCTCCTCATATCCAAGTCATTGTGCGGCGAGAGTTGGTGAACATTTATATTCCTTGACGATGTGAAGTGGACAGAAGAACGGTGAAACTGGAAAACATCATGCATGGACCAAAAAAAGCTGAAAGAAGATTAACAAGTAAGAGAGCAATAAAAGTAAGAGGCGATATCTGCGAATGAGCGAAGACACTATATAAGTAGTCACAAGGGCATGGATTGTGGGGCGGCGTGCGTGGTCGTCGACAAAATATTGCATCGAGAAGATTGAGTCGGGAGATTGTGTGTATAGAGAGAAAGCGACACAACATGAATGACAATATGAATGAATGAAAAGATATAAGCAGATATCGGTAGTCATAAGGGCATGCATTACTTTGGTATATACGACCAAAAATTGCATCGAAGATCATGTCGGGAAGATTGCGTCTATATCGCGAAGACACATAGATTATCCTGAGATATATATATTAGTGATTAGTATTATTTAATATCCTAATGTAAATAGTATTATTCCTATTAGGTATAATAAAATTTTAAACACATTAATAAAAACAAATATGGAATGAGCCGTTATTATGATCGTATAAAAATATGAATATATTAATGAAGTTGAATAATAATAATGAATATAATAATCACGATAAAAATATTTAGAAAGTGATATTGCAAATGAGAATAAATATATGAATGAAGTTGAAAATAATAATGAATTGAATAATCATGATAAAAATCATTAGAAGCGATATTGCAAATAACAATAACATTAGAAGGTGATGAACCATCTGTTAAGTCAAAATGACTTCACATTTATGACTTTGATTAAGAACAAATAGTCAGTAAAAAAAACAGACGGAGAAAGAAAGACAGACGGAGAAAGAAAAACAGACTAAGTAGAAAGACAGACGGATAATGAAAAACAAACGAAGTAGAAAAGCAGACGGAGAATAAAAAACAGACGAAGTAGAAAAAGAGAGGGAGAAAGAAAAAAAGAGACGAAGTAGAAAAGTAGATGGAACCCAAAAACAGACGCATATGTTACTCTAATCTATTGCGACAACACAGTTCAATCAATCCGCAAAGAATTCGTTTGACATTCAAGAGTGAAGCGGTAGAAGTCGAGACATCACTTTACGAAAGGTTATGTTGAGGAAGAAGGTGGTGCGTCTACGATCCATGAAGCAGTATCGATGGCGGACATGTTCATAAAACCATTAAGTGAAGAATGGTTTGAGAAGATCGAGCCAATGTCATAATCGTTATGTCAGCTGAGCAGTCGAGGTAAAGTAACGACAAAACTAACGGCGTCGAGAGCGATTAGCTTCTATTTGGTAACTTCTCGACAAGACACTTGTGGAGGAAAGTCGATAATCTCGAGGATTTTAATGACTCTAGAACACACGGATTATATCTCTACAAGTTGTGTAAAAGCAAAATCATCTCATGACGGTTGATTTTGCTTTCCCATTCTCGAGCATCGAAGCCTAAAAAGCTTACGAGTGGGTTTTAGTTACGAAACAATGGAGCCAGCCATGATATTGAAAAACATGTGAGTTTGAGTCATTGAGAGCGATGGTATGGATGTGGGCGAGATTGTAAGAAAGCTGGTTGGAGGAACTTTTTGAGGTACTGAGAACGGTATACACAAGCGAGGTTTTCGATTTTTGGAAGAATGCTCGGTTAATAGACAACGCTCTAGTATCATCGATAGATGGTCTATCCGTTGTTGTGACTAAGGAGTTAATAAAGAAGGTGACCGATTGTCCGTTAGTTGGTGAGACCCTCTCAGGAAGGCGGATGGATCGCCAAGTCGGTATGAGAGAGGAAGATGTCGGAAGACAATTATATGAAACCAACGATCCATGGGAGAAGAAGAGCTCTAGTTTGGTTAGAAGCGAGGATTCTTCATGCAATTTCATTAAATTGCATTTTACCCGAAGCGAGTTCAAGAGATTTGGTGACTACGTTGGAGGAACAATGCTTGTTTTACTGCTAAATCGCAATCCATCAACTTACCCTTCTTAATCTTTCCTACATGATTAAGGGGATGAAGGATACAAATACCTATCTTTACGGTATGTTGCTTACAAGGATTTTAAGGAATCGGAGTCCTCCTACATCGAGGACATAGAAGGATTGTACTTGTGAAGAGTAAGGTTGATTCAATCTGTCTGGCGAATGGGTGTAACGGTGTAATCAAAGAAAAGCCGACTCTTGAGGAGAACTAGGGTGAGGGGCGTGTTTTGAAGATGAGTGGCGCTTCAAGTTCTCGACCTCGGATGAGTACGAGCGCTGCGGATGAATTAAGAAGAATGATTGGAAGACCGCTAATAAAGCAGACGAGTCGTCGAATTGAAACAAGCCAATCCGATAATGAAGAAGAAGGTGCGCCAAAAAAAAGCAGCGAGTCTTTTAAGTGAAATTACAAAGAAGGCAAAGAGATCACGGAGGATTGGAAGAAGACCGTGTCAGCTGCTGGGGAAGTTAGTCGAGAGAAAGAAAATGTTGATCTTTGCTCAAATAGAAAAAAAAAAGCGAGTAGAGACGATTCGAAACCGCCATTGCTCAGCAGGAAGAACCGATGGACCAAATCTGGTTGAGGAGAATTGTAGTGAAGGACAACGAGGCGGAATTGTGGAATCAAACTTCGGATAGTGATGAGCGTTGTGCGATGGTATAAAACTATGATCGGTTTTGCGAAAGCAGAGGTGAAGATCGAGAATGGTGAAGTGGTTAGCGAAGGAGAAGCTGCTAATGCATTACGTATTGAACCGATAAAGAAGATAATTCTTGTAGTGCGACCTATGTTGATTAATAGTAAGACATAGGAATTACTAAAGAAGATGAAAGATGTTCTACCATGCTTTGAGGGATGACGCTACTAAGCCATACCCTTCAAAATGTCCCCAAACCGTGTACTATTTTTTCGATCCTTGAAAGTACAAAATAAAAGTTGCACGGATATTCAGCCAAGATATCCTTGGGATTTGACTAAGGGAAGTCAAAATTGGTTTGTAGGCAGAATAAAAGATGAAGCGGCTGTAGCTATCTTGACAAGAAGGAAGGCTGTCTAGTGGGGAAGTGTAATATGAGGGACATTTATTGAGTTCCTTGTTGAGAGGGTTCTGCGTATTAGACCATTTGTCTATCTGATGTCTATTCAGCGAGATGCATTACTCCTGCAAGGAAGGCGGTTATTCATCTTGCTGCTCCATTTGACTTAGATCTTTGTGAAGCTGAAGCGTTTATTAGTCCACCGATGATTGAGATAAATGAAGAATATATTACGACATCGGATGCTTATACTACTTCAATCCCATTCACTCCTCCCTCGGGAGATGTTTGTCAAACCTCCTTGTCGATTGACCGACCGGATGAACTTAGCAGATTACGTCGTGAATTCAATGAGATGAAGGAGACGATGAATGATCTGAAGAAGATGATGATAGAATTGCTAAAGAGCCACCATGGTTAATCATTTTTTATTATAACAAATAGGGGAGGATAAGGCGGAAAGAAGAGAATGAATAAGGGAGAAGAGGATAAGCGAGAAAAGAAGAGTGTTAGAAATGAATGTGACTCAGTAGGCGAAGAAAGGAAGAAGTCAAAGAAGAAATCTGAAGATAAGTTTTGTTTTCTTGAAATTTTGTAATTTTGTTTTTTTTTTAATATAGTTTATTATCATCAAAAAGGCGGAGATTTTTAAGTTCAAATGACTTTAGTTAGATATGATTTTGATGAACAACAAAAAACAAACAAAAAGCGAACACGAGACAAAAGTAAAGCGAGGCAGACACATAGAAAGCGTGAGCCTTGAAGCCATGAGCGATGAAACACAAAGCACCACGCTAAACAAAGCGATCGCGGAACCTGAAGCGATAAGCGAGCGAGCGAGACAAGCGAGAGCGAATAGTAAAAGCAGCCTTGAATGCAAATAGTAACATAGGCGAAAGGCGTGTATAGCAATGGGAGGAGAACAATCAAGCGAGCCAAGAGTCGATTCGAGTTGGTTCTGAACTCAGTGATTAGCAGTTTCTTTAAAGATTAAAGAAAGAAGAATGAGGAAGCGATTGGAGCGAAGGCTAAAATACAAGTCAAAGTCGAAGATTGTAAAGTTAGACAAGGTGAGAAAAAGTGATCGTAAAAGCATAAAGTCAAATTTAGCAGAGAGCTATTTTCTTATATGACCTTTTAATACTTTTAGGAGAGAAAGTAATCTGAGACCCACCAGTGACAAAATATTGCATCGAGTCGGATGATTGCGTGTATATCAGCGTGAAGGCGAAGATAAAATATTGGATGAGAAGGTTAGGTCGGAAAATTATGAAATTAAAATTAAAGTTTAAGATTTGCATTGTATTAAGTAGTAAAAGCAGTTAAGTAGAAAAGCAGAGGCATAAAGAAAAGCAGGCGAAGTAGAAAAGCAGACGGAGAATAAAAAGCAGACGGAGAAAGAAAATAAGAGCGAAGTAGAAAAGTGAGGCGGAAGCCAAAAGCGATGCATATGTTACTCGATGTATTTCCCTGACACGAGTATAATCAATCATCAAAGAATCCGATTGACATTCAAAAGTGAAGCACATACAAGTGAGACATCACTTTTTGAGTATCGATGAGCAAACATGTTAACAAAACCATTAAGTGAAGAGCGGTTTGAAGATCGGGCCTTGATGTGATAATGGTTATGTTAAGTGAGCGATCGAGTAGATGTAACGAGAAAACTAACGGCGTCAAAAGCGGTGAGGACGCATTTGGTAACTTCTCGACAAGAAAGTTGTGGAGGAAAGTGTGATAATCTCGGCGATTTCAATGACTCTAGAACACTCGGGACTATATCGTAGAAGTAGCCTAAAAGTAAAATCATTACGGTTATTCTCGTCTCTAGCGGTTCATTTGCTTTCCCAATTCTATCGAACATCTAACCCAAAAAGCTTACGAGTGAGTTTTAGTTACGAAACAATGGAGCCGCTATGATATTGGAAGACATGTGGATTTCGAGTCATTGAGGAATGATGGTATGGATGTGGGCGAGATTGTAAGAAGCTGGTTGGAGGAACTTCTTTTAGTACGAGAACCGGTATACACAAATGAGGTTTTCGACTTTTGGAAGAATGCTCGGCTAGTAGACAAAGCGTAGTATCTTGAGTAGATGGTATATCCGTTGTTGTGACTAAGGAGTTGATAAAGAAGGTGACCGATTGTCCGTCAGTTGGTCACACCCTCTCTACCAAGTGGGATGGATGTGCGAAGTCGGTATCACGAGAGGAAGATGTGACAAGACAATTATATGGAACAATGACTCATAATAGAGGAAGACCTCGAGTTTGGTTAGAAGGCTAGGGTTCTTTATGCAATTTTGTTTAATTGCATTCTACCGAGCGAGTTCAAGACATTTGGTGACCACTCTGGGACGAACAATGTTTGTTCTACTTGTTGAATGGTAATCCATAGACTTACCCTTCTTAATCTTTCATTACATGATTAAGGGATGAAGGATTCAAATAGTTATCCTTATGGGATGCTTCGACAAGGATTTTAAGGAATCGGTATCGCTCTACCTGAAAGGATATAGAAGGACTATGGTTGTGAAGAGTAAGATTGATGCACACACCATACGGCGTATGGAGTGCGAACTGATGATGAAAGAAGTGGACTCTTCAACAAGAACAAGGGTGAGGGGCTTCCAAGCGAAGACCACGAACTTCAAGTTGTGAAGTTGAAGTGAGTATGAGATCGACTCCGGATGAAATAAGGAAAGTGTCGGGAAGGCAGTTGATAAAAGCAGTGAATCTTCAAATCGAAGAAAGCCAATCCGGGAGGACAGAACAAGTTAAGCTAAAAAGTCAAGGAGAAAGTCTTCAAGTGAAGCTACAAAGAAGGAAAGAGATCACGGAGGATTAGGACTCGAGGCAAGCAAGAACAAAGAATGTCGGAGAGCAGTGAAGCGAATCTTCTCCATGTGGTGCACTAGACAAACAAGATCCTTAGTCTCTATACGGAAGAGGATAGAGGCATAAAAACCAAGGAGACCAAGAAGAAGAGAAAGGCGAGCGAGAAGAGAAAAAGGTGAAGCCAAGCAAAACTTGAAGACTAACGGAGGCGGTCTGCGGAAGGCGCTAGGGAAGTTAGTCGGAAGAAAATCTCGATCTTGCTCGAAGACAAAAAGCAAATGAGCAAAGCGAGTTCGAGGATATCCTGTTAACCAACTAGTGGAGTTTAATCTGGTTGAGTACTCTTGTTAATGATCGACTGAAGTTCTGACATATTCAACTTTAGTGAGGACACGGTGGAAGTATCTGTTGAATCTAGTTTGATCGTTCATGACTATTACGAATATTTAAGAAAGGATAAGCGAAGTCGGTGGTTGAGAGCGTGACAAGAAGGAGTACTTCAATCGCTATCTTGATGACCCGGAAGACAAATAAAGGCGTCTTGCGACCTATTTTGATAAATAGTGAGTCATGGCACATTTGAATGAAGAAGAAAGGAACTTCTATGATACTTTAAGATGCTGTTGGTACAAGGCCATACCTACTCAAATGTGTTCTCGTAGTGCACTATTTATCCGATCACGAGAATAAGCGTAATAAAGGTTGTACGGACATACGACCACGATATCCATTGAATTTGAATAAGGGAAGTCGAAGCTATTTCTGAAGAAGATAGTGATGATCGTCCTCGGATCAAATAGCGAGAAGAAGTGCATAAAATTAATGAGGCATGCGCTTTTACACAAAATAAAGGCGATCTGATTGCGGCTATCTTGATAAGCAAGAAAGCATCCGATGGGGGAAGAATAATGAGAGGAAATTCACTTTGAATCCCTCGTTGACACGATTCTGCGTATTAGACCCTATCTCATACTTGTATATTCAAGCCTGGCGTTACCCTATGAGGAAGGCGATTCTTGATCTTTGCTGCTCCATTTGACTTAAATCTTCCTAAAAGGCGTCGTTGATTAGATCCACCGTCTATTGTGCATAATGAGGAGTACCTCCGACCTCGATGCTTATACTACTACAATTCGTTCACTTGCTCCCTCGGCGAGATGAAGATCAATCGTCCTTACCAGTGACTCGAAGATGAACTCGGTGATTACGGAAATTGATGAGATGAAGGAGGCGATGAATTATCGAAGAAGATGATGTGAGAACTACTAAAAAGTAAATAGTCATAATGATTTTTATTATAACAAATAGGAGGAGAGAGAATGAACAAAGGAGAAAAGCGGGGCGAGAAAGGATGTTGAGAAAGCGGTTGTAAATGTAGCAGACGGAGAAAGGAAGAAGTCAAAGAAGAAGTTTTGTAGATAAGTTTTTTTGTTTTCATAAGATTGTATTTTTCCCTTGTATATAATTAGTGATCATCAAATTATAACAAATTAACTTTACATGATTTGTTAAAGGGAGATTATTAAGTCCAAATGACTCGACTTAAAATATTTTGATGTATCATAAACAAAATAAATAAAAAGGAAGTTAGGCAGGCGAAATCGAACGAGACAAAGTTGAAGGCAGAGAAGTCCAACACAGGCGATTTCAACACGGGGAAGTCAGACGGGAAGAAGTCGAAACAGATGGTGTGAACAGAGGAAGTCGAGTTGAATTCTGAGAACTCGACTCATTAACCGTTTCTTTAAAGATTTTACATTCAGCGTTATCATAACAAGGTTTTTTAGTTGTATGAAATGGATTTTCAAAGTTTAGATATAGAGTTATCGTGGGGTGTCTAAGAGGAAGATATATAGTCGTGATAAAAGAGTAAAGTTGAGCAGTTCAGCTGTTTTGCGATACTCATGTTTGCTTACTTACGGAATACGTTATCAAATAAATTATTTTGGCCGTGTCGAAGTCTATAATATGAATTGAAGCGTCATTTGTGTTACAGTTCACTTACGCAATCACGCTATTGGCGGTGTTTGACATGATTATTATTTTTAAGCGGAAACTCTTTGACATTATTATAGCGGCTAGAAGATCGTACCTATTAATTGAAAACTCAATCTCGTGTGAGGAAAAACTATGCGAGCGGATCTATTGAAAAGTATGTAAAGCCAAAATGAGTTGACATATATGATTTTAATGAATAATAGACAAAGAAAAACATCTGAAGTACAAAAGCAGACGAAGTAGAAAAGCAGGCGGAGAATGCGAAAGCATAAATAATATATTGACTTGAGTCTTATTAATGTATAGTGTTCCTTTGCTTCTTCAATCTTGCTTGAACCTTGAAACAAGCGGTTATTTAGTGAAGTTACATTTTTACTTTTGCTTTAAATCGATTTTGATCCTCAAATCATTTTCCTTCTTTAATCTACTTGTCACATTTTATGCCTTTTAACGTTCACGTAAATATGAGTTAATTGTCCAAGAATATTGGCCTTTAGTTATGAATTTTTATATATTTAATATGTTGATTTGGAGGAAAATTTCAGTCTTGAGAATGCCAGCGACTCTGAAACACGGTGACAAGGCCACTGTATAACTTCAAATCGAAGCTATTGAGTAGCATCAACCTTTAGAGGTGTTATCTTTTCTCTCTCAAAATCCTTTCCAGGACATAACCATTGAAGAACAGTTATCCGAATTAGATTAAAATCGAAGCAATGGGCGGAGCTATGATGTATGGAAAGCATGTGGACTTGAATCTGCGAAGAGATGGAATGGATATCGAGCAAGAAGATTATTGAGGCGGTTGGAGAAATTTCTTGAAGTCGAGAGGATGTATATCAAATCGGTATTTGATTTTGGAAGTATGCAGATGGTGGAAAAGACTATTGTCTCAATGGTGAGCGGACTTAGCATTATTGTGACAATGGACTTGATTGAGAAGGTTCTTGGATGTTCATCAGTTGGAGAGAAGCTTTGTAGAAAGGCGAAATGGATGACCACGGTCGGTTTAAAGGAAGAAGATGTTACTAAACGACTTTATGGAGTGAATGACATATAGGAAAGGAAGACCTTAAGTCGGTCCCAAAGCTAGGATTCTTCATGCGATTACGCTCATTGCATCATACGAAGCGGGTTCAACACAACTTGGTAACTACCTTGGATGGCGGTGCCTATTCTACCTTTGAACCACTGACGATAAATTTACCATTTTGATCTTTCATTATATGGTGAAAAGAATGAAAGATACAACAAGTTATCCGTCTGACATCTTTGTTGACAGAGTTTTGGAGAATCGGAATTCGTCTTGGAAGTGGAAAGACCTAAGAGCCACAGTAAAAAGTGCTATGAATTTAGGTACTATAAGCAGAATGGGCTTGAAGGATCTGAAACAGTGAAAGCAGAGATTACGAGAACACAGCTAGGATTGACGTGAGGTTTCTGAGAAGATAACGAAGGTGGGTCCAAAAGCAGAGAGGACTACATCCGTCTGCGAGCGCATATGATGCTACTGATTGCATTTCTAGAACTCCCGGATAATGATCAACCTTCTTTGCCTTGTGACTTGCATAATGAAGTACAAAGTTTAAGTCGAAGTAAAAGAACGAAGGAAACAATGAATCGAATGGAAGATGATGGGGCGATGCGAGCGAGGATGATAGATATCACGAGAAGATCTTTGTCGAGAATTTATCGAGTCATGACCATTAATTATTTTTATTATAACAAATAGGGAGAAGAAGAAAATGGAGAAGAATATGGGAGAATTAAATGAAACCATTATGTCAAAGGGAGGAAGATCAAGCCCGGAGCGAGAGAAGCGGATGAAGATGAAGAAAATATGAAGTTGGCGTTTTCTTATTCTATTTTCTTTTTTTTCTTGTATAATTTGTTATGATATATATATATATATATATATATATATGTGTGTGTGTGTGTGTGTGTGTGTGTGTGTGTGTGTGTGTGTGTGTGTGTGTGTGTGTGACTTACGTCGATGGAGAGGAAGCTTCTTATAGGCTTTGTCAAAAGTTGCATTTAAAATTATTAAATGACTAAAAGACAAAAATGAAGATGGTGTTGGAGTGTGACATGTGGCCATATCTGAAGGAAAAACACCTATTTGAAGACTAAAGAGGTGGATGATGGTGAGTTTTGAAATCGAATGAAAAGGGTTTTGAGAAAATCCTAAGCTTTCATCTCTTCTGCGTCAATCATCTTGAAGCTTGTTGGTATAGCTTCCTCCATCATCTTCTCCAAGCTCACAGTTCTTATGTTCACTTAGTTTTAAACAAAAATTTAAAGGTTTGATTAACTTTGATTACTTGACCTTTGTGAAAAAAGTTAGTATTTACCAAAACATTTTAAAAGAAGAATAAGTTTAGATATAGAGGTATCGGCGAGGTGTGCAGCGGGGAAGATATGTAGTCGGTTAAGGAAAAATTAAAGTTGAAGAGTTGCGATGTGTTAAATGAGGCGATCTTGCGGGATGATAAAGTGAAAGAAAGCGATTTACCTTGAGAAAAGTTAAAAAGCAGTTTAAATATGCAAAATAGTTTCCAAGAAGGATTAGTCAATTTGTATACTTGAAGAAGGATTATGGAATCGGTAGCTGAAATTTAATGCGGGTTGTAAATGACATCAAGTTAGCTGGTTTAAATTTGTTAGTTCATATTACGATGAAGAACACTTGGTTGTTTGTCAGTTTTTCGTCAAGGTGTTGAAGACTTTTCACAAGATTACTGTCGGGGAATGCTTGTAGGCTACTCATCTTGATGATGATAGTTATGACCGCATAACGAAGATGACATGGGGAGTGGAAGCAGTTGAAAGAAATTAGATGATATAATACAAACTCCATCATCGAGGCGACGAGATAGCGTTGAGGATATTCCGAAACGATGGATTGAAAAAGATTGGAACTATGGGATTTCGATCCGGAAGATCTAATAAGCTGGGCGAAGATGGGCGAAGTCGACAAAAGCAGAACAAAGTTGAGAAATAAGCGAAGTCGAAGCGAGCGAAGTATGGGAAGAGATCTGAAACACGAGCGAAGTTGAGAACAGAACAAAGGCGATAAGGCAGGCGAAGTTAACAACACGGGCAAGTTCACAACACAGACAAAGGTGACAACACGATCGGAGTTCACAATATAGGCGAAGTTAACAACACGACGAAGTTAACAATATAAATGAAGTTGATAAAGCGGCGGAAGCACATACGAGATTCAGTTTCGATTAGATGCAGACGTCAATGAATAATTGTTTCTTTGAAGATTGAAGAAAGAATCAAGAAGCGATTCTGATGAAAGTTCTAAATACAAAGTCGAAAGTTATGAGAATCTGGGTTTTTCCTATTCGGCGATTATCTGCGATGGATTGGGCCTCACGATTGTGGCGTACATTATTTCTTGCTCATCGACTTATCCATTTAATGACGGTAGTGGTATTGACATCGGAGAATCTTTTTGAGACATTGTTTAGGTGACAAAGAAGAATCAGGAATTTTATCGAAAATATCAAAAACCAACATATATTAAGCAAGCAATATAAGTGGAGATGAATTTAAACTAAATGCCACATCTGAAATAATTACAGATGATGTTATAGATAAAATCAAGATGAAGTAAGAATAAGAAGCACTGAGGCGGTGAAAGTGAAGTCATTGTATTTCATGATCATCAATTTTTGGCGATAAACAACGATAAATCGTTACTTACTTTGAAGACCGAGTGTTCTTGGCTTCACGTGTAGAAGAAAGTTATAAACTTTTCAATTGTGCGTATAGTTTCTCGAGGGAGATCGATGTTCTTATAACGGGAAAAAAATTTGTCCATTGTCGATGGAATAAGTGAGCGAAGATACTTGTGGTGATTAAGCTGGAAATGTAAATGAAAGAAGGAAGGAAAATATAACCTCATTGTAATCTGCATAAGCCCAGCGGTGGTAAGTTTAATAGTTTTTCAAGCGAGGTCGGAAAATCGAAGCCGTTATAGTTCCGGTTTTGTCGGTCAAATCCATGTCATATCGGCATCTGTTCAATAAAGTCACAATAGTCAAAAAGGAGAAGGGTAGGCAAAAAAGTAGTGCAGGTGACATGGAAGTTAAAAAGTTATCACGAAAATTATGAATTTGGACACGGAAAGAATAAGCAAGAAATGGAAGATTGCAAATAGAAGCACAAACCTTGGCTCTGTGTCGTTTCTCTCTATAGTAATTACAAGTGAAGAGAACTCCGGATCTGACATTTGTAGGACGGAAGCATTTGTTGCATGCCATATACCATAATTTTGCAAAATGTCTTTGAAAAGATATTTTGGCTTCAATCCATGATATCTAAGGAAAAGTCGCTAAGAATGTTCGGAGGAAGAAGTTTCAAATTCAATATGTGGCGGAATATGTAGATCACGATTACCTTGGGCGTAGAATCTAGAGACATGATCTTGGTGATATTACGATGAGAACCGGAAGATATCTGAGGATTATATGTAAAGTAAGATTTTCCATGACGACGTTTTGATGTATTTGTTATTTCGTTGTGCCTGTAACATAGTAATTATATCGTGACAAAATAAAGACATTTGTAAATTCGTACATAATTTGTAACAAAATGTTAATAACGTTGTAGGTAACATAATGGATTACCAATTTTGAGATCCATGACTTCTTGCATGGGTGGGTCAGCGAGGATGGTGAGTCGAACCACGTTGACAATCAATAGCTAACATTTAATAAACATTTTCTTAGATAGAATGAAAAGGACGAGTAAGATGTGTTATTATGAGGAAGGAAATAATACGATTAAAGAAATTAACTTTCAGGTTTGTGCAAACAATAGCTGGATGAGAGTGAAGTGAGTCCATAATTTTACGGCCCTCGTTCTCAACAAAACAATTCCAAGCGATAGTATGAATGTTTGTTGCCTACAAAAACCTGATTACGAGAAGATGATAAATTTGTTTATCTCGACACAAAATAGACACAAAGATCTGAGTGAAATTACTCTTTATTCATGATAACAAATTTTTGGACGATCGAAGCTTTTAGTCTCTCATGACATCTTTTTTCCAACAATTCAAACGACGGCCAAAATATCTATCATGTGTTAAAGATTAATGTAATCACTAAGGGAAAAGTTATTGTAACATTGTATGAACAAATGTATTAAGCATCGACCAGCAGTTTACGCTTGTCGTCGACATAGTCCATAAGACTTTGGAAAGGTGTGAAGTTGAAAATCGAGAGGATGAGCGCATCGTGTTGTGTCACGAGTTCGATGGCCGTGCGGTGGTGAGAATCACTGTATCTCAAATTTTAGTTTGATCTTGAGGGAAATTGATTTTACAATTGCATTAGAAATGATATATTCTTGACACGGTACGTAAGATGTCCCCGATTCTTTGGATATCATTGTTGAATATGATACCCTCGACTTACGACCCTATTAATTATGAAGGAATTATGGATAGGTAAGTTGAAAAAATCTAAAAGGAAGAAAGTGTAATCGATATACCTTAGAATCGCGGAAGACAAACTTTTGTCTTCTAGTCGGTGAATTCAAAAAGCAACCACTGTTGTTTTCTTGGACCATCACTTTACAAGACCATGATTGCGCTCAGGGAAAATTTTGTTTATCAATAAGCGATTATCCATCTTTGAAAGAAAATGTTGGATGGTGAAGCCAAGACAAATAATAATGTGTTGAGAAAACAAACAAATAATATACGAGGCGAAATTTGATGTGTTATAATTTGACTAATTGGAATATTTCACGGAAAACAATATTCCTTGTCTTTTTGAAATCGAAGATTGAAAAGTTCAGGAATAATAAGAACTTTAAGCGATTAGGAGTTGGCGCCAGCGAGCTACATATAGCGCCCGTGTGAGAAAAGCAGGTTGTGGAGATAAATTCCAACATGATCAAGTGTTTGACCTTGAGATTTGTTTATAGTCATTGCAAAACATGGTAATTGGAAATTGTGTTACGATGAATGGAATTCCATTTTTTAGTTCATAGGAATTGCGAGGGAATCTTAGGTATAAAATGATTTTTCCTTTGTGAGGTCAAACACAATTTCATTTGAAATTGTATGATCTTTAGTTATGCATATCAACCTTGTTCCATTGCATAATCCTTAGTTGGATTTAAATTTCTCGAAGCATAATTGGAGAGCCTTCTTTCGTGAAAGCTTATGAGGAGGTAGACCTTTAGGATTCAAAAATTGAAAAAATCTTGATAATCGACTTGATGTCTGCGATCAACAAGTCTAGTCAAAACTCACATATGAATGCAAATCTCTGTTAATTTCTAAATCATGATGTCATTAATTTCATGAACACAACTATTTGTTGGACATAGCCGCATCATTTATCATCGATATGGGTTGGGATGAATATAAGCTCGACTCAAGGAAGGCGTTTTCCAATAACCTAGTGAGGATAATTGTATATTAGGAAAATATAATCGTAATGGAAAAAAAGGGTAGTATGTCGTTTAATGAAAAAGAAGTGACCTGATATGATTGATCCTTGTTGTCGTAAGGAATAATGAGTTCATTTGGTAAACATATTTGATCTTGTTCATGCATTGGTTGAGCCTTCTCGACCCATGATAAGAAATCACAAAAATTTGGATTTGAGATAGCTCTCATATTTGTCGTTAAGCGAATTTAGAGATGTGGCGCCGGAGATGTGAATTTACAAGACTTGAATCAATGAGTTGTTGTTTCATTGCTTGGTGAATAGCGGCAATGTTTGGTGAAAGTCATACCAAATACAACAATTTTACCGTTGAAAGGCTGATCGGAGTTCATGATATCTTGAAGTAAGGCATGAAATGCTTTGATGGCTTCTCCTTTTGCCATGGAAGCCTCGTCCCATAAAATAAATTTGGATTCAAATATCAATTTTACTTATTCTCTTTGCTCAGTGACAAACTTTGCTTTGATAAATCAAGCGGGATTTTAAATCTTGAGTGGTACATCTCTGCGAGGAAGAATTAATGTGACAGCGCTGATGCCATGCCCTGTGATTGCAATATGTCCTTGCGATCGTAAAGTTCAAGAAGAACTCGATATAAGAAAGTTTTACTGTTCCCCGGGACCATCGATAAAATAACTACGTCGTTGAAGTGAGGCTGAATTCATTATTAAATCAAATATGTGCTTTTGTTATTTGTTTAGTTTTGATTGTAATAAGGTCTTCTTCATCAATCTCTATATTCATCTCATTCTACCTCCTTAGTCTGCTTTGCGTAGTGATGTCGATCTGAAATTCATATTCGGTGAAATGATAATCAATTAAGCTTTTCCCATTTGTTGGAGAGATTTATTGATATCTTGAAGAGCCATTTTGTAATATCATCACATGTATCGTATTAGAAGAATAAGCATATAAGTAGTCGAGCGGAGGTGGTCGTGAAAGTTTCCCGAGTTCCTAAGATTTGCGGTGAGCAATACAACAAAGTGTAGCAAATAACAATCGAGGATGTTGGCATTTGAAATATAATGACCGTCAAGTGTTTGTCATATGTAAGAGTCGGATGCTAGCAATCCTAATTGCGATCTGACATCCACAAGCGATTCGACTTTCACCATCAACAATTAACAAATTGTCAAGCGATGTTGGTCCTCAACATTTGCAGACAATAATCTCAAGTAATACCTTTCTCCTCTCGAGGTCAACGATAACTAATAGATCTATGACTTTTCTCGCTTTCTTTCGACCACATCCTTGTTTTCGATTCCAAACAAAATGTTGGAAATCCATCAAACATTTCATTTACGCAGCCTTTTGATTTGTTGAATTGGTCGAAAAAAAATTGTGTGAGCATTGTTTTGGTGAAGTCAATATTCCTCGATAAATCGACAAATTAGCATCTTTGTGAAGGAAACACATTGTTGATCGGAAGGTGAACTTGGAGTATATAGATGGATGGATTAATCTCTGCGGTGGAATTCATATATCGCCATAAAGCTTGGGAGGTGAAATCAACGGCCTTCTTGGAAATTAGTTATTTAAATCGATATCGGACCTCGTTTCTTGATCGTTATTATTTGAAGTTCCAAGTCGTGGCCATAAACACATATTTGTATAAATATTTAACAAGCTTCACGATGGAACATATTTCAACATTAATGTGGCGGTCGACCAACATGAGAAGATGCAGGTTATGAGGAACCACCCATCTATTATCAACCTCGTATGCAGGAAATTTTAACTTTTCTTCCATCATCTCTCGTCTATAGCGGGGATAGCTGTCTTACGCCATGGACGAGTGAAAGGAGTAAAATCCTTGGGGTAGTGACTTTTGCATACACCATTTCTCATGCAAGGGTAGTGTTTGTTCATAAAACCACGAGGACCGTGGATCATATGTAATGACAAGAGAATATAATATGGAATTGTGATCGGGATTAGGTATTTCGGTGATATGATTTGATCATAGGAATTTGGATTCAACAACTTAAATTGTGGTTGAAGTATTAGAAGCATGTGAGCATGAGGGAATCCAGCTTTTGAAATTCAATTACGTAAACAAATCGGCAACATCCCAAAATTGCTTTTTGATCAACTCATTTTGAGAATCTCAAATTTTACTGAACACTCTGAATGATAAATCAGATACATCTTGTGCTTTTAAATTGGAATTTCAGATTGTCTTGTATTTCCTTCCACATAGGGTTGCAAGTCATAGTGAGAAAAATATCTGGTTTCCATATTTTTGCACTAGAGCCATTGCATCAGATAACGCCGTTTCATGTCCCTTGGGCCTTTATAAATGAAATTGGGAGGACAACTTCGTGACCAATTGTAGAAACTTCGGTTTGACCAATATTAGCATATCTAAAACACCTGCAAAATTTACATTACGTATTTAGATTCATTTTTTCCTATGGAAGTCAAGCCGTGATGTTTCAATCTTTATATAAGAACCAACAACGAATTGTTGTAGTAGTCTTAAATTTGTGGATAAGCATGGATTCATCATAACTTCTCATTTGAAGTCGATAGCGATAATACTCTCTCATGAGATACTACGCCATGTTTGGGTTAAACTTCTTGAGTAATTAGTAATAGCAAGAAAAAATGATAAATGAATTTAGACCAATTAGACAATATTTGGCAACCAAGGAATAAGCACAAAACTAACCTATCTTTTAGAGAGCAAATAATTAATTTGGTTCGATAAAAGTGGATAAAGGACACAGCTTGTTTGATCGAGAATCATTGTTGCTATTTGTTTGTGAATTTAACACTTACTTGAGGATACCATCTGATTCACCGATGAAACAAAAGTGGGTATTAAGCGGGTCATAGCATGCATAATAAGATCGAATTCTATATTTGGGACTACGTATTTGTAGACTTGGATATGAGGAGATTTATCATCTTGTTCATCATCGATTCGATCCATATAAGCACTACTTGTGATGTAGTAGGAAGATTATGTGTTGATCAAGGCAAGGATAACACGAGAACAATTTCTAATTTTCAAGGAAGGAATATCTTTAAAAATGAAAGAACCTAGCATAAGGATTATCTTCAAATTGTCATAATCGACTTCAATGTACTTTCACGAAGTTTATCGAGCTATTCACCCTTTGTTGTAGTTCTTCATCGGTATCGAAAGAAATAAAGTTGGACTCAAATACTTTATTGCTTATCGGACACTAAGCTGTCGAAATGGTAAACTTGTCCTTGAACACGGAATGTATAAACTCCATTGTGTTTTTCGTGAGGTCACGATCATATCGCTCCATACAAAGTGAAAGCTAGATTGTTGTTGTATGTCTGAACATTCTTTCTCAAATGTTCAGATTCTTCGTCATTATTTAAAACAAACACTTTAAAACATAAGGCATCGAGGGCAACAATAGAAATTTGTCGAGAAAGAGCAACAAAGCGATGGAGGTTCAGGTAAAATCGTTTTGCGTTACAATATTGACAATCTGGAGCAGAAGGGAGTTATTGAGGTTCATTGGTAAATTCTACCTTGATTTTAATGTTGAAGGAAATGTGCGATGATTTATCCTTGAAGCGTAAAAGGACATTATCATTATGTGGAATAGTTTGGTTGGAAATAGTTTCAATATAGTGAAAAAAGGTACCTTCACTTATACGATCGGCATGGATATCAATCTGAGGTCACGTATTTGATGAAAGAGGGTTCATGACTCCAAAGTTGGTGGTGGAAGGTTCGATATTAATGAAAGAATCATACATTGAGGAGAAAATTCTTTTTGAAGTGTAGATGAGGTGGAAGTTGTGTTTTTGCGGTTTGATTTTGTCTCGCAAATCATAACAATTCTTGTTTTTTCATTTGTCATTTCGGCATATTTTGGCGTCTTTTAGCATTTCTATCCATATGTAAATACGAGGAATCGGCATAAAAAAGCGTCTTTGATCTATCCATTCATGATGTTAAGATACAAATGAATTATCAAATATATATATCTGAGCCTACATGCATTGATATATATATGTATATATATATATATATATATATATATATATCGATATATATATAGAAACAATAAAATTGAATATATATTATAAATCGTATCACGATAAACATGTAAAAAAACATTACATTTATGCTCTAACAAACAATTTATCAACAAACATGATTATAAACCATTTAAATAACCATAGCAAATTTATAAAATAAATTTATTTCATTTAACTCTGAGATACGACTACGAAGAATGCATGAGAGAATAAGCGGAGGACCTAGAAAAAATGGAGTATACATGCAATGAGAAAGTAAAAGGTAATAAATTTATTTAACCTAAGCATATATACTTAGTACTCGAAGAATGCGTGAAAAGAATAAGCGAGGGCCTTAAAGAAATGGAGTATAAATCATGATCGAGAATCTAGAACGGAGAATTTGATCACTAAAAGAAGAGGTACTTGAGACAAGTAAAGTTTGCACTGCAAAATGTTTATTGGTTGGGGTAGATTTGCTTTAAGGGTTAAGGCAGGGAAGCAGGTAAGATGTTATAATATGAGCAGCGTTAAAGGTGTCGGTTATTGCGTGCGGAGATCAAATTTGGTTGTAAGTTATTTTGATGCCAAAGGAATGGCCTTGAATGATTGATTGACAAGCGGATGCAAAAAGCCAAGCCGGAAGAAGGCGAAATGATTATGAAAATTCGACTGTGAGGAAGAAGAGTTAAGGCGTCAATCGTGTTACGGTGTTTACTTTTGCAATCGCTATTGGCGGTGTTGATTTTGATGAAGTACAAACAATGATGAAAAGGAGAGGATGAAAACAAGGCCTGAAGTTGAAAGCGAGCGCTGAAGTTGAAGCGAGATAGAAAAAGCGGATCTGAATTCTGGTCCTCGTGTTTGGTTAGTTACGCAATACGTTAGCATTATGAATTGAAGCGTCAATCTACATTACGATCTACTAATTGAAAACTCAATCTATGCGACCAGAATAAATCATGCACTTAAAAAGGGCGAGATTGTTAAGTCAAAGCGAAATAATGATGTAAAAAAACACGGAACTATTGAAAAGGATATTAAGTCAAAATGACTTGAGTTTTATGATTTTAATGAATAACAAGCGATGAAAAACAAGCGAAGTACAAAAAGCGAATGAAGTAGAAAAAGCAGGGCCGAGAATGCAAAGCATAAATATCGTTGACCGACTCTTCGCGCCGTACGCTTTTCAAGTTCACTAAATATGAATTAATTGTCAAAAATATTAGCCCGGTTTGATTTTATGATATATTTAACCATGTTTAGATTTAAATCGATTTCCTGAACCCTTCTTCTTAATGGTTTAACGAAGATGTACCCATTGATCTTGTGTTTCAGCGAACCGTGCGTTTACGAAAACACATTAGAATTGCATGACTTAATGAAAAAATGGGAAACATTTGAGCTTTCTTTTTACAAAACCTTTGTGATTAAATGCCTTTTGTGCTTCGTCATGTTTTTGTTAGTATAAATGCGCTTTTAAATGCATGGCAGGAGTCAAAGCAGGCGATGGAAAGGATCTGGCGATTCTAATCATCTTCTTCTTTGCGAAAAGCAGAAAATGATTGTAGAAGCTCAACACATGAGGAAGAAAAGTAAATGGAAGCAATGACACTAATTTCCAAGAAGAGAAAATAATTGCGGAAAAGTCAACTTTATCGAGAGTGGCGAATTGAAATCTATCACTATGAATTGAAGCGTCGACCTCTGCTCTGGTTTGGTAAAAAATATGTCGCTCTCACCTATGAATGAAAAGCGTCAATCTACATTCTCCTGTTTACTTACAATCGCTATTCATGGCGTTGATTTTGATGAAGTACAAACAATGATGAAAAGGAGAGGATGAAAACAAGGCGGAAGTTGAAAGCGAGCGGAAGTTGAAAAGCAAATGGAAAAGAAGAAAATAATTGTAGAAGGTAAACACATCGGGAGTAGCGAAGATACCAGCGATTCTAGTCATCTTTTCTTACGAAAAGCGAGAAAATGATTGTAGAAGGTCGACTGTCGGGAAGAGCGATAAATTGAAGCAATGACACTAATTTCGAAGAGAAAATAATTGCGGAAGGTCGACTTTGTCGGGAATAGCGAATTGAAATCTATCACTATGAATTGAAGCGTCGACCTCTACTACTGGTTTGGTAAAAATTATGTGGCTCTCACCTATGAATTCAAGCGATAGAAGCAAAACAGGCCGAAAGCAAAAGGAGGCGAAAGCAAAAGGAGGCGTAAGTTACGCAAAAAGTACGAAGCAAACCACGCGTGAATTAAGAATCATTTTGAGTTAGTCATGAAACTCAATTGAATAAGCGGTTCTTTCAAGATTGAAGCAATCTACATTACGGTCATCTTCTTCTTTGCGAGAAAATGATTGTAGAAGGTCATCTTCTTCTTGCGAAAATAATTGTAGAAAATGATTGTGAAGGTCATCTGTTCGGTGTAACACCTCATCGGCAGAAGAGTCAAGGAAACAATCGCACTAATTTCAAAGAAGATAAAATAATTGTAGAAGGTCCGACTGTCGGGAGTAGCGGTGAAATCTATCATGTATGAATTGAAGCGTCAATCGGTGAAAACCATCATCGATGGTTCACTCGACTCATGCATTCACCAATCATATTAGCACACGGTAGCATTAACGGTAATATCATATTATCATCATTTCGGTTCAATTTCATATACATACATTTCATCATTTACATCTTCCGGTCATTTACGGTCATATATATATATGCAATGCGCATGTGACCTTTATTCCATTTCATTTCGTTATTTGGCATTGATGTCTTTGATAGCTGCATCGATAACGGACGCATTCGCGTTGAGCGGTGGCTCTCAAAACATTGTCTTGAAGCCTGATACATTGAGCTGCTGACTCTGAATCGATTGGACACGAGGTCACAATCGCGTTGGTGACTCTCACATCGTTAGGCGTGATATGCTTACGATACGATGGTGCTCGGTCCTGCGCCTTTTATCGATCACACATTTATGTTTATGCATGCAATGTACATATTCAATTTCCATTTACCTATCATTACAATTTGCCAATTCTTGAACTTTCGGTCGGTATTTCAATTATCTACATTTCCAATTTATTGCATCCTCTATATCACATTTACAATCCCATCGATGTATACGAAGCAAGCAGGACAATTAACACTTCAATATTAATTTCCCATTTCCTCGGACCTCGATGTGAGATCTCAATATAACATTTACAACGATTACTCCTAGTAGCGCCGTTTATCTCATTCGAATATTTGAGACACCTTTAATTAGAAATCAATCAAATTCAAACACACATAAATCCTCCATTATCTCCATGGCATAATTGCAAAAACTTAAACACATAAAGGTTGAGGAACCAACTAGGTTACTCACAGCCTTCAAAACTAACATCTGGAAGTTTCGATAGCGTCGATGAATCGGCGCTCCAAATGTACCTACTATAACAAGCAGAGAGAATCCGATCACTAATTATCAATCCAATTAGTATAATGCACATGTAAGTGTATAATGCATGTATTCATGAGATTTCGACCCTAAATTCAAATTTTTCCGTCATAAAAATTCCATCAAAAATTAGAAAACTCTTGCGTGACGGTGCATGCAATCGGGACCTCTATAGGTCCCCGATTAAACAAAGCAGTAACTTATAGAACAATTACAGAGACCACGTCAATTTCCGTCAAAAATTCCCAAATTATCACAAAATGAAATTAAATATTATCTGAATCCGATGCTGCTCGAAATCAGGTCAATCGACGTCAGACGGAAAAAAAATTGACAGAAGAAGCAATCGAGGTCATAAAGCCAAAATAATAAAATAAAATATATATATATATATATATATACCAGCCTCATGAGTAGAAATCTCGAGCCAGTCAGAATCCCGCCAGCTCACGTCGCTGGGCGTGCGCGTAAGCCAGGCGCCAATCGAGCTCGCCTGCTTGAGGCGAGGCGTCGCCTGAGTATTGGCGAGGTTCCACCTCGCCTCATTTCCTTTTTTTTCCTTCATTCCAATCAAATTTTCAACACTCAAATCTCTTACCACCCAATTCAGAAAAATACAAATCTTATCTTGTTGGAAAGATCATAAAACCCTCTACTCTTCTCAAGAAGACCATAACAATTTATTTCACCTACAAGGTGTCAAAATCTCTTCAAAACTACTACCTACTCTGATCCCATAAAAACAGAACAGTACATTGCAAATTCCACAACTCTGAAATTCTTCAGCCAAAATTACCACATAAATATGCTCAATAAGTTCATAATGTCATCTACAACTTTCATAACCAACCCAAATCAAATTCCATTGCTAAACCAGTCAATTAATTCACTCCAATGTTACTGTCTCTGAAACCATTCAATCTGAGCAGTAAACTTATAATAAGCATAACTCCCTGTACACAAGTCAGAAAATCCAAACTTTATATCCCTGAAAGATAACTCCTCAAACTTCAAGTTTCATGAAGAACTCAATCTCTAATTCGATTTCTAACAATTCCAAATCTGTTATGCAAAGTTTCTGACCTAATCAACACTTAAAACCACAATGTAGGTTCAGCTTTTGCAAATCCATATCTCCCACATCTGATTTCCAAAAATTACATGCCATACACCAATTTCAATATCAATGTGTTATCTAAAACTCTTCAGTAGACCCTAAAATCAGTTCAGTTCACAAAAATACTAAAATTCTTCCACACCCGAATGTGTACTAAATATGCCAATCCAACTAGGTTTCAGTCACTGCATATAAACAGTCACACTAGTAATCAGGTCATATCTCCCAATATACAACTCGAAAATAGCAAGATTGAGTGGCAATGGAAAGCTAACTCAATATGGCACAACTTTCATGAAGACCACTTTCCCAAATTCCATCTCAATTAATTTAGAAAAATCAGCAAAATAATCAGGTCATATATGCAGGTACTGTTCACAGACCCTACAACCAGAAACTTTCCATGCAGATCCACCCTTCTAACATTACAATTTAACATCACCTATTTCACACAAGTTAAAGCCAACACCCTAAAGTTTAAGTGGCCTGAAACCTCACCTCATTTTCTCACCTATACAATAAGTTATGATCAAAACATTTGCAATAGGTCAAATAACCATTTTCCAGCTTTCATACATAACAACTCTCATCACTTCTAACACCAATAACACATCACTAAGCACCATTTATACCTCTAATTCAACCCCAAACTAATCACAACATTGACTTATATAACTAACCAAACTTTGGCAGCACAAACCTACACAATTTCCATATTATTTTGCATCATAAACATCATTAATAACATCACCTTCTCATTCTTTAACTACCTAACAACTTCCTTCACAAGCATACATTAAACCCATTCAAACCTACCCTTATAATGATCAAATAAATACATAGTGCTATCTCATATAGCTTCTAACTACCAAAAGCATAAGAACAAATATTAACACTTACCTTAAACAAGTTCAAGCTATTCAATTTCCAAGGGCTTTTCAATTCCCTTCAACTTGAAACTTCTCGATCACCCGCTCGACTCTTATCACTACATGCACATATCATCTTCTCAAGAAAGAAAGCTTGGTCTTAGGTATGTACAAATGAAGCAAACCAAGAACCAAGACAACCCTTCTTGTGAGGGATGAGAAGATAGAAATTCAAGGAGAAAGAAAGACATCAAAGAAGAAGAAGTAAAGGTTCGGATGAGAGAAGAGGAAATAAACATCTAATGATTTTGGTCTATGGAAATATGAGAAGAGTCATTAGTGATGATGAAATTTCGGATGATGAAGCATCATATAAGACAAAATCAAGCCCATGGCTTTTAATGAATAGTAAGGACAAAAATAGGTTAATCGATTAATTAAGCACTAATCCCATAATCTGTAGCATCCTCCCACGAGACCGACCCGATATCGGCGGTGCTATCAGAGCCCGCGACCACGAGGTGGTATGCTTTGAAGCGATCAATCTGATTTAAAACTTCGGTAATATTTTTGTTTTGTTTTTTTTGAAAACCAATTTAGTGTGGCGCGTACATTGTTCAATCGAATATTCTTTCGGTACTTTCATATTACAAATCAATTGGGCCCTTAACAATAACAGTACAAATCAGCGGAAATACAATTTATCATAATTCCAAATGATACAAATCTGGGGCGTGAACTAATCCGGACTTGAAACACCGACTCTCTTGTAGTAATCATACTCGATCTCCTCATACAGGGTACTCTTCAATTCTGAAAAATAGTTACAATGTTGGGTGAGTTTGCGGTGAAACCATCATCGATGGTTCACTCAACTTCATGCATGATCAATCGATATACGAGTTATCATACGATCACAATTCATAAATCATAAAAGCAATACAATCCCATTTAATCATACCATTATACGAGCTACGTGAGACCTTTCCATTTTATTACGTTATTTGTATTTGGCGCTGGCTTGTCCCATTAAGGTAGCATTACTCGGTGAGCCATAGGCTTTCTGTATCCTTTAATGGGCTCGAGGCCCGATCACGTTGAGTATAAGCTCTGGTTGGTACTATACAGTCCTGTTGCCAATTCACCTTGACCATGCCATTATGCGTGAAATGCATATGTCGATATATCGAAATCAATAGTGTATCAGATCCAAATTCATATAAAACACTTTCATAGGCAATCCATTGAAATTACATACATAACTTCTATATCACGATCCAGATATTTCAGGAGACTTGTAATTAAAAATCAAAAGCAAATCAAACACATATAAATCCTCATTATCCCACATGGCATAGTTGCAAAATAGTAAACACATAAGGTTGAGGACCAGCTGGGTTACTCACCTATTACTAGAAACTAATGTCGGGAAGTTTCAGCCCGTCGATCGAGCACCCTTTCCATTTGGGCCTCTAAAAGAATCGAGGAAAAGCGAATCACTAAATATGCGGTTTGTGCACTGTAGGTGAAATAAGCATGTTCATGAATTCCAGGTCCTAATTCAATATTTTCCCATAATAAAATTCTATCAAAATTTAGAAATCCTATAGGCGTGACGGTGCATGATTAGGACCTATAGGTCCCAATTAAATAAACAGTGTTTACATGTTAAAGTCGATAGGGGCTACGTCAAATTCCGAGTCTAAAATTCCGTTTTCTCATAATATGAAATTAAATATTCAGCTTGAATCCGATGCCTCTGAAATCAGGTCAATCGGATCGGACGAGGAAAGAAATTGACAAAGAACAATTATACCATTTAATATCAAAATAATAATCAAAAAAATAATATAAATATATATATAATGGAAGCATCCATACAAATGAGGGGCGAGGCGAGCCGCCCGCATGAGGCGATTCGCCTCACTTAAATCGCGAGGCGAGGCGTGCCTCGCGACCAAGCCTTAATCTCGCCCTCATGAGCGAGATGTCGCCCTCATGAACGGAGAGGTTCACTGCTGCTTGCCCTTTTTTTTCAGATTCGATCCTAATTTCCAGTACTCTAACTTTTAGCACATAAATCAGAAAATACCAACTATACCTCATTGGAAAGCTTATGAAAAGCTCTACAACTCTCAAGAAGACCAAAAAATCAAATCCAACCCTAAGGGTATCAAATAACCCATCAAACCTTCTGCCTTCACAATTTCCCTCAACACGAGGGCAGTACATTTGCATTTCTGCTCACTGATTCCTTAGTAATAAATTGCCAAAAAATATGGTCAATACGTTCACAATGGTATCTACAAAACTCTTATGAACAACCCAACATCAAATTCTATTTTTAACTGTGTCAAACAATTCCACCAAACAATCTGTCTAACTGAAATCAACCAATCTGGACAGTAATTTTCAATTCAACATATCTCACTAGCACAAATGTCACAAAATCA